>CM033648.1:12707452-12941166 GCA_019512145.1 Engystomops pustulosus | reverse complement strand
CGCTATGAACTCACCTGTCCCCGTTCTGGATCCCCATCCGCGGTCTCTGCGCGTTCATCCCCAGCTCCTAGGGCGCGCTGGCTTCAGAAAATTTAAAGGGCCAGCGCGCCAGTAATTGGTGCTGGCCGTTTCCCAGAATTCTATTTAAATCTGCCTCTTCCTGACAGACCTTTGAGCGCCTACTCCATTGAGAAAGCTTCCCTGCGACATTCCTGAGTATTCCTGCGTTCCTGTGTCCTACGTTCCTGTGTGCTCCTGCTCCTGAGTTCCCATATCCTGCGTACCTGTGTTCCCATTCCCATCTGCCTGGACCTCCCGTTGCTGACCCCGGATTGGACTTGACCTTGCATCTCTGCTGCCAGCCCTGACCCTGTGCCTGAACATGACCACTAAGGTACCTCGACCTCAGCTGCCACCGCAGGCTAGTCGCCACTGTGGAACGACCTGCTGGTACCCTGCTGCAGCAAGACCAGGTGCCACTTAGACTCTGGTCCCAGGTGTCGGCTTGTACCACCTCCCGCGGTGGTCCAGAGGATCCACTGATCCTAACCATGAGGTTGAGCTTGGTGGAGGCAATCTATAAGGACTCCCTGTTCTTTCTTACCCTGCAGATATTGGAAAATTGGCGGCATGTTTGGGATCATTGTCCAGCTAGAGGCACTTCTGTTCACAGTTCTATTTTTGAATGCTTTCTTACTTGCCCGTTATTTTTCCATTGCAATTTAGGATTTTAATTAATAAATAATATGATAGATAGAGTATATAGGGCCGGATGTGGAAGAGCAGGGGGAGTGGGAGAGACAGTACACAGTGATGTCACAGCACAGGATCATCCACACAGGATTTGCATGACAGGAATAATTCACACGTGATGTCAAGTACAAGGATAATTAAACACAGTGATGTCCCAGACAGAGTATATACACACAGTGATGTTACAAGTAGAGATAGTAACACACAGTGATGTCCAGTACAGGGTAAATACACACGCGGATGTCACAGTTACAGGATAATACACACCGTGAGTCACCAGTACAGGGATATGCACACCGTGATGTCACGAGTATGGGATAGTACAAACAGTGTGTTACAGTACAGGAATATACACAAAGTGATGTAAAGCACAGGGATAAAACACTGAGGTGTATGTTGCAGCAAATGGATAGTAAAAGCTTATGTGTCTAATATATACAGCACAGTTTTCGGTTGATTGTGAATTGAAAAAATGAAAACTAACATGTGAGCAGTAGGTGTATAAACCTAGACGACCAATACATCGGTCATTGAGGGGTGATTTAGGAGGGTGCTCGCTCCTTACAATCTATTGTAGTACTGTAAGATAATAACATAATGTAGAGACCCATCACATGCTGCAGTGTATGTATGGAAACAACAGGGAAAAATGTAACAGTCTGGACAGGTGTAGCTGTACACTTGCTTACACATCTGTACCAAACACATGAAGCCTTGAAAGACTGTCCTTCCTGATACATCGTGTCCTCTTTCCCAGAAGGCCTCTGCAACAATGCAGGTTTACCTGGAACTAGTCTGCAGGTATGGGCCCAATGAAACCGGCACATTGGCATTTGTATTAGTCACTCGATGGAAACCAATGGTCTTCTTTTAGAACCACTGTTAGTTTAGCTTGTGGAAAGCCGTTCCCAGATAATCTTCAACATTCAGACCCGAGCCCTCCTCAGAACCAAAACTGTCTCGAAAGAGTCACTTGTACATCTAGAGCGGGGAGGCTGGAGGGCAGTAAAGTACTATAACACGTGCGTAAACGTGATACCGACCCATTGGAATGGGCCGTGGGGTGGACTGGGCATTAAAAGTAACCTGTCAGGGGAGATGTAGGTCTACCATTGCTTACTGACCTGTGTACCATGGTGTCCATTATTTGGGGAGAGTAAGCATACTCAGAAATAGATAAATCCGTACTGTTAGGAGCACGAGGGGCGGAGAAGAAAGAGTCATGCTGCCACGCCCCCTCGCGCTTGTCCCTATTCCAGGTTCATTATCCAGTTAGGGGTAGGAGTACTGAGGGTAAACTATATTGATGTCTTGTCTATGCACTTTTTGCAGTTATGATTAGATGGAACAAGATTAGCACAGACATGTCATTTTTTCTTAGTCAGGGATTAGATGTCGATCCATTGGGTTTCGAAGGTCAGATCAGGACACTTTAAACCATACGACACTTCATGAGTGTCTTGTCACTCGTAAAGGGTTGGACCACTTCCTCATGTTTTTTTGTAATGTGGTGGATAGATGTGGGGGGAAGGATAGTTAGGAATTTACAATATCAATACAGTAAAAGTTCTGCCTCCTGCTTTCTTGATATCTAAAGGGAACGGGGAACAGAGAGATCACATTGAACCTCATCTGCCGCCATTGTTATGGACGGACAGGGAATCTCTGGCTGAGAGGTAAAAGGTAAAAGACATTGAGGTAAATGATGCATGGAACCGACAGGGGAGAATCACTTTAAATATTCAGGAAAGCGGAAGCAGAAATATTACTCGATATATATTGGAAATTACCTCACCTCTGAACCCCAAACAAGAGGACGCGATAGGGGTTGAGCCCAGCACCGATTACCAAAAAACGATGAGGAGGGTAAAGTGCGAGTACTCAAGACCCCTTTTAACTTCATCACTTTGGAGAATTTTATGGTCCAATCACTCATTTTAGTTTCAGAAGCATAAGCGCGCACCAGTGTCCTCGGACTAAAGATGTTAACACTGCCTGGGATTCTAGAACTATTTCAAGAAAGAATAAAAGAGGAATAAGACAATGCGTTTCAGGTCATTTTAAGGGACCTTTTTGCTGTTTTTTTGGGAATTATAAAAACAGAATATGCCATCATACTGCTCGTTAGGGGTTGGAATTGCAGATACTCCAGGTTGAAAGTACAAGGGGTCAGGTGACTGAGGGCAGGAAACTGTGCGTGGCTGTACCGGCTTCAAAAGGGATTGTCCAGTATGACAAGTATAAGTATTCAATTGAAGGGGGTTCTGTGTTTCTAAATGAGACGAGTCGCAGCGGTTATCGCGCATGGGCCTGTCGCTTCCAACCTGAGTACAGCACAGCACCTAGGAGATGAATAGAGTTAATTGCCAAAGTGCCTCTTCCTTTTGGGGACACGACCCCCCAATTCTTGTGTAATCACTAAATTAAACATAAGAATAAACTTATAATTGTGCCATCGTAATCTGAGGGGGCTCCCCCTCTGGGACCCCCCCAGATCCCCATCCTGTGATGTCAGGACGGGCAGCGTAGGTTACACAGACGAATACCCCAAAATTTCCTGTACAGCATGAATATTGTATTTAACAGAGGTGTGGATCCCCCTCATCTGGGCACCTGAGGAGCACGGTCCCGCACCTTGAAAGCCCCGGGGCAGCACTCCGGGGATCGGGAAAGTGAACTTTCCTCTTAGTTAATGCTTTTCCTTATCTCCATTTTAGAGATGCCCTCTATGTCTCCGTAACTTCAAACAGATGGGATTACTGTGAGCCACCCTTCACCAGCAAGAAATATGTACATCCGAATCATGGAAACTTCTATGCGGTGTTTATCCTGTAAGGAAATGGCCTATCGGCGCCTCCGAGAGTGAGGGGAAGTGTAAGATTGGGGGCTTTCACAATGGTGCTAAGTGCCGGTAGGTTACTCGCAGCGGACACAGGGAACCTCATCAACTATGGTACCTGCCCTCCCGCTTCCAAGGACTCCTGATAATTGACCCGAATCCGGGAGTCTAAAACAAAAGGCAGGCTTACTTACTGGCCCATGTGCGCTTGCCGCGGTGACGTTGTCAGACGAGGATTTGTGTTGCGCGATTCCCTAAGATGTGGCCCAAGACTGCTCCGTCGTTCGCGCCGCGGTCCGCGGAGTTCACTTCTTTTCCGGTGCTGTACGTGTGTTCTTGCGACAATCTAAATGTTCAATCCTGCCCTTGTCGCTCCGTCGGACAGCCGCCCCCTGATTGTCTGTCACGTGCCAGCCGGATCGGAGCCGCTGCACTCAGCCACATGCGATCGCAGTGCTCCAAAATCCCGGGGCCCTTGCGCACCCGGCCCCATGTCGAGGCCCCCACGCCCAACCTGCGCTCTGCGGGGACCCTTCGTCCCGAACGCCCCCCATCTACTCCCCCCTAAAACTTGAACTCACCCACCCTATTTAGCCCCGCACTCTGCCTGTTGTTACCGGTCTGGATATGTCCCGAAAAGTGGTTAGTGAGGAGAGAGCAGCGAGAGAGTGTAGTGTGGGGTGGGGGTGGCTACAAGGCGACACTCGGAGACACAGCTACTACGTAGAACGGAGGATGGACGAGGGAGGGGACGACACAGACACAAAACGAGGAGACAGCTGTCGAAAGCAGCAAGCGCGACACGAGACCAAAAAGGCTGTTTGAAGGACAACACGAACAGTGTCCGCCCCACAGAGAATTTTCCCCATAGATCAATTACCTCTTGGTATGTTAATGGGTTCTATTACTATCCGCAGCAATAGCAGAACTGGTAACAGATGACACTACAGCTGGTCAGTTACATTACTATATGGCTCTTATCCTCTTGTCCATAAGTGCGTAGAAAGAATATTCAGAAAAAGCATGGGCCGGATGTATCACAACTGGCGCAGTATTTTGTTTGGAGCCTAATGAGGCCATTTTTGCACATGAATTAGCACAAGCTAAAACCAGCTGTGTGAGTTTGGGTCCTTTCGTCTTATAAATCAGCTTGTGAGATACCTGCCTATTTTATGAAGGATGCGAAATACGAAGAGGCACCAAATCTTCAGGTTCTGGCCTCCAACATAAGAATATCTTCTGCTCCTAACAGCAGAGCACCTGCACAAGTGATCTCCGCGAGAGTATTACCGGAGGGATCCTTCAGTGTGATCTTCCACTGCAATCTGGGCAGTATTCTCCTAGACAATGGGCCAATTCTATGTACGTCTCTCACCCTACTCTTATGCTCTTCATCCTTAAAACACGGGACACTTTCTCGTGTACGTCTTCCCCATATCTCTGCTATCGGACTATCGCTGACATACATGAGGAAGGAGAGGCGGAAGCCTTCGCAGGTACTGTCTCATCCACCATCTCTTGCTCTTTCTCATGATACAGTGGACCACTTCGTTGTACTGTCTTCCCTTCTCTGCTCTTCTATCCTGATACGGGGAACTTCTCTGTAATGTCTCTCCCCTCTCTCGCTCTTCTAGACTGATAACACTGGGGGACACTTCTCTGTACTGTCTCGCCCCCTCTCTCGTACTGTCTTCATCCTGATCCACATGGACACTTTCTGTACTGTCTCTCCCCTCTCTCTGATCTTCTATCCTGATACACGGGGACACTTCTTGTCCCGTCTCTCCCCCGCTTTGCTAGTCTATCCGCTAAACGGGGCCAATTCACTCGTGTTACTGGCTCTCCCCCTCTCTCTGATATCTATCCTGATACAACGGGGACAATTCTCTGTAGTCTCTCCCCCTCTCTATAGCTTTTATCCTGATACAACCGGGACACTTATCTGTACGTATTCCCCCTATCTATGCTTTTCGATCCTGATACACTCGGGACACGTCTGTACTGTCTCTCCCTCTCTTGATCTTCATCCTGATACACGGGAACTTCTTTGTACTGTCTCTCCCCCTCTCTCGCTCTTCATCTGATACAATGGGACACTTCTCTTATGTCTCCCCCCTCTCTCTGCTCTTCTATCCTGATAATCTGGAACTTATCTGTACTGTCTCTCCCCTCTCTCTGCTCTTTCTATCCGATACACCGGGAAACTTCTCGTACTGTCTCTCCCCTCTCTCTGCTCTTCTATCTGATACACTGGGCCCATTCTATGTACTGTCTCTCCACTTCTCTGCTCTTTATCTGATCCCTGGGGACACTTCTCTGGATAGAAGAGCAGAGAGAGGGGGAGAGACAGTACAGAGAAGTGTCCCGGTGTATCAGGATAGAAGAGCAGAGAGAGGGGGAGAGACAGTACAGAGAAGTGTCCCAGATTATCAGGATAGAAGAGCAGAGAGAGGGGGAGAGACAGTACAGAGAAGTGTCCCAGTGTATCAGGATAGAAGAGCAGAGAGAGGGGGAGAGACAGTACAAAGAAGTGTCCCAGTGTATCAGGATAGAAGAGCAGAGAGAGGGGGAGAGACAGTACAGAGAAGTGTCCCAGTGTCTAAGGAGGAATACTGCCCAGAATTGCAGGGGAAGATCAACACTGGAAGATCCCCTCCGGGAGAAGACTGCTGAGGAGATCACTGGGTGCAGGGTGCTCTGCTGTGAGGAGCAGAGATGATCTTGTTGGAGGCCAGAACAAGAAATTGTGCCTATAGTGCATTCATAAAATCAGGCAGGTACTCACAAGTGATTGATAAAAGATTTTCACTTCTATATTTAGGATCCATTGTGACCAGAGGGGACCCATATAGTCACCTCTGCTGTGTCCTCTCTTAATTCAGTGGATTAGCGGCAAAAAAAGGACATTCGCTTTTCATCCACCACACATGGCTAATAGTAACATAATACTACAATAATAAAATACTTTATTCATCCCATAGGGACATTTTGTGGTCACGTACAGCTCTAGAGATATCACATCATAAAAACAAAATACAATAAAAACACAGAGAACCACATAAACATACACAGTAATATAATAGCCAGAGAAATAGATAGACAAGGGGCAGACAGATAGACGGATACACAGATGGATATAATATAGATATAGATATAGATAGAAGATAGATAAATTGAAGAAAGATAAGTGGACAGTGAGGAGAGAAATATTCGAAATATTTCAAAAATAGAAATGTTATTTTTATCAATTTTTCCAAAAAGGTCTGACCGTCATTAGCTTCAGCAGCAATTCTGTAGACAGTTTTTATATGAACTCAGCAGGAAGTTTGTTTCAAACCAAGATCTTTTGTGGATGTAGGATAACTCCAACCCTTCTGTCTCTTAATTTTATCCTAGACTGGACGAGTGTCACGTGTTCCTCTGTGTGCCCCCCGTTACGTCCGACGCTATGAACTCACCTGTCCCCGTTCTGGATCCCCATCCGCGGTCTCTGCGCGTTCATCCCCAACTCCTAGGGTGCGCGCTGGCTTCAGAAAATTTAAAGGGCCAGCGCGCCATTAATTGGTGCTGGCCGTTTCCCAGAATTCTATTTAAATCTGCCTCTCCCTGCACTTCCTGACAGACCTTTGAGTGCCTACTCCATTGAGAAAGCTTCCCTGCGACATTACTGAGTATTCCTGCGTTCCTGCGTGTTCCTGCTCCTGAGTTCCCATATCCTGCGTACCTGTGTTCCCATTCCCATCTGCCTGGACCTCCCGTTGCTGACCCCGGATTGGACTTGACCTTGCATCTCTGCTGCCAGCCCTGACCCTGTGCCTGAACATGACCACTAAGGTACCTCGACCTCAGCTGCCACCGCAGGCTAGTCGCCACTGTGGAACGACCTGCTGGTACCCTGCTGCAGCAAGACCAGGTGCCACTTAGACTCTGGTCCCAGGTGTCGGCTTGTACCACCTCCCGCGGTGGTCCAGAGGATCCACTGATCCTGACGATGAGGTTGAGCTTGGTGGAGGCAATCTATAAGGACTCCCTGTTCTTTCTTACCCTGCAGATATTGGAAAATTGGCGGGATGTTTGGGATTATTGTCCAACTAGAGGCACTTCTGTTCACAGTTCTATTTTTGAATGCGTTCTTACTTGCCTGTTATTTTTCCATTGCAATTTATGATTTAAATTAATAAATAATATGATAGATAGAGTATATAGGGCCGGATGTGGAAGAGCAGGGGGAGTGGGAGAGACAGTACAAAGAAGTGTCCCAGTGTATCAGGATAGAAGAGCAGAGAGAGGGGGAGAGACAGTACAGAGAAGTGTCCCCCGTGTAGCAGGATAGAAGAGCAGAGAGAGGGGGAGAGACAGTACAAAGAAGTGTCCCAGTGTATCAGGATAGAAGAGCAGAGAGAGGGGGAGAGACAGTACAGAGAAGTGTCCCAGTGTATCAGGATAGAAGAGCAGAGAGAGGGGGAGAGACAGTACAGAGAAGTGTCCCAGTGTCTAAGGAGGAATACTGCCCAGAATTGCAGGGGAAGATCAGCACAGGAGGATCCCCTCCGGGAGAAGACTGCTGAGGAGATCACTGGGTGCAGGGTGCTCTGCTGTGAGGAGCAGAGATGATCTTGTTGGAGGCCAGAACAAGAAATTGGGGCAGATTTATCAAGCAGTCTGAAAGTCAGAATATTTCCAGTTGCCCATGGCAACCAATCACAGCTCAGCTTTAATTTCACCAGTGCTCATGAATATTTTAAAGGGGAGCTGTGATTGGTTGCCATGGGCAATTGGAAATATTCTGACTTTCAGACTGCTTGATAAATCTGCCCCATTGTGTCTATAGTGCATTCATAAAATCAGGCAGGTACTCACAAGTGATTGATAAGACGAAGGACCTCAACTCATCACAGATGGTTTTAGCTTGTGATAATTCAGGTGCAAGAATGTGCCTCATTTAGGCTCCAAACCAAAACTACTGCGCCACAGTTGTGATACATCCGGCCCATGCATTTTTCTGAATATTCTTTCTACGCACTTATGGAACAAGAGGATAAGATCCAGTATAAGTATGTACTGACCAGCTGAGTGTATGACCATCTGTATTTCTGGATATTAATAGAACCATTAATCTCGCACTAATAAAAGAGGAATTGATATATGGGAATTTTGGGGGGGCTGAAATGTGCAAAATATTTGCAGCTGTCAAATTAATTGGGGCACATTTACTTACCCGGCCCATTCGCGATCCAGCGGCGCGTTCTCTGCACAGGATTCTGGTCCGGCTGGGATTTAAGATGGTAGTTCCTCCGCCGTCCACCAGGTGGCGCTGCAGCGCCGAAAATAATCTTAACGCCCCGGAATGCACCATCCCATAGAAGGTGAAGGTGAGCGCTCCCCAAGCAACACATTTTCGGTTTTTAAATGCGGCGGTTTTTCCGAATACGTCGGGTTTTCGTTCGGCCACGCCCCCCCCATTTCTGTCGCGCGCATGCCGGCCCCGATGCGCCACAATCCGATCGCGTGCGCCAAAAACCCGGGGCAATTCATGTACAAGCGGCGCAAATCGGAAATATTCGGGTAACACGTCGGGAAAACGCGAATCGGGCCCTTAGTAAATGACCCCCATTGTGTCTTGATGTAACAGTTATCCACCAAAAAATTCCCTCTACTACAAATGAAATATCCAGGCCCTGTAACAACAGGGAGACGCGTGGTTACAATATTCTGTGAGTTCAAGTTTTAGGGGTAGTATATTGGGGCTCATTTACTAAGGGTCCGCAGAGCGCATTTTTGTCAGGTTTCCCGACGATTTCCGTTTTGCGCTGAATTGTCCCGGGATTTTGGTGCATCGGCGCCAGCTTGCACGTGACAGAAATCAGGGGGCGGCTGTCCGACGGATTCGGACAACGTGCAGGATTTAACATTTAGAATTGTGTCACAAGACACACACTTACAAGCGCCGGGAAGAAGAAGGTGAACTCTGGTGGACCTCGGCGCAGAAGCGACGGATGCAGGAACTTGGGCGCACAATCTTAGTGAATCGCGGCAGACACAAATCCTCGTCGGACAACGCACCGCGGGATCACGACAGGACCAGGTAAGTAAAGCTGCCCTGTTGTTTTAGACCTGTTCATATTAGAGTCAATTGGGTTTTGCAGGATTCTTGGAATCAGTCAGGGCTTGTAGCCAGGAGTTGTATGAGGTTCCCTGTGTCACGCTGCTATTACCTGACACTTAGGCACCATTGTAAATCCCCCAATAGTTACACTCTCACATCTGAGGCTCCGATAGGCCATTTCCTTACAAGTAAACACCTCATAGAAGTTTCCATGATTCAGGATGTACATAATTTCTTGCTGGTGAAGGGTGGATCACAGTAATCCCCATCTGTTTGAAGTTACTTGATAAATAAGATGGAATGTACTAAGAATGTAGATAAGAAAGAAATCATTAACTAAGAAGGAAAGTTCACTTCCCTATCCCCGGAGTGCTGAGCTGGTCGCAAGGTGCGGTACAGGCTCCTCAGGTGCCCAAGATGAGGGGGAATCCTGCACCTCATGTTAATAAAATATTCATTGCTTTACAGTTTAGGAAATTTGGGGTATTTCTGTGACTTCTGCCCTTCCTGAAATCCACAGGATAGTTGATCTGTGGGGGTCCCAGAAGTGGGATCCGCACTGCAGATTATGATGGCACTATATAAATAAAGTTTTATTTTTATGTATTAATTATTTATTATCACAAGAATTGGGGGGTCTGTTGTACCCCAAATGAATAGAGCATCTTGTGGCAAATGAACTCTATTCATCTCTATGGTGCTGGTGCTGTACTCAGTGACCTGCTCGACCTGCTGCTCTGTTCATTTAGGAAACAACAGAACCCCCTTCAATTGATACTATACTTGTCATGACTGGACAATCCCTTTAAGCCTGGTAAAGCCAAGCACAGTGTCCATGCACTCAAGTCACCTAACCCCTGGTAACTTTCACCTGGATTATCTGCAGATTCCAACCCCTAAACCCGAGCAGGATGATGGCATATTACTGTTTTTATTCCCAAAAAACAGCAGAAAAGGTTCCCTTTAAAATTAATCTGAAACTGCATTGTCTGATTCCACTTTTATTCTTCTTGGAAATAGTTCATAGAATTCCCGGCAGGGTGTTAACATTCTTTAGTCAGAGGACACTGAGGTGTCAGTAATAGGCAGCACAGTGCGGCGCTTTATGGCTGCTGAAATCAAAATGAGTGATTGGACCAATAAATTCTCCAGAAAGTGATGAAGTTAAAGGGGTTGGTCACTTTACCCTATGTTTTTGTAGTGTGTGTGTAAGTGTGGGGTTCAGGATGTGAGGTAATTTACGCACTATATATCTAGTAATAGTTCTGCTCCACTTTCCTGATATGTAAAGTGAAGCCTCCTGTCTTTTACCTCATCATTTTACCTCATGTCTTTTACCTCATCAGACAGAGATTCCTGACCATAAAATGGCCGCAGATGAAGGGTCATGTAATCTCTATCTGTCCACTTCACTTTAGATATCAAGAAAGCGGAGCAGAACTTTTAATAGTATTGATATTGGTAAATTACCTAATATCCTTCCCCCCACATCTATACACACACATTAAAAAACATGAGGAAAGTGGCCAACCCCTTTAAGTGACAGGGAAGCTGCATGAAGAGCCTGTGTAGTGGTGTAAAGGGTCCTTATCTAGACATTCAGAAACCCAATTGATCTGACATCTATCCCTGACTAAATAAAAATGACATGTCTGTGCTCATCTTGTTCCAGTCTAATCAGTAAAGCTGGCCAAAAAGTGTATAGGACGAAGACATCATTATAATTTACCCTCAGTAGCTGCCACCTAGACTTGTGATAATGTACCTGGAATAGGGACTAAGCCAGAAGGGGGCGTGGCAGCATGACTCTTCTCCGCCCCTGTGACTCCTAACAGTACTGAAGTATCTATTTCTGAGTAATGCTGAATCTCCCCAAATACATGGACATCATGGGTAACAGGTCAGTAGCAATGTATGGACCTACATCCCCCTGACAGGTTCCTTTTAAGTGCCCAGTCCACCCCACGGCCCAGTGCCAATGTTCTGTATCACGTTTACCACGTGTTATATTACTGCCCTCCCGCTCTATATGTACAATGTGACTATTTCCTAGACTAGTAGTTGTGTCTGGAGAGGGCTCGGGTCTGGAATGTGTGGAATATTATCTGGGAACAGGCTTCCACAAGCTAAACTAAACATTGTTCTAAAATAAGACCAATTGGGTTCCATGCGAGTGACTAATACAATGCGCAGATGTGCCAGGGTTTCATGGGCAGACATACCTGGCAGGACTAGGTCCAGGTAAACACGTGGCATTGTTTCAGGCCTGTCTGGGAGAAGGATGGGACACGATGTATCAGGGAAGGGAGCGTCCTTTCAAAGGCTTCATTGTGTTTGTACAGATGTGTAACAAGTGTAACAGCTACGACCTGTCAGACTGTTACATTTTACCCTTGTTGTTTCCATTACATACACTTTGCAGCATGTGATGGGTCTCTACAGTAAGTATTATCTTACAAGTACAACAATAGATTTTAAGGAGAGTCCACCAGCTCCTAAATCACCCCTCAAATGACATCATGTATTGTATAAGGTTTCATACACCTACCTGATCTGTTATTTTCACCGAAAACTGTGCTGTTATATTCAGACACATAAGCTGTGTACTATCCATGTGCTGCAACATAACTCAGTGTATTATCCCTGTACTGTGACATCACTGTGTGTATTATCCCTGTACTGTGACATCACTGTGTATATTATTCCTGTACTGTAACATCACTGTGTGTATTATCCCTGTACTGTGACATCACTGTGTGTACTATCTCTGTACTGTGACATCACTGTGTGTATTATCCCTGTACTGTGACATCACTGTGTGTATTATCCATGTGCTGCAACATAACTCAGTGTATTATCCCTGTACTGTGACATCACTGTGTGTATTATTCCTGTACTGTAACATCACTGTGTGTATTATCCCTGTACTGTGGCATCACTGTGTGTATTACCCCTGTACTTTGACATCACTGTGTGTATTATCTCTGTACTGTGACATCACTGTGTGTATTACCCCTGTACTGTGACATCACTGTGTGTATTATCTCTGTACTGTGACATAGGGTAGGCGGTGAACTTCATGCACTCCAGAACTTCATCGCAGCAGCGACACCTGGTGGACTTCGGAGGACTATCTTAGTGAATCCCGGAAGACCCGAATCCTCCGTCAGAGACACGCGCCTCTGGAATCGCGAATGGACCGGGTAGCAATCTGCCCCCATGTGTGACTCACCCTTAGCCAAAGATCTCTGTTAAATATCTGATTGGAGGGGGACTACACCCCATAAGGTTTCATGAATGAAGCTCTTCTCAGGCAGCTGATAGAATAGTGCTGTACGCTGGTTAGTGGGTCAGACCATGTCTGCAAATCATCCCCTGAATGCCTTGGGGGCGCTCAGCTTATAATACTTTTTGTTTTCAGCCAACCACAGAGCAACGGAGCTTCCTATGTGTACTAATGGATCCTAATGAAACAGGTATCCTTGGGGGTTCTCAGTTGTCGGATCCCCACCAATCGATAGCGAGCACCTATGCTCTGCACAGTGAAAGTCGAGGGATGGAAGAAGAAAGCCATGCATATGCTAATATACAAGCACCGTTACCTAGTGACAGTGCTTAAAAATAAGTACTTTTTCATTTTAAGGAAAGTTTCGAATGGAGACGATGATCCAAGTGTTGACACCTCCCAGAAAGCTTAATTTCATCAGGAAAGCCCTTACCTCTCCACAACGTTAGACCAGACGGAGCATTAGCGAGACAGAACAAGGACCTAATATGACTCATCTATGTGGGAGTCCCCAGCACCTATAAGACCTTCTCCCTATGAGGTCATGCCACTTGTATGCACGCCCACTCCTACACATCCCTCCCCGCCACCACAAATCTCCACAGTTCAGGGGATTCTGCAGCAATTGGCCTTTGGCAAAGCAGACAAGAAATCTTTGTCATTAAACAAAATCTATGAATCCAAAGTGTGACAAGACGGGTATCTGTGACTAGCGGGGTATCGTCCTACCTAACCCCCAAAGCTCACTCGGCTCCCCTAACTGGATGTCCTACAAGGAACAATTAACTTTCAGAATCTCCTCACTCCTCATGTGTTTATAGCATATAGCAGACAGAGCAGTAAAAGCCACCCGCGCAGACTTCTGAGACACTTCAAAATGGTGTGTGGAATGACTCTATTGTGGGATAGTGGCCAATAACCGCTAACTTTTTCTCTAGCTCTTAGCTTAGATCATATGAGTTTGAAGCCAGTTCTTAAGAGCCTCACATCGGAAAATTGCTATTAAAAGGATTTATGATAATTAGATACATTGCATTATTTCTATAACACCCCTGACCCATCCATTAACAAGCACTACTGACATCATGATGTCCCACGCTTATCTCCCCCCTCCCGTACAAGGACCTCTATATAGATACCACTGACCCATCTTACATCACTACTGACAATAGCTTCCATTCTGAATCTCCTCCACTCCCTCCTTCGCCTACAATATCTCTATATATGAGAAAACTTGAACCCTCATTACTCCACTCTGACAATAGATGATTCACAGGCTATCTCCCCCCTCATCCCTGGATCAATGACCTCTATTCAGATAACACCTGACACCACCATTACATCCTACCTACTGCAATACATTGATGTCACAACATTATCTCCTCCCCCTCCCTGTACAATGATCTCATATAAATAACACTGCCCATCCATTAATCACTACTGACATATATATTTGTTTGGCACCAAGCTTATCTCCCAGTCGTCCCCCCCGTACAATGACTCATATATAGATACTACGACCCATCCATTACACATCGACTACTGACATAGATGATGTCACAGCTTATCTCCCTCCCCCCCTGTACATGACCTCTATATAGATACACTGGACCCATCATTCATCACTACTGAAATACATATGTCACAGCTTCATGCCCTCCCCCTCCCTGTACACAGATCTCTATAATGATACACAACGTGAGCCCATCCATACATCACTACTGACAATCAATGATGTCACAGCTTATCTCCTCCCCCTCCTGTACATGACCTCTATATAGATACACTGACCCAATCATTATCACTACTGACAATAATACGATGTCACAAGGCTTACTCCTCCTCCTCCCTGTTAAAATGACCTCAATTAGAGAAAGCCTTTCTTTTAATCAATGGGCATAAAACCAAAGAAAACACCAAAGAGATCACATGACCCTCTCACGGCGGCCATTTTAGGTCAGGACTCCTGACTGATGAGTAAGGACATGAGGTAAAATGATGAGGTAAAATTAGGAGCCTTCAACTTGACATATCAGGGAAAAAAAAGCCGGCACAATAACCTTTAATAGATGTGATTGGTAATTTCCTCCTTCTAGACTGCCTGCCCCGCCACACCTACCACCCCTAAGACAAAGTCCAATCTTGTTTCCAGTGTGTGGTAATAGGTCAACCCAACATAATAGACTAAAGACTAAAAAATCTACAATACCATTACTTCTTTGTCATAACCTGAAGGAGCCCAAGCAATGAGGTGACTGCGGATCCTCACTACTCCAACGAAATGTCTTAGCTACAACTACTCGTGGATCGATAGACCTACAGCACCCCCCTTTCCGTCCTGAGGCACATAAACCATCGCCACTTTTAGCAAATTGCAATGCACCGCAGGAATAAATAAGACAATAAAACATCAAGACACAATGGCATTAAAATAACATTCCTGACAAAAGGTATCTCGGGAATACCAGGGAATTCCCCTTTCCTATCCCTAGTTTAGACTTACTCTTCAACTAAGAACTATTGTATTCTCTGGTAATCAATAGTCGATGGCCAGCCGCTTACTGGGTATTACCTGTATCATTAGCAGATGTGTAGTATGGAGCTCCATATACAACGGACATATAATTAATGACAATTGGGGGGGGTGCAATGCACGCATAATGGTCACTGGCCATACAACATGGCAAGCACTGGTTCCAAAATGGAGCCTAACTTTAGCATTTCCACATCGCTGACCACAAATACCAAGAAACAAAACAATTAGGGACTTGGACAGCTGGTTTCCAAGGGTGGTTTGGCTGGTTGCCAAAATGGGGCCTACTTTAGTACTCCACTGTTCTACTGACCACACTACCAAGAACACCCGAATTATGGCCACGATGTGATTAACCCAACTCCACAACTACATTTGTCAGGACCAGCCCCCATAAAAGTGTTGAAAAGATGCCTTCTGCTCTTTATTTGTACAGTTACCATGGATAAGCAACACAAAGAGCGACCAACCAGCCAAGATGTTTCCACCCCATTATGAGGGGCAAGGGACCTGCAACCATTTTTTGTGCTAATGGGGCCAACACTACAAGAGTTAACGGTGCCAAAATGGTCGCAACTCACATTATAAATGCGGAAACGAGAATAATGGGTCACTGTCATGAACCATGGACATCTTTTGCTCTCATGCGGCCACCATGGAGTGACACAACTACAAACTGTTTGGGCCGATTTCCACCATATTATGTATGGGTGAGAAGTAGGTCGTCTGGGACCAATGCAGCCACTTTGCGCATGGCACAACACGGGACCGCAACCAAGAGGATTTCCGCACATCTCTGGAGGAGGAGAATGGTTTGTCCAGGTCATGGGAACCATGAGCCATTCTTTGTTGATATGGAGAATTTATAGGAATGAGAATTTTCCTTCCTATCTTTAAGTTTTCACAACAAAACTCGCTGAACATTGGGGGTCCCCAGAAAAGGAGGATAATTGGGCCTATTGGTAGCTGATCTTACTAATGATGGGGGGTTGCAAATGATGAAAAACCCTCATGAATGTCTAACTATTGAAAAATCCTCCTAACTGAGGTGTGACGGGGAGGCTTGGATCGAGAGTGGGTGCTCATGCCACCAAGACTCCTCATATATGCATAAGTGGGGGTCAAAACTTAATTTTGAGGCTTCACTTAATTTCAGACAAAAATGCTTTGTCCCTTGTGCTAGACACACTGATGATTTTGGTATGAATTTTTTGATAATAGGCTCCCTGTACCTGCAATAAATGGACTCTGTGACCGAATTGGCCACGCAAGGACAAATACATCTTGAGTCACTTTTGTATGTGGTCCTGTTAACTACTTAAAGGAACGCTAGATTGTATACTATGATAGTTAGGGACTGTTGGTACACACAACAACAATGATTTACAACGACAGTAAAACACAAGTGTACTTCTAGCAGAAGTGTGTTACACTCGATGGTTCCACAGGACTGCTGTATATGTCCCGGTGGGAGGTTATCAAGAAAGCACACTCTTTCGCTTGTCAGAAATCCAAAAACAAACACAGTAACTGGAGACAGGACCCACCGGGCAGAATGTCTCACAGCATCCACATTTTGGTGGCCAACAAAAAAAAAGAAGAGAGCTGTTTTTTTGTCTTCCAGATGTGATTAGCCCGTAGGAAACCTAATGTGCTCCAGAATGATGAATGCTGCGATCTAGTGTACTCTGCAGTCAAGTGTAAAACCTTTCAATAAGCTTGTCGCAGATGGGGACTTCCAGCTTTAAGGATCTTTCTTTCCCACCTATAGACTTGTTTCAGATGGAGAGTTCTACCATACTCAAATCAATTAAAGGCAACTAACATCCTTAGGAGAACTCCTCAATTTGTATCACTGTTTGCAATTCTGCTTCCAAGAACCCAAAAGTGCCCCAGACACTACATTTGAGCCCCACGGATGGTGTATCATTGAGATATCAGAATTATCATCATTTTCAAACACATTAATCTTCCAAATATGATGGTCTTGAACGTTCTTCCCATCTTTCTAAAAAAAAAAAAACGGCTAGGCCCACACCTGCAGGCAAGGACCCCCATACCGATGATCTAGTGATAGGGCCTAACCCAGAAAACCACAGCAGTGTGGACAATTATTTAAATCAGCTATGTCCTGAATTCTTGAAGGTCCTGATGTGTTGCCCTAAAAACTGAGCTGAGCCGGCCAGATAGCACCTTGTCATCCATATTTTCATTCACGTCCCCTTCAATGGAAAGTCCACGACATGACAAACGAACAATAGAGCAGCCGTCCCATGCAATCCGTTAGAAACACACATCGCATGTGTATGGGTCCATCTGAAATAGTGTGTGTCAGTGTGGGCCTCAGTTCAAAAAAAGGCATAGATAAAAATACAATGTAAGGCTTATATTCACATCGAACGTATGGGGGGCGTATATACGCAGACCTTTGTTATGGGCGTATATGCGTCCCCCATACCCCGGCAATAGGCCGCACACGATCTACGGGAGAGGTACGGTACATCCGTATCTGTTCTGCCAAATACCATCTGTGTGCCATTATTACAGGGAGGTGGCGCCCCGCTCATGTCCTCCTCCCTCTGCTGAGGGCCGATGTATGCCAGGGGGCATACATGCGTCTGTAATGCCCGTAGTCTGTTCTCTGCCTGAATGTTCAGCTCCGGCTCAATGCCTTCAGATTTCTCGGACTGAAAGCTCGATAACGACTGCAACTTGTACGTGCTTATTCGAGAACCTGTAGTCACCGGGACGAGTTTCTCGGCCGCGATTCATATATTTCCGACATATACATTCACTTGTGTGAGATACGACACCGTGTGGCAACAGTTTACTTACCCGAGTCCCTTGGCGGTGATCCCCCGATTCATCCGATGTCCGAAGAGGATGAGTCTCCCGCAAGTTCGCACGATCCAGCGCCCGATCTCCTGCATGTGTCGGCTTCCCCGCAGGTCCGCGGAGTTCACCTTCCTTTTCCCGGTGCATTAAGTGTTTGCTTGCAACACATTTTTAACTATTAAATCCTGCGCGTCGATCCAAATAAGTCGATCGTTCCGATGGCCGCCCCCCATTTGTTCGCGTGAAACTGGCGCGATGCGACCAATCGATCGTGTGCTGACACATCCCAGGGCGATCACCCCAAAAACTCGGGAAACCAGCGAAAATGTGGCCACGGGACCTTAGTAAATAGCCCCAAGTCTGCTTAATGAAGGGTCTCCCTTGAAAGGAGAAGATCTTATGTTACAACGACAGTTCCAGGGGTTATGTACATAGGTGCTTTAGTTTTTGTACTTAGGCAAGTGATTGTGTAATGTCCAGTTGTAGAACTGTATTTTAATAATTGTAACTACTCCAAAAAAAATTTTTTGTTTTTGTCCCGCGACAATTGCGTTTAAACAAAAGTTGTGTGGCCTGTCACTTGGAGCAGGATTACAATAAAACGTCCATTCCAGACACCGATCATTCACCTGGGACAATGTAAAGCATCCAAAGAGCTTCACCAAGAGGTGCGTCTGGTAACTAGGGTCGTATGAAGTCCCCTGAACGGTGTCATTACATTAGGGAACCTAGACCTCGTAATAAATACAAAACACAACAACTTCAAAGTACCAACATAACTACTATATAGGCTCCTCTCCTTTCCTGGCTTGGTGTTCCTTCCATAATGCACTGCCTCAGCGTTCTTATCCCTGACGCAGCGGCCATCTTGATGCCTTCTTTGGGCCTTGCAGGACCTAGCGGATATGGCTCCCTGCGGTGTTGTATAAGACAGGAGATAGTGTTTAACACGATAGCCTTTTATACAACAAGTTGCAAACACAAGATTAGGCGTATCATTTCTATATGTTTATACACACCTCAGAGGTGACCCGCCACCCACAGACACCATACCCCATCCGCCAGTGCCTTTGTATAGAGACCCGAAAGACCGCCGTGATACTCAAATACTGTGGGTCAGCAGACCGGAATCTAAATTGTCAAGAAGCATAGAAGATCACCTTACACCACTAATAAGCAATCAAAGATAATCACTGTTTAATGGACTGTGCAAATAGCCGCACAGCTCTTGGAGTGCCCTGGGGGCGGGGCTGCATTCCTACAGTCAACTGTAATGTGGATTTTGTACATAGGGGGCTGAAACACCGCAGACATTTAACATACAGCAAACTGAAATGATCACGTTGTTTAAGTGTCGGCACAGAGCGGCGCCTCCCCCCGTAGCTGTTCTTTCTCTTCCCATGGATTGAATGCCATGTACTAAAGAAATTGAATTCCATACGTTTACCCGTCAAAGCAGACATTTTAATTGCTATTTACATTCCCACGAGTCCTCCGTGCTGAAGAACGCTGCCAGAGTGGCCGTCAACCCTCAGATCATTTATGAGTCACAGTGACACCCCATAGTGGCCGGCACGGAATGGCGCTGAGGAAACCGAGGGATTTTATCGGAAGAATGGTCCCAAAATGCAAGATTTTGAAGCAGAGGACTTTTGGATAAGAACAATAAAATTATAATATGCTAAAATTCTATGTATATGACACATGTGGATAGGTCTAGGACGGGGTCCAATCACTTGAGACCCCCAGCGACTACAAAATAATGATGAGATAGGTCCTGCATGGCCCATAGGGAATACAGCAATCTTTTATTCTAGTCAAGCAAGAGGCTTAAAAGAAGCAATGGGACAGACTTTTGTAACATTTTCCAACATGAGTACTTGGGGTCCCAGTGATCATCAGGGCCCACACAGTGGGCATTAAAGGAAATCTTCCATCAAGAAGCCATCAGGATAAAACCAGGGACATTACTCATATATCCAGGCACCAAACTGTGCTAATCTTATGATCTGTTTTCCATGGCTCCTTTTAAATTCACTTTCAAATTATGCTAATGAGCCTGAAAGACTGCGGGATGTTAACAAGCCCCTCTGTACTGTACTTTCACGCCTGTTACACTGGTCTCCCTCAATACATCCCCCCCTCAGCCTAATATAATCTCATGCAGCACCATTGGAGGGGGAAGTCTTGCACAGTGTACAGTAATGTGAAGCTGCAGCACGGAGGGGCTCAGGCTCAGTAGCATCATTTTGAAAGTTGATTTTTGAAGGAGAAGGCCATGTATAAAAAAATAAGAAGATTATCAGAGGAATGATGCCTGACTCTATGAGTATGTCCCTGGTCTTCATATGGATTTTGATCTTAGATTTTCTTAAAATGAGTGGAACACGGAGCTGGGCTGAAGAATCAAACATTTTACTCCCTGGCACCCCCTTCTTCTCCATCATCATCTCATCAAGAAGGAGATATTATAATTGGGGGGGGGTTGGGCAAAATACCAAATACAACCCCTGGGTGCACACCTGTGTTTTATTCAGACAGACCGCTTCTGGGAATTTCGGTCACGTAGTTCGACCCATCATGGGTCCTAGTAGTCAAGCTCCAGTGAACTCGATAGACTGTCTTCTAAGAAAAATTTTTGTGCTATATAAGCAACACATTAAAGATAAATCATGGATTAGTAGGGAGTATAAGTAAATTCCTAGAAAGTAGTACTAAAGGTCTGTAGAGCCCAAAAATAAAGGGGTACACAGCCCCGGCCATCAGCCAGGCAATACTATCTTTATAGGTGTCTAAGCCTAGAAATGTAAATACACTATTTAAGGCAAGGGCCCTGAGGCTTAGTGTTTAATGGCCGTATTCTGCGCGCAGCTGGGTATAACACAGGACTAAGTATAGATTTAACCAGAACCATAACATGGCAGGTGCTGTGCCCCTCCGTAATCGCTAAGACATAACGCGGATTCTGAAGGTAATGACAATGGATGGAAATAACCCTATAGACCCATCCTCACATCCGTTCATAATATTCCCTGGTACTAACTATTGTGTAGATTACACATGCAAGTAGTGTGGGGTAGACTGAAACCGGGGCAAGGCCAAGGGTATAATACTGACAACTCTATGGGGCTCATTTACTAAGGGTCCGAATGCGCGCGATTCCGTTGGGTATCCCGACATTTCCGATTTGAGCCGAATCCGCCGGGATTTTGGCGCACACGATCGGATTTCGCGAATCGCACTGGGTTGGATGCGATGGAAATCGGCTTTCGGAAAACCACAGTATTTTTTTTTTTTTTTTAAAGTGTCGCTTGACACGCACTTACCTGCATCAAAAATAGAAGGTGATCTCCTGCGGACCTCGCGCAGCACGACACGCTAGTGGATATCGGCACAGCGACCTTAGTGAATCCCGACCGGGACCTGAATCGAGCTTCAGAGAATCCGCCGCTGGCATCGCGACTGGACCGGGTAAGTAATGTGCCCCATGTACATAATGACGGAGATTACCGGACACTAGTCTGCTGATTATATGGTAATGATGAATAGCAGGGCCCCATTTCATCAAGAGTATTCCCCCACCCTACGAGTCAGTACTGGCGGCTCCAGGTTTCTGTATAATACAGCAACCTCTATTTCCAGGGGTGCAGGATTTAAGGTATTTAGGATTTTTACATAATTTTTTTACAGATTGTGTTGCGCGTTGTTCGGATTTTGGCGCAGCTGCGCCGTCTTTCATGTGACAGAAATCGGGGGCCGTTCTTGTTGGACATCCACACCCCTGGATTGGACTGAGCGTGGGATTTTAAGATTCAAATTGTGTCCACGACAATGCACTACATGCACCAGGAAGAAGATGGTGAACTCCGCGGACCTGAGCGGGAGCGACACATGCAGGATATCGGGCGCACGATCTTAGTGAATCGCGGCAAATGCATGATCATCCAACAATGCACTTTCGGGGGAACTTTGCGGGAGCCAAGGAGCAGAGCTGTATTACACTAGGTGTAGTGGAAGATCACCCCCATTGTTGCTAATGGATATATAACATATTTGAGATAAGGATAGATATGAGATAGAACACGTGGTCTCTATCATCTTACATAGAAGATGTTGTAGACTACACAACTCTCCCTCAACCTGGCCGTCCAGCAAACTAAGCATTGTGGGAGAAGAGCTTGGTGAAAGGCCAAAGAAAACTCGAGGATCACTGTGGGTTGAGCTCCAGGGACGCATAGGGGGTATGGGAGAAAGTTCCACAACTATCACACAGGCCTCCACCAGTCTGGGCTTTATGCAGAGTGTGCCGCCGGAAGCTTCTTCTCAGTGCAAGACATATGAAAGCTGCATTACAGTGTGCAAACACATGACGGATACAGACTATGAGAAATAAGATTCTCTGGTCCAATGAGATGACGATTGAATTTTTTGGTGTTAATTCTAAGCGGGCAATCTCAACTAGGGCCGAAGCTCACCTTCCCCAGACAATGCGCTAAGCACACAGCGAAATACAAAGTAAGGCTTCAGAACATCTCTGTGACCATCCTGTCCTGACTGGCCCAGCCAGAGCCTCCGGACTCCAACCAATTGAGCATCTGGAGAAGACCTGAAAATGGCTTCCACCAACTTTCACCATCCACCTCGAGGGAACTGGAAGATCTGCAAGAACGCGCAAAGGATCCCCAAATCCAGGGGTGAAAATTTTTTACAATCTTCCCAGAAAACTCCGGCTGCATCCATCTCCAAATCTGCTTCTACCGCAATACTGAGCAAAGGGCCGAATATTTATCACCATGAGATATTTTCATGTTTTCTTGTTTGAAATTAGCAAAAATATCTACATTTCTTTGTACTGTGCACAGATGAGGCAGAGTGTACGCTACAGAGCAACAAAAATAACCTTTCTGATCTTACCAATTGGCTGCAATGAAAATAAGAAGTGAAAACTTAAAGGTCAGATACTTCTATGTAGCCACTGTATCCTAACTTGATAATCATAGATGATTGGAAGATAGATGATAGATGTGAAATGGAAATATAATATATGTAGATGGATGGATGGATATATGATAGATAATAGATAGATAGATAGTAGATAATAGATATAGATAGATAGATAGATGATAGATAGATATCCTGATTATATTGTGTGTGGCCCTGAGTTAGACAACCTCCAGGTCAGCTCAGAATAGACCCTAGCATGTGAGCTGCTCCTATGATGGATGGGATTTTTCAGGAGCGGCCATTCTTCGCTTACCTCCACCAATTATGAGTAGCAACGGGAGCTGAAGCTAAAATTCCAGGGGCTAAACATCACATTATACTATAAACACATAAAAGTGGGGCGCCAAAGGTTAAGTCTCGAGTTTCCATCAGTCTGGATATGTGGTTATGGCAGCTGCCGTTCCTTTGTTGCGCGCCTCCAGGCACTGTTGTTGCTAGCTTAAAGCATCTGTGGTTAGGTGAAATCTACCCTGTTACTTTTTCCAAGGACAATGAAAGAGCAGCCACTACCTCACAGATGTACACAGGGCAACAACACTCACCCGCCGGTGGGCAATTTCTTCTTTGAAAACAGAAGCAACTTACACTTTTGTCTTTGAAGACAAACAAAAAGCTTTTTTGCATTGTTTGTCCAAGAAAGCAAATTAATCGGCTAAAAACAAAATCCAAGGATCAAAAACATTCTGTTTGAGACACGTTTTAGCTGAAGGTCTTTCTCTTAAAGGGGAACTTTCACCACCTCCAGAGAAATCCAACTGTGCCAATCCGCTGCATAGTTGGAATTTTTCTCTCAGTTTTTCTGTGTTTTTCTGAGAATAATTTAATTAACAATTTAATAATGGGCGAGCCACCTGTCTACTCCAATGCGGACCAACCTGAGAGAGGATAGACCTAAGAGAACCCCAGTGCACAATAACCCCCCCTAAACTAAATATATTTTCATAAACTGCCATTAGAGAGCATTGCTGTATGCAATGACCTGAGAGATGTCCAATGAGTCATTAGCATATTCAGCTGTCCAGGCTGACTGACGCTTGTAAATGTTGTGAGATATATGTGTAATGGCTCCTCCATGTTTTCCTGGTGCTGGTGGCCCTCAGCCTTGTGGTGTATAGGAGATACAACCCTCCAGGCAGCCATGTTAAGCAGAACATGTCGGGTACTTGTGTAGCTGATGTCTGTGCTTAGGCAGCATGTCAGCATATAGCACAAAAGACCCAGCAATGCTTTACTTAGCATTCCACCACAACATGGACATGGGGAGGAGACGGGAGGGGTAACAGGATGATATCGCTGCCGCGCTGCCCTCTACCATGTGACCAGCCATCAGAAAAGAGGATTTTATAATGTTAATGTATGACTTGTCTAGATAAAGGCTGGGATGGGATCCTTGTGAGCTGCTCCAACAGGGAGTAGTGACAGGAATGTGAGAGAGACCTTAGACAGGTGTCCTTAATTAGCACATAAGGTATTGAAACTAGCTAATAGGCCAGTGTCAGATTGTGCTCTTGGCTAGCCTATGGCTCCACCCATCGGACAGTTTATGGCAAGAATATTGACATTGATATTTCAGGAACGGTGAGGCTAGAAAAAAATTCCACTCTGCCAGAATCAGTAGAACAATGTCTATGGAATGTAGGAAATGGGTCCCCAGACTGTTCCGGCATTTTCGGGTTTTGCACGGCTGTGTGACGGGTATTTAACAGGATTGTGTCGCACATCGATCGGATTGTGGCACGCTGCGCTGGCTTTCATTTCATCGACAGAAACTGGGGGGCAAGCCTTCGTACGATCTCCTGATTCGGACTGAGCACGGATTTAACTTTCAATATGTGTCGCAACCAATGGACTTACATGCACCAGGAAGAAGAAGGTGAACTTTGGCGGACCTGCGCGGGGAAGTGCAACATGCAGATATCAGGCACACATCTTAGTGAATTGCGGCAGAGTGCATGTTCGTCAACAATACACTTTCGTGACGCCTCTTGATGGGTAAAGTAATGTGCCCATTGGGTGCTGAAAAACATCTAATGGCTCGGATGGTGGGCGCAGCAGAAACTTTTCAACTACCCCAGAATCAGTGATCGGCACCTGTTTTAAAGGGGCGGTGCAATAGATCCGAAGAAGTCAGGGGCACCACACTGCACTGGAGACAGTTGGGTCGTTTTCTATTTTTACCCTCCCCCTGGTCCATATAATACAATGTAATGTAATGAATGTAAAGATGAGTATGGAATTGCTACAGGACTGCAGATATTACTGTTGCCGCCCCTATAACATATAAAGTATATTCTCACATTCACATTTTTTTCCTATCTGGTAATCCCGGGCTCGGATCTGTAGTTGACTTGTCTAACAAGGGAAGCTTTCACACGAGCAGGAATAGCAGAATTGTTGAACTTTTCCTGACTTCAGCAGGCATTTCTCACTGTAAGCAGAGGCAGGGAATCCTAGCTCTATTCCCATGTGAACACCGAGCGCTGCACTGCATCCAGTGTGTTTTCAGGAACGCTCTCCCAGCACATGCCGCATAGTTATAATCTTTGCCATCGCTCAGGTCTACAAAAGACAGCTTTCATATCTGTATTTGCTATAGGAGGCACAATATGGCGCGCACATAAAGGGGCTGCACAATGTAATAAAAAATTGCATTCAAGAAGTGTCAAATAATTTGTGAAGACCTCAATACTTTGCACCACCTATAGTCCAAGTGGCGCTACTTTTCTCCTAAAATTCTAAAGCTCATACTCAACAACTCTCATCAAAATCCTCATGATAACAGGGACACTTACTCAATCAGGTACGTGGGCTGTGGGAATCTTCTTATTTTTGTCATCCATGGTCTCCTTCCTTCTATTAATCAAACTTACAATATGCTAATGAGCCAGAAAGGTTCTTAGGGGTCTCCAGAGCCTCTACATGCTGCAGCTTCACGGCCACTCTTGTCTCTTAGCGAGAGAGGTCCCTGGATGACTGCCCCCTACTCCTCATGAACTCACGTAAATTAGGTTTTCCAGAATATGGATATTACCATACTTAGCCCGTTCCAGTTCCTCCGTTCGTCCACTACTTTCAGTGTTCGGCCGCTCCCTGCCAGAATTTCCTGGAGGTCAGAGACCCGCTTCCTCCTCTAACCACGGGACTTCACTTCTCCGTTTTCCAGGTCCAATCAATTCTCTGTCTTCACTCCCCTGTTCCAGGAGCCACTTACTGATGAAGTGGGTTCTTTAACCCTCTGGAACTGGAAGGGGTGTTTCCTGAAGTTTAGAAGTTATCCACATCCGCAGAATAGGATAACAAGTTGATTGTGGGTCCAACTTTCTAGGACCAACAAGGACCCCCCAACAGTTCGGAGAAGTGGTGATCATGTTCTACCTAAATGGGTGGCGATACATTACGAGTGTCAAGGCAGCCAAGAACATAAAACGACTTGAGCGGTCATGACGATGCGTCACATCCTGCCTCTCCATTAGTGAGAATGGGATCGCCGTTTCCTGGATTGCATAGGGTCCCGTTCTCATGAACGTGTGACAGCAGTGGTTTCCCCACCAATCAACTTCTAACTTGGAAATGTATTTATTGTCGATCACAGCCCATAAAAGAAGCAACGTGGAACTGGTGCTGGAACAGGGTAGTATCTACACTATTTTTTTCACATCCACGCCACCAATTCTGGAAACCCCTTGAAGTCTATGGCAGTTCTTCATGGTTGTCAGGAACAAGTCTTTTGACAACCCTACCATAGAACTTTGGCTGGCCTAGTTTTGGCTAACTAACAGTACCCCCCCGCAGCAGTGATAGGGTGGCATCATTCAGAAATGAAATTGGTTGGAGGACTTCATCGCCCATACATTACCTGGTGCGAGAGAGCACCTCCTTACATATCAGACATGGGCAGCTGAACCTTCTCCCATTCCATTATGGCAGGTGTTTTTATGTAAAGAAATATAAAGAATCCATTCCGCACTTCAATTAAAGCAAAACATAGACTAAAAGTGTAAACTAACATCCCCTCCATACGCCGCAGCGCTGAACCTATTAAGCCATTAATCTTGAACATTGCTGTGGAGGCAAACTTCTCTCATTAACATAGTGGAGTCCATTTTCTCTGGATATGCACAGATGATGAGTGTTGTTCCGGTATCCCCAGTGAGGCGTTGAAGCTGGATTTTGTTATTATATTGCGGAAATGGCCTTTTTTGTTGGTGTTAAACTTTTAAGGTCTGGACAACTTTTCTTTTAGGATGAACAAAGATCCTACTGTGAAAGAACTATCACATGGTGAAGATCATTGGTTGGTCATTGCCCATCTCTAGACCATGATCTAAAGAGTGGAATACAGGCCTATGGTGTCCGTACTCGTTTTCAGCCTGGGAATATGCAAACAACGAGCAAGCAAGGACGATACTGTGTTCTCCATCTTGGTCCACAAAGTATGGGCAACTGAAGTCACCCAGATGAGTCCAACCAATGGAGAACCATTGGAAATACACTTTATCCTTCTGACTAAATCTGCGTGATGTGTGGCTAAATAATGTGTATATAATGGTTATATGGGAGCTGTCACCTAAATGTTTCGCTGGGAACATTCCCTCAACCTAAGGAATGTATCAACCGAGTTTGGAGCTAGCCATTAAGTTGAGTTGGAGTCAAGCCTGAACGTTGGAGTTGGAGTCATAGCCATGAGTTGGAGTCAATAGCTGAAGTTGGGTTAGAGTCAAGCCATACGTTGGAGTTGGAGTCATAGCCATGAGGAGTTGGAAGTTGGAGTCATAGCCTGAGTGGCGTTGGAGTCTGGCCATGAGTTGGAGTGATCATGGCCATGAAGTTGAAGTTGGTATTACTCTTGGGATGAGTCAAGTGTAAAATTTTTAGTCGGAGTTTGCTTTACTGACTCATAGACTGTTTTGTTCCTAGAAAAACACCACAAAGGTGATGTCAAGGAGCCCTTTTCCCTTCCCTATTGCTGATATTGACACCTACGGTAGATCCTTCATGTCCACCAGTTACTGCCAAGTAATACAAGACGAATGATCCAGGTAGAAGCTAACTCCGACCAACACTGGTCTTTACTGTAGATGTGTCAATAACTTGACAAGTAAGGACTCTGTTGATAGTATGCATAATGGGCTACATGCCCAATAATAATGCTAGACTGGGCTGGTCACTGAGAAATTCCTTCAAACCTAAGGAAGCTATTGTATATCAACCAGGTGGGAATCATAGCCACTGATGTTGAGTCATGGGCCTTGAAGTGACTTTAACAAATAATCTGTGATGAAGTCAAATGTGTAGAAGTTTGAGTGGGAGTTGAATGTACTGACTCCTAGACTGTTTTGTTCCTACAAAAAGGCCACCAAAGGTTATTCAAAGAATACCCTACCCTATTGCTGATATTGACACCTATACCTGTTACTACTGCCCAGTAATCCAAGACTGATGAACTCACGACCGTGTAGGACTGGAATCGCCACTACATGGTCTTTACTGCCGCCGCCGGTTAAGAAATTTCCAGGCAAGGAAACGGGGCATTAAAATTGTCACAGAGCGGTCGTATAACTTTGTGTCAGAGACTGACTCGTATCGAACCACAAATATCCCAGGAGCCAACATTAAAAGTTTTATGGGAGTTTGGGAGGAATCTCAAGATGGAGTGAAAACATAGTCCTCTTTACAAGACTCTGAGTGCCTGCTTGGTTCTAGTTGGTCATCTCGGTCACGCAGGTCACCTCTGGTCTCTTTTATCATCATTAAAGGCGGC
The DNA here is from genome assembly GCA_019512145.1 of Engystomops pustulosus. NCBI lineage: Eukaryota > Metazoa > Chordata > Amphibia > Anura > Leptodactylidae > Engystomops > Engystomops pustulosus. The sequence goes on along the minus strand of CM033648.1, from coordinate 12,912,049 downwards.
GTTGTGAAAGCCATCACTCTGAGGCTGTCGCCAGTCGGCCTGCTATACCATAAGAGGTCTATAGTGGACGCAGATGTACAGGACGGGGCCGGGTCAAACAGTTGAACTTCGCTTCCTTAGCAATTCCTATGTTTTGTGTCATCCTGTGTGGTTCTGTCTCATGACTCCTACTGTCTGGACCCCCGCCATCTAACATTTAGGGATAGTCCCCTCTGTCATGTGTTTACCGAACGGGACGGAAATGTAGCTGGTTGGAATTTCTTACAGTACTTCTTCAGGCGTGGACATGACAGTGCGTGAGGATCTCAAGGATTGCCGTAAAACTTTAAAAAAATAATAATCATTTCCTTCATAATCTATTAATATTACCAAAATTCCATCAGCGATTGAAATTTATCATACGTTTGTTTCCGCTGTATGAATCCAGAATTATTTTACTGCCAGCTACAGGGAGATCAATCATCTTTTAGTAGAGCGATCTATTGTTTTTTACTGTTCCCCATTTTCTTAATCAAACTCTGTCACCAAATTTCATCCCACTAACACTAGCACCCCCAGATATGGGATAATATCCTTTCTAGAATTCCCTCTTTATGTGAATCTCCCCGTTCACACAACAAATCTCCTCCAATGCATAGGTTAATCAGTAGAGAAAGTCATTTATTGCTGAGACGAGTCACTTTGGATCTGGTGGGGGAGTGTCACTTATCTGTAATAGGGAGCTAAGTTCTCCTTACGGATACTTTTGCCAATTGAGGCACCTTGCAGAGTGTGGATTTATAGCCATTTATAATTCACTAGGGGATTCTGGGAAATCACAAATACATTTTAATGTAAGGAAAACATTGACGCTTAATCCCCTGTAAGGCAACCCCCTTAACATCAAGCTATGTTGGCAGAAGCTAATGACATGATACGAATATCTTTGATACTTATCTTTAAAACCATGCATTTGGTGTCATATATAAGGATTAGTTTCCATCTTCCAAGTCGCATCATGATTGTGTTTCTGAGAGCTACAGAGAAGGAGAACCAGGCAAAATCTTTATCTCTCTCACATTTCCTATGTCTTTACCTGCCTGCATCTATGGTTTCTAGCTCCCCATAACCACAAGCCTGATGTAATCTGAAAGATGAGATTCTAATCTAACTGATTATAGTTTACTATAGATGAAATATAGAAGAGTCTAAATAATGCTCAACCCCTAAGTCTGTAAAAGTGACTCAGCTCAGGAAATGACTCTTCTCAGCTCATTTGCATATGAGAAGATTTTTTAAAAAAGTGAGATTCACCTGAAGGAATTCTAGATAACATTTCATATCCTACCTGAGGGGTTGGTAGTTTAGTGGGGGAAAAGCTGGTGACAGTGTCCTCTGTAAGCATTATTAGTCTTTTATACCCAAAATCGCCACATTACCCGCTGACCCCCCGCTCCTACAAGCACCCAGGCCCTCATACCTTCGCTCGTTGTCGTCGAGTGGGCGAAGAGCACATTTTGGAGATGGCTTTTGGCCAGGGCAGGCATCGTCTTGTATCCTTGGAAAACCTGTAGATGAGAACATCACAGAGGATATTATTTTCGTGTCCCTGCGGGGACGAGCGATTCTGTGAAGAATGTAAAATGTATCCAGGACCTCCTAATCACACAGGGCTAGATAAAATCTCCAGATTTAATATAAAAGTCTGTTACCCGGAGCTACTTACTTCTCAGAAGAAAACCATTACTTGATATGTTTTTTCGGTAACACTGTGTGTTACCTGCCGTCGGAATATAATAATGGAATATCACGGAATCATTTCTGGCACTGTCTCCAAGGAGAATGAAACCAGGCCTCTATTTCTGTTTTACAAACCCCTTCACGTACCAACACAAACAAGGGTACGGCACATTCATGTGCGGCCATATGGTGCGCGAATGGGGTTTTATAATCCAGTATCATCACCAATCACTGATGGGATCCACAGCAATAACTCCTTGGGGCCCCCAGTTCCTTAAACCACCACACCTTATCCAGCTCTGATCTAGAAGGTCCTGCAGGTTGGGAGTCTGCGTTGAGGTGTTTTCCCCTCAAATGGGTGGAGCAGGGATTGCAGAGGTGAGGTGAGGAAACCCAATGGCCAAAGACACCCCTTAGACCTCAAGAGGGGCCTCCTTTACCCCTTCGTTGTTCCTCGCTGCAAATCTGATTGGTCGTCCCGTTGCCAAAAATGGAAATCCGTCTCTCTCCCGTTTTTTTGAGGTTACACATGGGTTACAGTTCAATGCAGGAAGCTCATTGCTATGAGTAACAGGCCTTTTACCCTCTACAAACAACTGTGGGCTCATGGCACCCACCTAGACAGATTGGGCCTTCTGCCATATCCACCACCTCACTCTCCCTTCATGCTGAGTGCTACACATACATCATTTAGAGACCTATATCCCGGCGGATCCAACATCAAGTCTGATTCAATGGGGGTCATTTACTAAGGGCCCGAATCGCGTTTTACGCCGGTTACCCAAATTTCCCTGAAGTGGCCTGGGTTTTTGCCACACGCGATCGGATTGTGGCGCAATCGGCGGCGGCGTGCACAGGAATGGAAACTAGGGGGCATTTCCGAACGAAAACCTACGGATTCGGAGAAACCGCCGCATTTAAAAAAAAAAAAAAAAAAAAAAAAGAATGTCGCTGGACACGCTAGCGCTTACCTCACTCGGCCCGGCTTGGTGCATTTCAGTGCATTCGATGAACTTCAGCGCGCAGCGACACCTGGTGACGGGAGGAACTGCTTAGTGGATCGCTGGAAGACCCAAATCCTCCACACAGACCCACCGCTGAATCGCGACAGGACCGGTAGTAAAATCTGCCCCATTGTTTACATGCGAGTATACACATGCGGGATTGTTACTGTCATTGTTTATAATTGTTGTTACTTGTTACTGTTCGGTCGTTGTTTGTAATGACCCCTCCCCTCTCCACCTCATCTCCCCCCATTTTCTCCGCCCCCCCCCCCCCCCTTCCATCCCGTTTTGTATTATTGCATTAATGCATCTTGCTCACCAAAATTATTTCCTCCAGAGTTGTATAAAATTGTTTACATTCAATAATATTAAAATATTTAACTTTAGAGGACTCAGTCATTAAACTCATTAAGCTATACCCCCTCAGGAAGGCTATTCTAGAATGTTCTCCATTATTTGAAATCTCACAACCTTTACTAACAAAAATCATCTCCAAACTCAGAGAAGAGTCAATTTCGAAAGAGGTCGAGTCAAATTTAGAGGCTAAAAGGGGGAGGGTCACCAGAGACGTCCCTACCTCAGTTCAATAGTGCCTAACATGGTATCATAGAAAAGAAAAAATCTCATCCTTTCAAATGACATCAGGGCCGTTCTGTGAACTATGTATAAAAACCTACTCCCTCCTATTTGTTTAACACCCCCCGCCCCTGTATTTCCGTCTTCTGTAGAACACAGAACCGCAAGAACTGATGCGATCAGAAAAATCGGATTCTTTCTTTCATTGACGCTATGACATGTTCTCGGTACCCTAAAGTGACTCATCTCTGCTCATTTGCACATATTCTTTATTTTTTTTATAGGTAAAATAAGGAATCCTACTAAAATATATTTCATACCCTATCTGAGGGTCTGGTAGTTTAATGGGCTAAAATCTGGTGACAGAATCCCTTTAAGACTGAAAACCCTGTAGATAACAGGGGCGTAACCAATTTATTTGGGGTGTAATCATGTGATCCTTCACAACTGTGTTAATCCCACAGTAATGGAGAGACATGGACGGGTTAGTATAGCCCCTTACATCTGGGTCTCCTGCCTGCAGCCCCCCCACGTAGCACCTATATGTCCCACTGATCATAATGCAGTCATCTCTGCTGCCATGCAGTCGCAGGTGTGGAACTGCGTGATATGAGGCACCAGATTGTTGAAAGAGCGGATTTGTTCTTTAGGTTGTGGCGGTATAATAATGGCACGACATGGGCACATTTTATCCACGTGTTTCGTCTGCAATTCATGGTAATGTTCTGCAGCCGCTTAGTCATTTACAGAGATCGGGTGATGTTTAGGCTCTGACAGTCATTTGATTTCCGGACAAATGGCTCCTATGACTCAGTGAGGCTAATAACATAGGCTCAGAAAGAATTTATCATAAGTGCATTGTACTTTTTTACATAATAGGTGCACCCTGTCCTCTTGCAAACCCCAAAAAAGTAACAAAAATGTACTTTTTTTTAATTTATTTTAAAGGGGTATTCCATTTTTTTACGATCACTGCACTTAGTATAAGTGATACCAGCACTGCCATTTGTTTGAAGTAGTTTTAAAAAAACTTTTACAACTGGGCGTGGTTCTTATGAAAGGTGTGGGCTTATGTATACTGGGCAGGGGTTAACTCACAATATGGTGTAAATAAAAAAGGATTTAGAGACAAAGGATTTAAAACCCTCTGTACAACTTGGCATGTTGTAGACCGCATATAAAAACTATGTAAACCAAAGTATTAACTTTGCTTGGAAGGTTCTTTAAGTAAGTGTGTCAATGTTTTTTTTTTTTTCTTTTGGAACTTTTAGTGTTCAGGATATTATAGAGGGAGAGAAGCTGAGCTCAGTGATAATAGGTTTATGTGATTTGGAACCTTATTTCGAGTAATAAGATTAAATCCTTTAGGACTCCTAGAAGACATTGAGAGTCCTGTAATCAGGACTCTCACTGCAATCATGTGTGGGCGGAGTAATCATGACTCTCACTGTCAATCACTGTGTGTGGGTTGGGTAATCACAACTCCTCTACTGTCAATCACTGTGTGTTGGCAGTATCAGGACTCTCACTGTCATCACTGTGTGTGGGCGGAGTAATCAGGACTCACTGTCACTCACTGTGTTGGGTGGGGGTAATCAGGACTCTCACTGTCAATCACTGTGTGGGGCGGAGTAATTAAGCTCACTGTCAACACTGTGTGTGGGTGGGGTGATCAAGACTCCGTGTCATTCACTGTTGTGTGGGTGTAGTACAGGATCGCCCTGTCAATCACTGTGTGTGGGAGGGTAATCAGGACTCCCCCTGTCATTACTGTGTGTCCAGTCTCCTTCTGAGCTACTGCTCAGCTAACTGCTCTCTAGAATATTCTTGGCCAGGGGTTTTATTATCTCCCCTTGGTCAGGTGGTGGCTGCTCCTCCAATTACCTCTCAGCTCACAGAGACAGGATGTAACACAGATCATTGGATACTAGACTCTTACATCATACACAGATTAACTTCTGCCTTGCCAGGCAGGATTAACCACTGCAATGTCCCCTGTGTGATGTGGTGACATGATGTGGGGCTTATTCGCAAGCACTCCTTCGCCATTGCATCGGCGAGGGTGTTGCAAAAGCAAGTGTCAAGTATCTAGAGTCCAAGCCTTGTTTCCTAACTGCAGAGATTAAGAACTAGGACAATTATTCTTATATACTTTCTACCAGGGGAGGGGTTGGTTACATTTTAGCACAAAAACAATTACATAGTCTTACATTGAGTCCCCATAATATTCTATGGCAGCAGGGTTCTAAAGTGTAAACAAGTTTCCAAATAGCACCTGTCATTCTAACGGTCAAGCTTTCTGCTTTTCTGGTAAACAAGTCTGTTTTTCCTCTGCAGAAAAATCTATTATAGCTGGAAAATTACTGACTTTCCATTAGTTAAAGATACACAGTCAGAAATGTCTCTCAATGTTCATTAACCCTTTCTACTAGTCTATACAAATACGTTAATAATTAACAGAATGTCTATAACAAAACACTACAGATCAATGCAAGTTAACCCTTGATGTAAAATAAAGTAAGAAGTGCTAAGTTCTCATAGGGGAAATATTCAAATGTTCATAAAAGTGTAAAAAGTTCAATGCTCCTCTGATCCAGGGCACTGCAGTATATGAAGGACTGTGTGGATTCTGGTTCTAAGAGAATCTTATGATGATAAGTCCAACAATCTGGTTGGGCGCCTGCTGCAAAAGGACACCACTAATGGGCCAACCAAAAAAATAGGAAGTGTACTTACCCTGCTTTGGCTTCAGGGTCCCACACAGCACTGGTCTTCCGGGCTTTGGCAGCTGATCTGGAAGAAAAAGGGGTCACCTGACCCGCTTCCAGTGCCCATGGTCTGAGGAGGCCACTGATTAGCCAAAGTGAATCCTGTGACCACTGGAATTTCAATGATGAAGACCGGAAGATTGGTGTGATATGCGAATTGGGGGTGAAAGCAGAGTAACTACATTTCCTTTTCTCTTTGTCACCCCTGCCCTGGGCCCAATAAGCTATCCCTCCAGCTTTCCTTCATCCATGAAAATCAAAATGTCATCAGGTATGACCTCTGGGAGCCTTTCAATCAGCAATATAATAGAAATACACTATGGGCCACTAATAACAAACTTTACCAGGGTGAGAACAAGACCCTAATTGGGTCACCCATCTTGTACTTACCCTGGAAAAACCTCAGTAGACACCGGAAGCCGGGGTCACTTGACCCGCCAGCAGTAGGACATGGGACTTCCTGTGACGTCTCGTGTCCTTCTGCCTTCCAGCGGATGGAGGGGCCATTAAGCCATTACTCCATGATAACCACCCCCATAAAGAGTTATTGGAAGTGATGTGCCAAGGACATCCTCACACCCCTCCAGGATATGGGAGTGGTTATCATGGAGGGGGCATGCAGACAATAATGATTGCACAGCCCCTTCCATCTGCAGGAAGTCAGCAGGACACAGGACGTTACAGGAAGTCCAGAGTCCGGCTGCAGGTGATCTGCGTCTACAGACAAACTTCCCTGGGGTAAGTACAATATAAGAGACCATATTAGGTAATTCTACTTACCTTGGCAGAGTTTTTAATTATTGGCAAACCCATTTTGGGAAATATGGACCAACACTGATGGCCTAAGTTTGGTAAAAAAACAAAAAAGTGTAAAATCGCTCTTGTTTTAAAGATTTATATCTTGTAACAGGCGGAAACATTTCATGTAGTAAACGCAGCAACAGATCATACAAACTTGTAACATAAAGGAAGCAATAAACGCATTATGTAAAATCACACACAACAATGAGCAGTTTATGGTGAAGGCTACTCCTGTGTGAGATACGTGCCCGGCAGCCGGGGTGAATAAACAGGATGTGTCACTTGTCAGCGTGCCACTGTAAATGTACCTTTGTACATACAAAAAGTTATAATGCACAATGCTCTACAGAACAGGCCAACAAAACCAAAATTATGCAGGTTTATTGGGCTGTGTATCACCATCTGTCTCAAGCGTAGGGAACTTTATAGGCTTTAATAATAATTCTTATATGATACTGCAGCGCTGCACAGAGCTTGCCAAATCAGTCCCTGTCCAGACAGGGCTCACAATCTAATGAACTTACTAGTTTGTTTTGGAGTGTGGGAGGAAACCAGAGGACCCGAAGGAATTCCATGCAAACTCTTTGCAGTTGTTAACCTATATGAAACTTGAACCCAGGACCCCAGTGCTGCAAGGCTGTAGTGCTAACCACTGTACCACCCCTTCTTTTTGGTGTACTTGTGACGTGGTAGAACCTACCAGTGCACCCATTTTTTTCATTCTGTGCCTAATAACTACCGGTCCATGTTTATTTTTGTAAAAAGGGTTGAAGTAGTGCTGGAGGGCAAAAGACTAAGAAATAGATGCATGCGTTATCATGTGACCATGATTAAGACCAAATTGGTCGAAACGCGTGGGTAGAATTGTCTGTTCCTGCAGTAACTGCATGTAATAGATGTGAAGATCAAAAAAGAACATCATTATATCCATGAAAGCAATGGAGTCCTGGGTGAAATTTTTCTTTGTGCATCCATAATCATGGCCCCACCCTTAGTGCACTTAGACGATGTTATGTATAAACATAGAAATAGAACTTTCTCTAAAATGACAGATAGTTCAAAAAGAGGAAAAGTAAGTCTGGAAAGCTTATAGAATGTTCTACACAATGCTGCTGTTACTTGTGTTGTGATCTTGATGGGGATAGACTCTTTTTAAGATGGAAACTTTAGACAAATATTTCAGAATCACAGTATTTAGAGAACTTAGTTACTGGTTGACACTAGTGGTGATTGGACCCATTCAGGTTTGGATTGGCTGACTTTGGCCGAAATTTGAGTAAATGTTCAGTTAGGGTACCCAAATCTAAAAGTCTCACCCCCTCCAGTGTAATCGGTGCTAGTACCAGTTATGGGTATAAACCCTTTAAAAAACATTTTCCCCAGGATAGGGAAGCATCGATCCTAGGAAATGAGCAGCATGCAAGCACCACCTGCATTTAAAAGGTTAAAACCTACGATCTGAGCCATGGGTGTTACCGATAGGTCTGAGCCCAAACACCAACCTGAACCCCAACCTCTGGTATGGACCAGAATATCGCAGTCTGGGTCCGCTCATCCCTAGTTGTCACTCTATCCAACTTTTAGACGACCAGACAATCACACCCCTCTCCTGCTCCTGTGTTTGGCCACAGCCCTCATAGATTGGGCCACAGCTACCGTTGGCACTGTTAGGCGAACACTTCATGATGTTAGTTATGTTGACAATTAAATGGGTTAAATGAATGCACTTTATTTACTTCATAGGGTGAGTACAAATGGGACACTTTTTCTTAGAAGGAATTGTCCCTGTTTTACAATTCTGTAAACCCCTTTAAAAGAAATCTACCGTTTGTTTTTCTGTATTGTGAACCAAACATGCCTTGAGAATGCTGTAGCTACACTGATGCAGAAGCATATCTTGTTAAATCCCTGATCCGAGTGGTTTTGGTCAAATAACAATTATAAAATTCAGGACCTTGGGAAAGCTGAGTGCAGACTGCCTGCCATACATAAACACATTGGGGCAGATTTACTTACCCGGTCCTGTAGCGATCCCGCGGTGCGTTGTCCGATGAGGATTTGGGTCTGGCGGATTCACTAACATCGTGCGTCCGAGTTCCTGCATGTGTCGCTGCTGCACCGAGGTCCGCCGGAGTTCACCTTCTTCTTCCCGGTGCATGTGAGTGCTTGATCTTGTGACATAATTCTTTTTTAAATTCCGCTGGTTTGTCCGAATCTGTCGGGTTGTCTGACGGCCATGCGCCCCGATTTTATTCACGAAACCTGACGCAATTGGGGTCCAGCGGACCCTTAGTAAATAAGCCCCAGTATTCGGGAGTTTCCTGAACTGTCCAGACAGAACTTATCAATCTGAGCTGGATGACTCATATGCAGCAGCTGGGGGATGCTGCAGCGATTGATTATTTCTGCCTGTAAGGGACAACACAGTGATGACATATCCTCGGCTTATGCTGGGCAAGACAAGGCTGGAGCAGTGCATAATTAGGGTAAGGGGAGAAGCGCCGGGGCAACCACAGGACAGAGCCTCATTATTTTTCAGCAAAACCACTAAGCTTGGGAATCAAATAAGATATGTTTCTGCGTCAGCCTCGCTACAGCATTCTCAAGATATGTTTGGTTCATAATGCATAAAAACAAATGGTAGATTTCCTTTAGGACTTCTTTGTTCCAAACACAAGATGCACATATATGGCTTTCCTGCCAGCGATTCTTCCGGTTAGCCGCAGTTGGAGATGCGCTGAGCTCTGAAGACTGACCAGTAGTTATTTTTGACAACATTTCCAAGCATTAAGAATAATAGGTCTGCGTATAATACTGTAATTAGAGGTGGTGTCTATCAGCAGCCATGCCATGTGATTAGTGGTGTATTTTCTTACTTGCACTGAAGCTCCATATTATTGGTTTGAAAAGCCTAATATATAGTGTTAGTGTTCCTAATAATATATTCAACATTGCTATGAGCTGAAAAGAAAATTACAGCCTATGTCTAACAGGAGCAGATTTTCCTTTTACTGTCTCGGAGTGATCTATTGTCATTCGCGGCTTCCAGCAAATATAGAGACGCAAGATCCCCCATAGTAAAAGGGAAACCCATTGTAAAAGTCAAAATTGGTCCTGTTCCAGTAGTTGGTTCATCCCCCTTTTGAATATACAGGCGATCCCCTACTTAAGGACACCCGACTTACAGACGACCCCTAGTTAAAGACGGACCCCTCTGCCCACTGTGACCTCTGGTGAAGTCTCTGGATGTTACTATAGTCCCTGGCTGTCACTGATCAGCTGTAAGTTTCGTCATGAACTTTATGATAATCCCTGGTCCCATTGCAGCTAAAATTTTGAAAATCTAATTGTCACTCGGACAAAAAAAAATTTTGTCTGGATCTACAATTATAAAATATACAGTTTCGACTTACATACAAATTCAACTTAAGAACAAACCTCCGGACCCTATCTTGTATGTAACCTGGGGACTGCCTGTATAGTAATTGCCGATAAATCCCTAACAAGGTACAACCTGAAAAAATTCATGACCCACAAGTTGTAAAATCGAACAATATATTTTATTTTTCTTTTCTAAAAGTTGGAAAAAAAAGTTGGAAAAGGCAACTGCACACCCTCGCCGATGCAATGGCGAGGTAGTGTTTGCGAATACGTCCCACCTGCATGTACCCACATCACACTACATGGTCCTGATAGGACATAGGGGTATTGCAGTGGTGAATCCTGCCTGGCAAGGCAGAGGTTAAGTATTTTGTATGATGCAAGATGCTATTGTCCAATGATATGTGTTACATCCTGTGCTCTGTAAGCTGAGATGTGATTGGAGGAGCAGCCACCACCTGACCAAAGGGAGGTAATAAAACTCCCTGGCCAGGAATGTTCTGGGGGATTCCAGTATGTCATTCTAGAGAGAAGTCTCTCAGATCTTCTGAGAGATTCTAGTGTAGGAGAATCCTAGTGAGTGAGTGAGTGAGTAATCTCAGTCTGGCCCATACCAGAGCAGGAAGAGCCTAGCCCCTGCCTCTGAAGAGTGGAGCATCAGACTAGAGTTAGTGTAGTGAGGAAAAGGGGTATCATCTTACCTTTAAAGGTGATACCTGAAGCCCTACAGGACAAGCTGAAGCTTCCTACCAGGACACAGCTGCCTCCCAGCCTGCCCTCTACATCCAGGCTGGTGAACTATCTCCTGAGGCTCCCTCCAACTCACATCTCAGCACTCCATCTACCTGTTAAAGGCACGTTGCTGCGGTTCCTGCCGGTTCAAATAAAGAACTGTAAGTTGTTTTCTTCAACTTCTGTCTCCGTCTGGTCCCTGCTAATACGGCTGCCTTCACCACCGGCACCCTGCCCATCACCCAGAGACTCACACTCGGGACATTAAGGGGTTGCCTCAGGGAGATCCGCTATAGCAGCCTCTCCCTCATCATTTCTTGCCAACACCACCCTGCTGGAGACCTGCCAGGCTGTAGGACAGCCCTCCGGTTCCCTCGTACCAAGCACCGTGACCATAGCGTGCTTAGGCCGCAACCGCCAGCCACTCCGGTACCGCGGGCCCCGGCTGTCTCCAGGCCTCACCTCAAAGGGCTAGGCCCCGGTGGGGGATGTTGCACAACATTAAAGGGGAATAAGAAATTGGTCGACACTACCAATAGTCGAATTGTCCCATGGACATGACCCCTTAAGTATTGTATAAAGAGGTATGGCGGAAGGGGGACACAACTCATTCACCAGTAAACACACTGTATGGTGGCCCATATGGGTAAAAAGCAGAATAAGAGGCCAAAATACTCTAAAGGCAAATTGCAGTTTTGAAATAACTGCTCTAAATGTGACTTATTGTAACAGGAAAAACCCTCTAATATACATATACAGTAGACTAAAGATTCTCATTACAAACCAGCGTTAGACCACATCGAAAAATGATTCTACATATTGAAAAAAATTCCCAGTGATCAGCTGTATTCTGTAGAACTGGCCAGGAAATATTCAGTTTCCCTGCAGTGCCTCCAGAGGAGAAATAAAGTATTGCACAACATCCATTAAAATCATTGAGCAGGTCCTCCAGACAACAAGATTCTCCTCGTTACTGCTCTCTACTCTGGGCAAAGGATCCATCTCCTATTAAAGCAGAATGACCAAAACTGTTACGGTATATAATAATGAGTTTTCTAACCCCTTTCAAAATATATATAATAAAAATTGGGGCATCTGTTGAATTTCACAATCTTTTCCTACCCATTATACATTATTAATGGACAGCAGTACGACCCTTTATAGTGACCTTTACCAGCCATGATATCTGATGCCTTACTTGAAGTGCTACCTGAGGCAAAGAATCGTCTACTTGGGTCTAAGGACACTGATGTATGTGTTTATGTTTCATATACTTATCATAACTTGAGTTCCTGCCTCTGGCATTAAATACTATCCATTCCTTAGACTGATGTGAAAAATGTCTCTTTAAGGAGATAGAACCTGGAATCTAATAGTACATTCAAAAAAGATATTGTTCAGTAGAAGATACTTTGGTCAAAAATCCTGTTATGTTTTAGGTCTGTAGCTCCTTGATTCGAAGTCCTCCATAGTCCTCAGTAGACCTTCAGAAAATGCCACACCACTGAATGATTTTATACGATTTTTTTTTTTTGTGGTCTTGTTGTGATGATCCCGATTTTGAGAACTGACGCAATTCTAACAAACTTCTAAGTTAATAACTCATTTGCATTCTCTGAGCTCGAATCCAACTAAAATTTGGAATTTTGGCTATGTTAGAAATATGGCAAACCTACCACATTAAAGGAATGCCACAATCAAGCCACAAAATACAATCTAATCTCTAATAGAGCTCCCTCGAAAATTTTGGTTTAAAAATACACTCAAAAAGATAGTGATGTAGTAATGAAGTCCATCACCAAATAAGTGATTGCTTGTCTAAAACTGGAGCAAGACGCTTTTTAAAAGTTCTTCTGTAGATAACTATCACAGAGGTCCCCAACCATTTTGTAAACAGGGACCAGATGCACCAAAAAAAATTCTCCCAGGGACTGTGTTGGTCCCTGAAAAAAAAAGTTATGCCCTGCAAATATCCCATACCTAACCCCAACCCATAATCCCACAGCCCCCCTTTGCTGCAGCTGTATAGAGCTACCTTTTCTGCAGACCCTCTTTGTAGTGACCCCTTTGCTATCGCCCCCTTTCCTTATATTACTTCCTTTTCATTTACCTTCTTTATAATGCCCCCCTTTTTCTGTAGCCCCCACCTGAAAGTGCTCTCTTTTTTTGTAGCCCCAACTCCTTCAGCCCCACCTGATAATGTCATGGGTCATGGCCTGTAAGAATATTACAAGTCCCTACAAGTCTGGGATTTACTACCTACATATGGTATATATGGAATCAAGTTTCATAGGGAATGGAGACTGGGTGCTTCTGCCTGCTTTCAATCTGCGGTTTCAGGACTTTCAAAGGTCCTGAAATGGCTCACGTGCACATGTGTATTGAGCACAGGAACAGATATATGAATTCATTGGTGAAGGATGTTCTCAGTATAATATTTGGTCTGTGGTTTGCGTGGCCATGAGCCCCCTAAAAATACTTGGGCCCCGGGCTACTGCTCTAATCCCCTATATTATAATCCATTACTGCCCTCTTTATAATGTCCCCTTTTCGATAGCCCACTCCTTATAGTGCCTCCGATTCTGTGGTGTATCTTTACAAGGAAAGGGCTACACAAAAGGAAGCATTCTAATTCAAATTGTTGGAGTGGCCCAACCCAAAACTGATGAAGATCTTCTGGATGCACATGCCCCCTACCACGGCAGTGTTGTGGTGCTCTCCTACTCCCTCATCAATAGAGGATTAATGATGTGATTGTGGAACCACCCAGCATTGGCTCAATGACAGATGCAAAGTGTTGGACTGTAAGAGGTCAAAGTTTAAACCAAAACATCCATAGGCCACCCATTCATCATCATGATTTGGACCCATAGTGGTCTATGGAGATGCTATGGACAGTATATGCCTTTATTAAATATCGTGGTCAGGATATATGCTCCTCAAGGATATTGGTCGCCATATACAGGCGTTCCCCTACTTAAGAAAACCCGACTTACAGACGACCCCTAGTTACAAACTGAATGTTGGTAATTTACTGTACTTTAGCCTTGGGCTACAATAAACAGCTATAACAGTTATCACAGGTGTCTGTAATGAAGCTTTATTATTACTCCTGGTTCTTATGACAACCCATCATTTTTAAAATCCAATTGTCACAGAGACAGAAAAAAATTTGTCTGGGATTACAATTATAAAATATACAGTTCCAACTTACATACAAATTCAACTTAAGAACAAACCTGCAGAACCTATCTTGTACGTAACCCAGGGACTGCTGGTGCACGTGGAAGGGTAGCCGCAGTCATTATGCAACAAATTCCCAATTAGAGTCTAATTGAAATAAAATCCCACAACACCAACACCCCCACAATCCACACGCACTGCTCAACCGACTCCCCAGACTACTCCACACAACACCCGACATGTTTTCCCCCTACCACGGCAGTGTTTGTGTGCTCTCCTACTCCCTCATCAATAGGATTAATGATGTGATTGGGGACCCACCCAGCATGGCTCAATGACAGATGCAAAGTGTTGGACTGTAAGAGGTCAAGTTTAAACCAAAACATCCATAGGCCCCCCCATTCATCATCATGATTTGGACCCATGTGGTCTATGGAGATGCTATGGACAGTATATGCCTTTATTAATATCGTGGTCAGGATATATGCTCCTCAAGGATATTGGTCGCATATACAGCGTTCCCCTACTTAAGAAACCCGACTTACACGACCCCCTAGTTACAAACTGAATGTTGGTAAATCTATCCATCTCGTATCTATCTATCCATCTCGTATCTATCTATCTCGTATCTATCCATCCATCTATCTATCTCGTATCTATCTATCTATCTATCTATCTATCTCGTATCTATCCATCCATCTATCTCGTATCTATCTATCTATCTATCTATCTATCTATCTCATATCTATTTATCCCATATTTATCTATTTATCCCATATCTATCTATCTATCTATCTATCTCTCTATCTATTATCTATCTACCTATTTTTAGTCTTATGACTAGATACCATCACGGGACCTTCTGTAATCATGTAGATGTATATTAAGGACGTTCTTACCTTGTAGTATCACAGTCTCTCCAGCAATGTGATTGACAGGGAACATGGCATCGAATATATCACTGCAAGAGACACAAGGGGTGTAAGTCATCTGTCTGTGAGATGCAGGTTTATTTAATATGACAGGTTGTCTAGTAATGCTGACTTGTGTTCTCCCTAATAATGACACTACACGGGGGTTTACAGACTCGTAATGGAGATTCCTGGGCGGTTTTGCTGATGCAGAGAATTGTCAGGCATCCTGAGAAGCTCACACATGTCACTCCATAGCATGCACATGTAACCGTATCCTCATGTGCTATGCTAATTTCTATCTCACTTGTATACAAACGTCTGAATAACACGGAGAATGAGGGTGTGCTGACACTTAAAGGAAAGCTACCATTAAAATCAAAGCGTGATAAACTAGGGACACTTACTCATAGATCCAGGTACAGGGGTAATCTTATTGTATTTTTTAATCATGGCCTCGTTACTTCTAAAATCAACGTTTAAAATTACGCTAATGAGTCTTAAGGGCTCCTAGGGGTGTTACCAGAGCCCCTCTGTGCTGTAGCTTCACGGGCTGTTACACTATGCTGGATGACTTCCCCCCCTCCCACTGTGTGCCGAAACTTCCTCTCCATCAAGGCACACGTCCATCAAGGCACACGTCCATCAAGGCACACGTCCATCAAGGCACAAGTCCATCAAGGCACAAGTCCATCAAGGCACAGGTACAGCAAGACACAGGTCCAGCAAGACACAGGTCCATCAAAACACTCATTCTTCAAGTCACATATCCATCAAGATACAGGTCCATCAAGACACGCGTCCACCAAGGCACGCATCCACCAAGGCACGCATCCACCAAGGCACGCATACACCAAGGCACGCATACACCAAGGGTAATCTTATTGTATTTTTTAATCATGTCCTCGTTACTTCTAAAATCAATGTTTAAAATTACGCTAATGAGCCTTAAGGGCTCCTAGGGGTGTTACCAGAGCCCCTCTGTACTGTAGCTTCACGGGCTGTTACACTATGCTGAATGACTCCCCCCCCCCCCCCCCTGTGTGCCAAAACTTCCTCTCCTGCAGTGAGGGAGCAGGGGGAGGAGAGACAGTTTAACATCCTGTTAACCCCCTCAGAGCCCTTCTGGCTCAAAAGCATAATTTTAAAAGTCATTTTAGAAGGAAGGAGGCAATGGATAACAAATATAAGAAGATTACCGCAGTCACGCTGGATCTATGGATCTATGAGTAAGTGTCCTTGGCTCATCCTGAATGATTCTGATGGTAGATTTCCTTTAAAGCTGTAATTCCTTTCTTAAAGGGGATCTGCCATCACTCCCGACACCCGGATACTTGTATTCCCCATAAAATAACAATGATAAATTATCTTTTCTTAGAACGATACATTGATACATTCCTCTGTTATTTCTTCTAAAAAACCTGTAAAAAGATTTGCGCTGTGTGTCACCATTTTGGGGGAGTGTCCTAGACTGTCTGACACTGTCCTATCAGTGCTGGCGGTGTGACTGTGTATGGACACGCCCCCAGACAATGGGGCAGATTTATGAAAACTGACAGTTGCCCAAAGCCACCAATCGCATGATACTAAACAAACGCTGTGCTGTGATTGGCTTCCAGGACAGTGTTCATAATTCAAATATCCGTTATACCATTTCAGCAGGACATTATCCATTATCAGGAGCCCCCCATATCTATTACATAGGTAACAAGGCACACTTGTAAACAGAAGGACGTCTTGATGAGCAGAGTCTCCTGGGAGCTTTCATGTTTCCGACTCTGTTTGGACTTGTTAAGTAGACAGGACCTAGGGCTGAGAAAATGCATTATCCCCTCATTCAGCTTCTGTTATTACAGGGCAGTGACACATCAGCAGCATCTCCAAGACTCCTGACAGCTCACAAGGAGTCACCTCTGACACATCCTTCATGGATCTAAGATCATTCCAAAGTGAAGACGTTGAAGAGCGTGGTGGTACTCCTCTAAGTGCACCTGTCACCTACGCAGGGGAAGAACCCATTATACTCTCTAGACCGGGCTGTACATATACTATTGGTCTCTGGCTTGTACTCGAATCTAGATGTTAGTTTAGTTTCTTAAGAAGTCAAGACTATAAGCCTGGGACTGCTGAAGGATGTGCAGAGCACAACCAAGGACTTTGACCTTTCCCACGACTCGAGCCAATGTATCTTAAAGGGGAGCATTGAAGTTGTTATGAATGTCAGATCGGTGGGTACGCTGTGGATCACCTTAGTCTTTAGTGCCCTAAGGCTTCTGTTTTCATAGTTCAGACATAAGAAGCAAACAAGAGCAGATGATCCAAGTTGGTCCAAGTTATCACAGGTCCATCGAATTGATATTGATGAACTATCCTAAAGTTAGGTCAAAACACAAAAGCCTGGGCAACCCCATTAAAAGAAACCTGTCATGTACCAACTATGTAACTTCAGTTTAGGGCCCCTAGGTGGTTGCTGGAATTTGGAGACAACAGAGGGGAAAGTAGAGTGGTTCTGCTCACTTGAGTCGAAGTCCTGGTGAAGACGAGATCATCACAACTGGATTTACTGCTCATGCTCTGGACATCGGGGCGCATGTGACGTGGGGGTACGTAGCCTGACCTAGGTTGCCCCACATGCAATGCATATGCCCTGGAATACTACAGTGGACTCAAGTGAACAGTCCTCCAGAAACTTTTATTGACTATGTATTTAGACGACCAACGGTGGTGCCCTCTATAGGCTTAGTAACCAAAACTCCACCCGCATTTCAATGACCCCAAAGGAACAGACTGGCTCCCTTTACGGTTGTAATCAGAAAGCATCTGCAGAGTTTTTAAGGCCAATGGGTCAGAAAAGCGAACATTGTATTTGTCAAACATATCCTGGGAGTCCAGCAGTGGATCACAAATAACTCCTTTAAGATCGAAGACATAGCAGCTGTCAGATGATGACAAAGAGTCTGGTAACTCCGGAAGAATCAACCACAATCAACCATGTCCATGATGAATTGCGGCCACGTAATACATCGATACTAGAGTCAACTAGAAAGGGAGCTGCTTTTATAGGACAGATGTCTGTTTTGGTTTTCTGGCCCAGACCGGGAACACCCATATGACAGTAGAAAAAACTATATAGCATATAGGCTACTGAAACTATCCCTAAAGTATACCTCTACTGAGAGGACCATTCCCCAAGACCACTTTTCAATGTAATTTTCAGTGGTCATCTCACATACTGTATATACATAATATAAAGATTGCATCAGAACCCTGAAGAGCTTGTAAAAAGATAATGTCTAGGGAAAAATATGTAATTTTATTAACAAAAAAGGCCAATATGAGTCCTATACATGTATTACGTAGATCTGAGGATGGCTCATGTCTTGAGCTGAAATACTTAGCCTACCCCAATAAAGATGAGTGTGTTTTAATATATTGTTTTGTGTTTAATCTGTAATGGATCCACCTCCTACAAGGTATTAACCCTCTGCTTCTTTTGTAGATACATGAAGGACCATGGCAAATAATCATAAAAATCAAGTCCTAGTCATACCATGGTAATATAAGTCCATCAAGGCCGGTCGCAGCAGACACCATTCTGGAAGGCACATATCCATGTCAGGACACAGTACGTACTAGACACATCCTAAAAACCATGTCTCACAAGACAGAAGTCCATCAAGATACAGGTCCATCAAGACACAGGTCCATCAAGACACAGGTCCATCAAGGCACAGGTCCAGCAAGACACACATTCTTTAAGTCACATATCCATCAGGACACAGGTAAGTAAGAGACACATCCATCAAAACACATGTCCATCAAGACAGAAGTCCATCAAGATACAGGTCCATCAAAACACTCATTCTTCAAGTCACATATCCATCAAGATACAGGTCCATCAAGACATGCGTCTACCAAGGCACGCGTCCACCAAGGCACGCGTCCACCAAGGCACGCGTCCACCAAGGCACACGTCCACCAAGGCACACGTCCACCATGGCACAAGTGCGTCAAGGCACAAGTTCATCAAGACATAGGTCCAGCAAGACACAGGTCCATCAAAACACACATTCTTCAAGTCACATATCCATCAAGACACAGATCCATCAAGACACAGGTCCATCAAGACACAGGTCCATCAAGACACAGGTCCATCAAGACACGTGCAACCTATAATATTATCGTACTGTAAGTTTTATACTATAAGGAGTTTTTTGAGTACTTTAAGAGTTTTGACAACATTATCACTCATTGAACACTTACAGTTGTATCTTTCCTACAAGTCCACATTACGGTTAATTAGCAAATGGAGAGGAATCGGCCAAAGGTTAATTAAAAGAGTGCGATGCAGGGAACGCACCTCAAGTCCTTCTCTTCTGGTGGCAAAATCTGGCACCATAATGGACGCAACTCTTACTAGGCAAGTAAGTACTATTATGGGCTCCCTTAAACATCTAGTACAAGAATGGGACAGACCCAATCCTGATAACGCAACATTTTTACAACCTAAACATAACTTGAAGACAACTAAAATGTTGCTATTTATGTCCTGAACGCTTCTGTCTGTAACACTGCAGGGACACGTTCGGCAATGCTTTACATATTATACATATATGTGTACGATACACGCCTCCAGTTACTGCTCTATCTACCCACAATACATCCTAAGAAACATCTGGAGGCTCTACAGATACTAACAGCTCAACAGAAGAAGCACTAAAATGATTGGAGTACGGTGGGCAGTGACCAGTAGGCACCCGGGCAGTGAATGGCACCAGTTATAACACTGGATGTCTAGGCATGAAGCTAAATCACATGTGGAGCTAAAGGGCATATAGAAATAATATGTTGTGCTGAGCGCAGCGAGCTGGTACATGCACACGGCTTCCTAGACAGAGAAAGTTACAGAGGTCAATGAGGGGCAATAAGGAATAGCAGCTGTACTAACTCTATTACTGTGCCGCCATAGAGTGTCACTTTTTGCCATACTATACTATGCTGTATAGACCAGAACTACTCTGGTCTGTGTCTCATGTTACAACCAAGACCCAATTCTTTCAATTGCTGTGACCTGTATCTCCATATATGCTTCGCTTTATTGGCTTTTTCTAAATTTTTGCATCTGAAGACTGGTTAAACTACTGTACAATACTGAGGACTATTCCAATTTCTTTTTTAAAGGAAATCTACCATTAAAGTCCATCATGATAAACCAGGGACACTCATAGATATAGGCACCGTGACCGTGGTAATCTTATATTTGTTATCTATGGCCTCCTTCCTTCTAAAATCAACTTTGAGAATGAGGGGCTACCCTAGTCCCTCTGTGCTCTGGCTTTATAGGCTGTTACACTGTCTCACCCTCCCGCGTTTTCTCACTTTGCATTGAGGCCATGGATAACTAAGATAGATAGATAGATAGCTGAATCATTTCTGAAGGTGGAATAAACACCACACACTGGGGCACATCTACTTACCCATCCGATGGAATTTACAAAAAGTGCATTGTCCGTGTATAATGTGCTGTGCCTCGATTCCCTAAGATCGTGCGCCCGAGTTCCTGCATCCGTCACTTCTGCGCCAAGGTCCGCCGGAGTTCACCTTCTTCTTCCTGGTGCATGTAAGTGCATTGTCTTGTGACACAATTTGAAAGTTAAACCCCGCCGTCATCCGAAGGCCCACCCCCGATCTGTGTTGCATGGAAGCAGCGCAGCTACGCCCAAATCTGATCGTGTGCAACACAATCACAGCACAGACTCCTGTCAAAGGCGTGCAAATCCTGAAAAAAAACGGAAAGTCCGACGAAAGTCCGATATGCGTCCCTTAGTAAATGAGCCCCATTTTCTCATTAATCCTTTTTGGATTAGATAGACTTGTCAAAACTGTTGCAAACCAAAATTTTGCTGCACATGCAATATACTTCACCTCAACTTTACAATGGCACTTAGAGTGCTGCCTGCCTTCCTTCATGCAGATAGATAGATGAAATATTTATTGTAATATTGAACTTAGGATATATAACGTACCCACTTTTTAAAGGAAATCTACCATTTGCTTTTGTGTATTATGAAACAAACATGCATACACATATTGGGGCAGATTTACTTACCCGGTCCATTTGCGATCCAGCGGCACGTTCTCTGCGGTGGATTCGGGTCCGGCCGGGATTCACTAAGGTAGTTCCTCCGACGTCCACCAGGTGGCGCTGCTGCGCTGAAGTTCCCCGAGGCCCGCTGGAATGCCCTGAAGTACACCGGCCTATTCCTGGTGAAGGTAAGTGCAAGTTCCGCGACACTTTTTTTTTAAAAATGCGGCGGTTTTTCCAAATCCATCGGGTTTTCGTTCGGCCACGCCCCCCGATTTCCGTCGCGTGCATGCCGGCGCCGATGCGCCACAATCAAATCGCATGCGCCCAAATCCCGGGGCAATACAGGGAAAATCGGCGCAAATCGGAAATATTTTGGGTAACACGTCAGGAAACCGCGAATCGGGCCCTTAGTGAATGACCCCCATTGTGTTTAATCCCTGAACTGAGTGGTTTTGCTGAAAAAAACCATTAAACAATTATGATAATGAGGCTCTATTGCTCCTCTGGTGGGCCCCGGCGCTTCTCTTATTACCCTAATTATGCACTGCTCCAGAGAATGCTGTAATCGCTGCGTTGTCTCTCACAGGCAGAAGTAATCAATCGCTGCACCATTCTGCAGCTACTGTGTCATCCAGCTCAGGTTGATTAGTCCCATATGGACAGTTCAAGAAGCTACGTATAATGTCTTTATGTATGGCAGCCATCCTGCACCCAGCTTTCCCAAGGTCCTGAATTGTTTAATAGTTTTTTAAGCAAAACCCCTCAGATCAGGGATTAAACAAGTTATGTTTCTGCATCAGGGACAGAATTCTCAAGGTATGTTTGCTTCACAATACATAAAAACAAATGGTAGATTTCCTTTAACTTGCTGTTGGAGTGCTGGCAATTTATTTGATGACAGATAGATAGATAAATACATAGACAGAAGATACATAGATTTGAGATAGATAAATAGATAGATAATATATAGCAATATTTAGATATAAGGGTGGTCCCCTACTTAAAAACACCCTACTTACAGACAACCCCTGGTTACAAACAGACCTCTGGATGTTGGTAACTTTGTACTTTAGCCTTAGGCTACAATAAGCAGTTATCAAATGTGTCTGTAATTAAGATTTATTGTTAATCCTGGTTCTTATGACAATCCAACATTTTTAAAATCCAATTGTCACAGAGACCAAAAAAAAATTGGCGGGGGTTACAATTATAAACTATACAGTTCCGACTTACATACAAACTCAACTTAAGAACAAACCTGTAGAATCTTGTACGTAACCCTGAGACTGCCTGTACAGGTAATAGACAAAAAGTGGTGGCACACCAAATAGGTAAAGTCAAAAAAGGTGGGTTACTTTATTTCCAGAGGGTTACATTTCATTTGATACATTAATAATAATCTTTATTTATATAGCAACATCAAAATATGCAGCGCTTTGCAAATCATAAAATTAGGTAGATAGAGAAGAGATACATAAGGTAGATATCTGATAGATAGATATCAAAATAAAAATGGCAGAACTCCAAGGCTTGTTGTGAAAAAACCAAGAGGATTTATTCATACCACATCACCACGTTTCAGTTTAATCTGAAACCTTTGTCAAAGGCTTTTAGATAGATAGATAGATAGATAGATAAAATGAAGGAAAATTTAGAGCAGCACAGCAACTCCGATGGGTGCACAGTCCATAAGTCTCCAGGCAAGGGGACTATAATATAAAGACAGGAAGAGGCAGCACTCCAAAAGTAGTTTCAAAAAAAGTGGGGTGTCTTTATTCCATAAGCGACGTTTCAGCTCCTTACGAGCCTTTTTCAAGCATCATAGATAGATAGATAGATAGATAGATGGATGTGAAATAGATACAGTAGGTAGATAGATATGTGATCACCCTGCTTTAAAAAAAATAGACAGATAGATAGATATGGGATAGATGGATAGATATGAGATAAATCAATAGATAGTAGATAGATAGATGATATGAGATAGATAGATAGATATGAGATAGGTAGATAGATAGATAATATATATGATAGATAGTAGATGACTGCTCGCTCGCTAGCTCGCTCGGCTCTCGCATCTGCGCTGCTCTCTCGCTCTGCGCTCGATCTCTCGCCTCGCTGCTCGCTCTCTCGCTCGAGCGCTCGCTCTCTTCGGCCGCTAGCTCGCTCTGCTCTCGAGCCTCGCTAGCTCTCGGCGCTCGCTCGCTCGCTCGCTCAGCTCGCTCGCTCGCTCGCTCGCTCTCCGTCGATCGGCGCTGCGCTCTCTCCTCGCCTCGCTGCTCGCTCGACTGGCGCTGCTCTTCGCTCGCCGCATCGCTCTCGCTCGCTCTCGCTCGCTCGCATCGCGCTCTGGGCTCGCTCTGCCGTGTCGCTCGTAGACATCCGACTCGCTCCTCGCTCGCTGCCCTCAGCCGCCCTGTGTTTAGCCCCGTTTCTCTATTGTCTTATGACACTCTCTGACCGCATTGCACGTGCGTTTCCCTCCTTTCGGTATGAGGGTGGCTCTTCCTTTCCCCGCTGCGAGCGGCTGCTGGCGATTTACAATCGCTTTTCTTCCTGACATCTGCATTCTGGGCAGCGACATGTTCCTCACACGTCTTGTTTCATGTCTGGCACGGCAGCGGGGAACCTCTTAGGCCCAGCCATGTCAGGATTCCTCTCACAATCAGAGGTCACAGACGTGGAGACCTTTAGGTTCAAATTGGGTAAAAATATTTGATAAAAAAAAAAATGTTCTTCCCAGAGCAAGATGTTCCAGATATTTCATGTTGGAGCCTGCTCACGTTGATGCATGAGATGTTAAAATGGCAGTTCTGAAATATGCCGCTCTAGGGAGTCTATACACTTGCAATACCCTTCCTGGCTCTCGGCCACAAGACCTGAGCCTAATCCTCTCAGATGTGATCAGGTTTCCTCTTATTCTTGATCTACTTCAGACAATGTAAAAAAAAAAATCACTTTAACTTGATCCATAAACATAACTTCCACATGTTCATGAGGGAAGCTGGAGCCTTTGTGAATAAGTGACACCCGATACCACCGGATAACAATGGAGGTATTAAAGGGATACGATTTATTACTGCCCACAACTGACAATTAAAGACAGGAACACCTCTGTTCAGGGTCCTCAAATCTTGGGAACCTATCATGTCATACATTATTTAATGGAGGACGGGGGCACATTTACTTCCTGGCGTGGCGACGGAGTTCCCAAAATAGGAGTGACCGATGATCATGCACTCCCGCATTCACGAAGATTGTGCGCCCCGATTCCTGCATGTGGCGCTTCCCCCAAGGCCGCCGGAGTTCACCATCTTCTTCCCAGTGCATGGTAAGGTGCATTTGTCTTGCGACACAATTTTAATCTTAAATCCTGCCCTCAGTCCGAATCAGTTGGATCGCCCGACGAGCCGCCCCCCCCCCCCATTTCTGTCGCATGAAAGCCGGAAAGCCAAAATCCAATCGGGTGCGACACAATCCCCTGCTAAATACCTGTCAAAGTGGTGCAAATCCTGAAAATTTCCTAAATCTGACGAAAGTGCGATCTGCGGGACCCTTAGTAAATAAGCCCCAGTGTAATGCTTAGTTTCCCCTCTGGTGGCGCTGCAGGAAACCAGAACTCTCACAGACAGAATTACCCATAGATCATCTTATCAGGGACACATTCTAGTCAGAGGTCTTCTCCTCACTATGTCCCATGCTTCTTCTTAGCACGCCATGGGACCAGGGTGATGTCAGCTAAGATCCTTTACCCAGTTATGTTTGCGCATGGACACATGCTGTGACTTCATGTGATCAGATACATACATGGGGATGACATTACCTTTGTCACATGACATGGACACATGCTGTGACTTCATGTGATCAGATACATACATGGGGATGACATTACCCTTGCCACATGACTTGGCCAATGATGTAACAGAGCTCTCTCTCAATGTTCCACATAGCAGCATGTTCTGCAGCAGTGAGGCCTGTCAATCAGGAGCTAGGGTCCAGGGCAGTGCAGCAACCAGTGAATATGCAGGACCTCATTGGACTCACATTGTGTCATTAGACTCACGTCAGGCGAGTTGCATATAGGTTTACAAACAGATTTTGTAGCCATGGAGATAATGCTTTTTAATCATAGTTTTTAATGCAGTATATATTTTGGGAGGGTTAATTTGCATGGCAGGTTCTCTTTAAACACGGAATTCATAAGGTCTCACAATGAAGCCTGTACATTACACATATACAGTATGGAGAAGCCGAGATGGTAGAGGGATTATACAAATCGATGTAATTATTACACAGATCATTAACTTGACATATTAGAACTGTATTTAAGGACATCACCTTCCTGTGTGTTACCTTAAGGCGCGTTAAGACTTTCATCTGAAGGAAAATTCGAAATTCATTTTAATAAGTTCAGTGAATGTGAATGTAGGAGATGTCTCCTCGGGGCACAATATGTGCTTTAGTAAAAGGGAAATATCAGAATTCCAGCTGAAATGAGTCAAATATTTGCAGAATACAGGGGGATAGTTTTAACATAAAGTAGTGACTTTTCGGAAATGTCAATGTTTTTACCAAGTGTATATAACGGTCCATCGTTTCTGACCCGACCTGATCTAGGTACAAGGTCTAGAGATACCAGGTCTACACTATAGGCCCATGTGCCACCTAAGCAAACACCATTAGCATAGATAACTTAGTGGTAAGAAAGGGGAATCCACAAAGGGACCTGTGAACATCTAGATATACCTCAGGCATGTCAGTCAATGCCATTGGTGGAGGTACACCAGCTGGAAATCCCACTAGTGCTCATCGGGTCACATCCAAACCCTGTGGCCTTCACCAATAGGTGCACCGTGTTGTAAATTTGGGTCAAAGGAGTTTTCCAGAAAAACCTCCTAGGAACCAGGACAGGGGTTACAAAAAATAAATTGCACTAAGTATGCTTTGGCTCTCAATTCCAGCATCATGTTGGTCTTCTATTCTTTTGCACCACCTGGAGGCATCTGTTGTGATTCAGCTGGGATGGAGATAATGGTGGACTGCGGCAACTCTGTATCCAGGCGTTACCCATGTCCGAGCCCTGGGGGGCTTTCCAGCATTTCTGGAAACCCCTTTTAAAGAAATCAGTAATGGGGCTGATCACCAGGGTGCTCCTTGAAGCTCTGGTGGAGGATGATAGGATAGAAGATGTTGGTGGGAATATGCTGCAAAAGTTTAGGTGCTGTAGCATCTAAGGCCCCATGCACACGGACATATGCCCGCATGGCTACGGCCGTCGCAATGTAGAGGAGGAGGGGTGACCCCTCTCCAATGAAATGTATGGCGTACGGCCATAACACGGGGAACGATAGGATACGATGTCCTATCTTTTTCTTGTGTACGGAGTGGTACAGTGCCATACGTGTGCGGCACCGAATTGCTCCGTGCGCCCATTGCCCTCTATGGGGGACGTATGCAAGCTTGGGGCCGTACATACGTCCCTCATATTTTTGTGTACATGGGGCCTAAGTGGTTTAGAGCCATGACCAGTGTGTCACCATTAGCACTGACCTATATTATATCAGTACTGACGGTGTATGGAGAGGAATCAGCTCCTATATCCTTACTCCTTGGACAACACCATGAGGGACTATCCCATCAGGTGTCTGGAAGAGGTTTAAAACTGTGAACCAAACATGAGCCGCCAGCAGTTCCTCCTTCAAGAACGATGTTGGCCTCACTGAACAAGTTCATGTATTATCCTGCCAAAAGTGACAAGGTCTTCAATGTAATGAGAGGAATTAAATAAAATGGATGAAATCGAACTTCAAGCCATACAAAAGGTCAGTGAGACCTAGAACATAATTCAGGAGGATCAGATTTGGCATAAGAGACCACTTGGAAGGTTCCGGTGACAGAATGCTCTATGGACGGACACATGATACAACTGGAAACTTCATGCCTGGAGAAAATGATATATGGGATTCCCCCAAAATCCAGTCATTCTGAATGTTAGCCATGGCTTACCTCTCCGAAAGAATGGAAATCATTAAAGTGGACACGGCTACTTCTATGATCTAACGGAGAAGTACGGTAAATTATTGATGATTATTGGATACTATAGGGAACAAGATCGCTTCTGGTCCAAGGCACAGAAGATCTGGAGCAATCTGTGGGGTAGATTATATTTTTCACAATTTCTCAGATTATGAAAATTAATTCTTGTGTTTCTGAGCAAAAAACTTCTTTCTTGACCACTTTACTGGTCACATACTGCGGCCTCCAAATACCATGGCAAAAGAGACACTGAACCCTATGAGATCTTAAAGTGGTTTTCCATAAATATAGAAACACCCGGGAGGCCAGGACAAAAAGAGGCCACGTACTTACCCCGCTTCAAGTCTCATGTGACTCCAGTAATAACAATTTCAGGCCTATGCCCAACCGGAAATTCCAGGGGTCATGGGTCTGCTTCATCCAATGAGTGGCCTCCTCAGACAAGGAACATCACTTCCTTATACACGGGACTTCACTTCCTGTGTAATCCCCTGTCCCGAGGAAGCCACAGGTGCTGTGATCCCCCAGAACCAGAAGTACTGGTGCAATTTAGGAGCCAAGAAACAGCATGATAAGCATATTCATGCTTTTCCATAGTCATTACACAATGAGGCAGACTTAAAGGGAACCTATCAGGTAGATTTGAGACACTAAACCACTGATTAGCGGTTTAGTGTCCCAAATCGCCCAGTATAAGCAATGTCCGTGGCCATAATAAAAAACACAGTTATACTTATCTAGATGAAAGTCTAATATGGCACATTAGACTCACTTTTGAAGCTCTTAGTAATTTGCGATGCAAGCATAAAAAACATGGCTGCTTTCTTCCAAAAACAGCGCCACACCATGATTTATTCTGACATTGCAATTCAGCTCCAATCATCTCTATGCAGGTGAGTTGGCAATAATCAGTGGTGCCATTTTTTTCTGGGGGGGGGGGGGGGGGACAGCCATATTTTGCAACCTCTGGACAATCCCTTTAAGAAGAAGTAAATTTGGCCATATTCCTTATCAGTAAGTACTCTGCCTAATAAGATGGAAAAATAACCGTCCCGGCCATTGTCTTTATGGAAAAGCTGCCAATTAAAGATTTTACTTTAAGATCCCCAAAAAAGTCTAGTTCATCCCATGTAACATTTGGAGTCATTAAACAAATCTCTATTTGTGGTGTAACACTTCAAGGCTGCGCCGAATCCTCCTTTAATGTAAAGCAAATGTTTGATTATGTTCCATGTGAAGCCAAGAGATTTTTCTATAAACGCTTCCGTCTTGATCATAAAAGAAGAGGAAAAACAAGATCAAAGGGGAAGCGAAGCAGATCTGGAATGAGGTCGGAAAACACCTGCTGCCCGGCGGAGAGCGCTGGAGTCTGGTCATGTGACCAAGCTCTGCCGCCTTCGTGCGGCTCAGCACAAGGAATTGAATTATTTTATTGTACCAATAGTGAGTTCAAAACACAAAAAATCAGATCAGATGTTCTGCACACGGGCGCACCTGCTCCATCCTAACCCCAATTTCTTATTTCCACGACCAAAAAACGATTCCGGCTTGGCAGCTCTTCTACCGGCGGTTAACGCTCATTTTTCATGTTGTCATTTATAGAGCGGAGATTTTACAGCAGAATACTGAGCTCCACATTATTTTCGTCAGGTCTAGATATGAAAATAATTCTCATTGTAAAGGGCTATTTTAGGAATTAACAATATATATTTAAAGGGAGTGTGCATGAGTAGTATTGACCGTAAAAGTGTTGGTCCTGGAAAGCTGTATAATTATACCTTGTGTGTGTGGGATTAGTAGCAGCAGCAGGACTGTGAAATTTATATTCCAGGATTGTAGCTGGGCAGAACAGCCCCTCTACTTTTCGAGTAAGAGAAATGGCAGGCTTCTGGTTAGATATGACAGCAGAGGGGAGGGGCTGCAGAGCAGTTTGAATGCACAATGATCAGAAAACAAGCCCACCAGTGCTTCAAGACCAGCTACAATTCTGGAAAAATCCATATTTCATAGTCCTGCTGCTAGGTATAATATATACATGAAGGTATGGTTACACAGATATACGTGTGAACAGTGAAGCCATGAGAACCTGAGCGAGGTCCCAAATTGTGACTGCTCCAACCTCTTCACTTGCCGGGCGGAGAAAGGGTGGTGCCAGGCCATGGGTTGTATAGCGCCAGGTTTGGGCGCAGGCTATAGCGCATTTCTACACCAGACCAGAAATAGTGTAGAACTGAAACGGGCGCACAACGCACCCATTAATTGGCCCATGCCGCCGGATATTTATTAGGTGGTTGCCGGGGGCAGGATTTGAATGATACGTTGTATAATACATATGTAGGTAATATACTGTATAATGTATGTACTGTATATGCTGTAGTAAAAGTAATAATACCTAACAACTACTAACTACTACTAACTAACTACTGACTAAAATATATATACACAGTCATTGTAATGCAGTTACACCAGATACTTTGGCTTTGCTGCCATGTACAGTCCATTAGTGGATATCCTGATATCCTCTTGTGACTGACAGTCCAGAGAGGAGAAGTCTGTCCGCCCTGGTATTTCTATCAAGGCGAAACTCTTGCCAAAAATTATAAATAGCAAATAACGGAATCATGAAAACTTCAGCTCTTGTACGGTGTCAAAGCTCTTCCCTGCCTGATACTGTGATATCCACACGTAATACTATGTGTGCCGACAACAAGCACATCATGGTGAAACAAACTGAGTAAAAGTCAGATAAGTAAAAGCTAGATATACATACTTTTACATCAGTTCTGGTGTTCGTGTACAGCACTGTCTGACTACACACGTTTTTTGGTGGTCTTGCTTTAGACGACATTGAGTAAGGATCACTATCGCATCTGACTACACGAGGTTTGTTTGTTGTCTGTAACTTTGGCGACACAGAAGACAGTAAAAAAAGTATCCAATATTATCTGACTACACAAAGTTAGCTTGTAGTCAGTAACTTTGGAGTCACAGATGACAGTGAACAAGTATTTTTGTAGCATCTGACTACACAATGTTTGTAGTCTGTAACTTTGGAGACACAGAAGACAGAGAGAAAGTATCACTGTATCACTGTAGCATCTGACTACACAAGGTTTGTTTGTAGTCTGTCTTTATAGACACATAGGGGGGGATTTATTATACACTGGTGCATGGTGCACCAGCTTATTATGTTTACTCTGACCCACCTGCAAGCTGTATACTAGGGGTACAGGAGAGAGGCAGGACCCCATAGCATACCTTTGAATGGGGCTCCCTTCCTGCTTAATAATATACATATTACACTCATATATACACACACATTTATATGCCTATATACATAAACATACAGTTCTTCACTCATACACACACATTTATAGTCTTACACGCATACGCTCACATATAGGGCATATACACATCACATATACACAAACCTACAGTGCCATATATAGACTTACAGTATATTTTGACCATACACACATAGAGCATATACACATCACAGATACACACACATATAAATCATATATACATCACATATATGTTATATACATATTATACTGTACAATATGCAGCACAATATTCATATAATGGGGCACATCCTCCATTCTTTATGGATGAAGGGGCCCCCTGCCACTGTGGCCCCATAACTGCTGCTGTGGCTTCTACCACTGTAGTTACGCCCTTGCTGTAGACACAATATTATATTATGCAGATAGTTGTAATATACACTACTTTCTTAAATAATTTCAGGTTTATAGGGCCAACAAAAAACAATAGTTTGACTTTAGTTTGCTGTGTTTGTCTATATAAATATGTGTAAGTGTAATAAAGAGTCTGAATATGTGAATGTGTATGTACTCATGGGTCTGTCTGCTTCCAAGGTTAATTAGGGGGGGGGGGTATATTCTAAAACCTACTATAGCGTCCCCTCGGTATACCCCCATTTATTAGCCCGTTTATACGGTATTCTCTGCAGATCCATTACAACAATGCACAAGAAATGTGAAATAATGATAAAGAATGCACATATTTCCCATTGATACCATGAAAACATGAGACATCCTTGGAGTCTGATGACTGTCTGGGGCAGAGACCAGAGGGAGATTTATACATATTTTCCTGAAATGAAGTAATCTGAATAGTCCAATGTGCTACGGTCATCACATATGGTGTTTTCCATCAGGAGAAATCCTTTGTTAGCTGCTGACTACTAATAGTAGCACAAAGTACTGGGAAATACCCTCTCATCGGCCTGAGACATCACCGGTGGTGGAGTACCGAGAAGGACAGATAAGCACGATGGTCATTAAGTCGTGACCGGTCTATGATCATGGACCTTGGCTAACAAACAGGTAATTTCCTAGATTTCTATAGAAGGAAGTGACCGGTCCCTGAGTGATTTGTACAATGAGGAATCGGAACCATATTCATTCCCAGAATCCTCCCTGATCTTCTTATAAACCAGGTGCTAGACACAAGTCAAAAGGTTATAAAGTACACTCCGATTAGTTATCTCTACCGCCTGCTATTAATAGGAAAGAAACCTTTATATGGTGATGACTCAGGTTTCCTGAACTTGTGTGTAACTTAAAATGGAAATCCATACTTGTTTTTTACCCAAAATATGTCTGACATTGAGTGAGTAATGCTGCTGGGTGCCAATACAAAATCTGTACAGCCCCCCCCCCCCCCACAACTTTACTATGTAGGGGTCTCTACATATTGGTAAGGGACACCTTATGGGCCCACCAAGACTACTAAGCCAGGGTGCAAGTTACACCCCTGATTTATAGGGTTGCAGTGCAATTCTAAAACATCGGTGGGACATTTACCAAGACCAGTGTTTTTTATGCCAGTCTCGATACCACCTTGCCTTGGCAGATTATGAGTGTGAAAGACCATCTGGAAGAGGCTTATATTCTGCCCATGTCCACATCCCTTTTTATTAAAACTTAAAGTGAACCTTTTATGGTGATGGGTCACAATAACCTATGCTATGCTGATTTTAAAAATTCCTTTTGTCAGCATTCTGAATAATTTCAGTAGTTTATACAAGTTTATTTCACATTATCTGGCTCCCTGCCAGCAGCGTGTGGTGAGTCCCGGGGGAGGGGCAGCTGCAACCTGTATGTGCCTTTGTCTCCTTATGCATTTTTCCTCTATACCAGGAGGAGAGGAGACTGAGACACAGGCACGCAGGCTGCGGCAAGGAGCCAGGTAATGTGAATGAAACTTAATGCTGACAAAGGCATTTTTTTTTAAAATCAGTATAGCTTTGGCTATTGGAACCTGTCACCAGTTACAAATTACATCCTTGGTGAGATCCCATTTTTCCAGAAAGTGTCCAAAACTGTTTAATACTTTAAAAACCTAAACCTTACAAAAGTAACATAAAGACAGCTTTGGCGACAATTATGACATATTTTGGAAACCGAAATAAATCCCCGATAGAGTTAAAGGGAACCTGACATTACTTCATAAGATTGTGAAGAGTCTTGTAGGCGGTCCAGCTCTCGTGAGGAGTCACATAAGCCTATCCTGGCTTGATTAATGTCTAATACAAGCAACCGTACATTATAAGCCACAGCGTCTGACACAGTCAAAGTCAGAACATCTTAGAATGACTCCTAAAGAATCCGGGACCGCCCATGTGACTCTTTCCTAGTATCTCTTCTCCCATTCTATTGAATAAAGTGTATCTGCAATAAGTAGCATTTATTTTTAAGGTTTATGCAGAAGAAGAGACTTTGATTTTCTTATAAAATAATCCTTGGAAAAACTTTCTCTTTATAATATGAGGACCATAGTATCAGCCGAGTTAATGTCTCCGACCGTACGGTCAATCGGAAAACATCCGATTCCTACCACGAGGCCACAGACCTACTGATGACCACGGCCATATTTCACATTTATAGACGACTCTTGTTAATGTGGTGTTTTAATAAAAGATTTTTTTTTCTTCCCTAAGTAAATTTTCCTTTCATTTCAATATTAAAAGCAGTGAATTTGGGTTGAACACAATAAACCATCTTTATTTATAGCCAATGCATCAAGTGTTCTGGGTTAACTCTACATAACTTTGCTCCGCGACCATTATTAAATTTAGTGCACAGATTTAGCCGCATAATGAAAACCAAGTGCCCGCCTATACCACATACATGGCCTGACAGATTAAAAGCCTGAAGTGACATTATATCAGGTGCATACGAGAAGCGCTACGGGGGAAAAAATTGCTATTTTAAATTCACCAACATGAAGGTGGTTACAGGCAAATTGACAACATCTGTCCCAAATTGAATTATTCTACAAAAATTCCACCGACCCTAAGGGGATGCGGTAGAAAACGGGGACACGGCAAACCAATCACAGGCTTACCGAAACCTGCCTGGTGTTGTATAAGATGAGGGTGGTGATATAGACTCGACTTGACAACATAAAATGGCCACTACATGACCCCCATCCCACCAAACGTGACTGGCGCCATCCCACCACTTTGGCACCATATTGTATGCATGTCTATGTTATAAAGTACTTTCAATCTTCATAAAATAAGTGTGACTACATACAGTGCCAGCAGTGTGTGGTGAGTCCCTGGGGGGTCTACTCTTCTCCAAACTCATCCAGCTAGCTCCCCCTCAAGTGCACTGAGAAGGCAGTGGAGGGATAGTGTGGAGTAGAGACAAATTCATGAAGAGACTGAAACAAACTGTAGCTGCACCCACCCTTCTTTTGGGACTCATCACATGCAGCTGGAAAAGCCAGGTAATGTGAAACAAAGTTTTATAAAGCAATGAAATGGTTCAAACTGCTGACAGAGGATTTTTTAAAAACAACATGGCATGGGCTATTGGAACCTGTCACCAGCTATAAAATGACATTTCGGTGACAAGTTCCCTGTAAAGTGCTGGATATACCCATTAATAAGTGACAGTCCGTCTCAAAATGTGCATCCTGCTCCTGGCCACTACAGGGGACTGTGGTATTACGAGGTGGCCATTTAGATGTATTATTGTCCATGTCGTACAAGGAGCCGGAAAGCTCTCTCTTCTGGTCTCCCTCTCCATATCCTATGAGAAACTGGCCAAGGAAGTCTTCTTGAAAGGATAAGGCCAGGGATCTCTTCAAATCCCATTTAAAGGGATTTTCTGTACAAAAATACAGATCACTTAGGGTGATGTCACACATGGCGTTTTTAGGACGTTTTTGGGCTGTTTTCAGATTGTAAAAAACGCATGTGTTTTTTTAAGATCTGAAAATGCACTAACTAGAAACGGCCCAAAAACGCCATGGGGGTCATATACTAAGGGCCCTATTCGTGTTTTTACGACAGGTTATCCGAAAATTTCCGATTTGTGCCGATTTTCCCTGAATTGCCCCGGGATTTTGTCTCACACGATCGGATTGTGGCGCTTCGGCGCCGTCATGCACGCGACGGTAATTGGGGGTGTGGCTGTACAAAAACCTGACGGATTCGGAAAAACCCTGCACCCAGGGTAGGGCGGTGAACTTCAGTGCACTCCGATGAACTTCAGCGCAGCAGCGACACCTGGTGGACTTCGGAGGAACTATCTTAGTGAATCGCCGGAAGACCCGAATCCTCCGCAGAGAACGCGCCGCTGGATCGCGAATGGACCGGGTAAGCAAATCTGCCCCCATGTGTGACATCACCCTTAGCCAAAGGATATCTGTTTAATATCTGATTGGAGGGGGTACGACACCCAGAAGGTTCATGAATGAGCTCTTCTCAGCAGCTGATAGATAGTGCTGTACTCTGTGTAGTGGTCAGACCATGTAACTGCAAATCAGTCCCATGAATGGGGGCGCTCAGCTATAATGACTTTGTTCAGCCACCACAGAGAGAACGGAGCTGCCTATGTGTACTAATGGATCCTAATGAGAACAGGTGATCCGTGGGGGTTCTAGTTGTCGGATCCCCACCAATCTGATAGCGAGCACCTATGCTCTGCACAGTGAAGAGTCTAGGGGATGGAAGAAGAAAGCCATGCATTATGCTACATATACAGAGCACCGTTACCTAGTGAAAGTGCTAAAAATAAGTAACTTGTTCATTTTAAGGAAAGTTTCTAAATGGAGGAACGATGACTCCAAGGTGTTGACACATCCAAGGAAAGTCTTAAGTTATCAGGAAAGCCCCTTACTCCACAACGTTAGACAGACGGAGCATTAGCGAGACATAACAAGGACCTAATATGACTCATCTATGTGGGAAGGTCTCCCAGCACCTATAAGACCTGCTCTGCTATGAGGTCATGCCACTTGTATGCAGCGCACTCCTACCATCCGCCCCGCCACACAAAAATCTCCACAGTTCAGGGGATTCTGCGAGAATTGGCCTTTGGCAAAGCAGAAAGAAATTCTTTGTCCATTAAACAAAAATCTATGAATCAAAGTGTGACACGGGTAATCTGTGACTGCGGGGTATCTGTCATACCTAAACACACAAAGCTCACGGCTCCCCGTAATGGATGTCCTACAAGGTAGACAATTACTTTCAGAATCTCCTCAGTCTCCTCATGTGTTACACATCAATTATCAGACAGAGCAGTAAAAGCCCCGCGCAAGACTTCTGAGACACTTCAAATGGTTTTGGTGAATGACTATAGTGTGGGAATGTGGCCAAATACCGCTACTTTTCTCTAGCTCTTAGCTTAGATCATAGAGTTGAAGCCAGTTCTTAAAGGAGCATCACATCGAAAATGCTGATTAAATAGGATTGTATGATAATTAGATAACATTGCAGTTATTTCTATAACACCCCTGACCCATCATTACATCACTACTGACAATACATGATGTCACAGCTTATCTCCCCCCTCCCTGTACAATGACCTCTATGTAGATAATACTGGCCCATCATTACATCACTACTGACAATAGATGATGTCACAGCGTATCTCCTCCTCCTCCCTGTACAATGACCTCTATATAGATAACAATGACCCATCATTACATCACTACTGACAATAGATGATGTCACAGCTTATCTCCTCCCCCTCCCTGTACAATGATCTCTATATAGATAACACTGACCCATCATTACATCACTACTGACAATAGATGATGTCACAGCTTATCTCCTCCCCCTCCCTGTACAATGACCTCTATATAGATAACACTGACCCATCATTACATCACTACTGACAATAGATGATGTCACAGCTTATCTTCTCCCCCTTCCTGTACAATGACCTCTATGTAGATAATACTGGCCCATCATTACATCACTACTGACAATAGATGATGTCACAAATTATCTCCTCCTATCTGTACAATGATCTCTATATAGATAACAATAAGCCATCATTACATCACTACAGACAATAGATGATGTCATAGCTTATCTCCTCCTCCTCCTGTACAATGACCTCTATATAGATAACACTGACCCATCATTACATCACTACTGACAATAGATGATGTCACAGCTTATCTCCTCCCCCTCCCTGTACAATGACCTCAATATAGAGAAGCTCTTTTAATCATGGGCATAAAACATAAGAGAAACAAAAGAGATCACATGACCCTCCATCGGCGGCCATTTTATGGTCAGGAATCTCTGACTGATGAGGTAAAGGACATGAGGTAAAATGATGAGGTAAAATATAGGAGGCTTCACTTTACATATCAGGAAAGCGGCACAGAACCTTTAATAGATGTAGATTGGTAAATTTCCTAATATCCTGCCCCCCACACATACCAACCCCTTAAAGACAAAGTCCAATCTTGAGTCCAGTGTGTAGGTAATAGGTCAACCTCAACAGTATAAAAAGACTAAAAGAAATCTACAATTACACATTAACTTTGTCAATAACCTGAAGGAGCCCAAGAACTGAGGTGACTGCGTGGATCCTACTACTCCAGACTAAATGTCATCTGCTTACAACTCTAGGGATACGATAATGTACACAGCTCCGTCCTGAGCACATAAAACCATCTCCACTTTTAGCAAATTCACCGCAGTGAATAAATAAGACAATAAAACATCAGAGACACAAGTCATTAAAAATTAACTCCGACACAAAGGAGTCTCGGGATCCAGGGAATTCCCACTTTCTCCCTAGTTAGTTACTCTTCAACTAAGGACTATGTGTATTCTCTGTTAAGTAAATAAGCGATGCCAGCCGCTTAATGGGTTAGTTACCTGTATCATTAGGCAAGTGTGGATTTATGAGCTTCCATAATGGACAATGGACATAATATTATGGACAATTGGGGGGGGGGCAATGGCTATAAGAAGTGTCACGGCCATAAAACATGGCAAGCTGGTTCCAAAATGGAGGCCTACTTTAGCATCTGCCACTATTCTGACCACAAATACCAAGAAACACCAACTTAAGGGACATTGGACAAGCTGGTTCCAAAGGGTGGTTTGGCTGGTTCCAAAATGGAGGCCT
This sequence comes from Engystomops pustulosus, assembly GCA_019512145.1. Taxonomy (NCBI): domain Eukaryota; kingdom Metazoa; phylum Chordata; class Amphibia; order Anura; family Leptodactylidae; genus Engystomops; species Engystomops pustulosus. The sequence goes on along the minus strand of CM033648.1, from coordinate 12,874,438 downwards.
ACTTTAGTATCTGCCACTGTTCTGACCACAAATACCAAGAAACACCAACTTAATGGACATTGTGTGAACCCAACTCCACACTACAATTTGCAGGACAGTCCCATAAAAAGTGTTGAAAAGATGCCTTCTGCTCTTTAGTTTGTACAGGTTAACCATGGACTAGCACCCAGAAGAGCGACACAGCCAAGATTTCCACCCCATTATGATGGGCAAGGGACCATGCACCATTTTTTGCTAATGGGCCAACAACTAGAAGAGTTACGTGGCCAAAATGTCCACCACATTATATAATGGAGAAGAGAATATGGGTCATGTCATGAGACCATGGACAATCTTTTGTTCATGGGCCAACCATGGAGTAACAACTACAAGACTGTTGTGGCCAGGATTTCCACCATATTATGTAATGGTGAAGAGAAGGTAGGTCAGGTCATGGGACCATGCAGCCACTTTTGCTCATGGGCCAACCGTGGACCGACAACCAAAAGAGTGATTTCCAGCACATTATCTGAGGAGGAGGAGATGGTTGTCCAGGTCATGGGACCATGAGCCTTCTTTTGTATGATATGGGAGAATTTATAAGGAATAGGAAGTTTTCCTTCTATACTTTAAGTTTTCACAACAAAAACTGCTGAACATTGGGGGTCCCAGAAAGAGGATACTTTGGGCCTATTGTTAAGGGATCTTACTAATGAGTGGGGGGTTGTCAAATGAGGAAAAACCCCTCAAATTGAGTCTACTATTAGAAAAATCCTTCCTAAACTGAGTGTGACTGGGAGGGCCTTTGGATCGAGAGTGGGTGCTCATGCCAACCAAGACATGCCTCATATATGCATAAGTGGTCATAAACTTAATTTTGAGGGACTTTCACTTTAATTTCAGACAAAAATGCTTTGTCCCTTGTGCTAGACATACTGATGATTTGGTACTGAATTTTTTGATAATAGGCTCCACGTGTACATAGCAATACATGGACTAATGACCAAATTGGCCAACGGCAGGACAAATAACATCTTGGACACTTTTGTTGATGTGGTCTGTTACCTAAACTAAAGGAACGAGATTGTACTTATGATAGTTTAGGGTACTGTGGGTACACAACACAACAATGATGTTAACAAGACAGTAAAAACAAGCAAGTGTATCTTCTGAGGAGAAGTGTTTACACTCGGAGGTCCACAGGGACTGCTGTATAATGTGCCAGGGTGGGAAGGGTTAATAGAAAGCACACTCTTCGCTGTCAGAAAGTCCAAAAACAAACACAGTAACTGGAGACAGGACAATCCACCGGGGCAGAATGTCTCCCAGCTCCACATTATTGGTGGGCAACCAAACAAAAAAGGAAATGAGAGATGTTTTTTTGTCTTCTCAGGATGTGATTAGGCCCGGGAGGAACCTAATGTGCTCCAAGGATGGAGATGCTCGATCTAGTGTTGACTCTGCAGGTCAAGTGTTAAAACCTTTTACAAATAAGCTTGTCGCAGATATGGGACCTCCAAGCTTAAGGGGATCTATTCTTTCACACCATAAGACTTGTTTCAATGGAGATTTCTTACACCTACTCAAATCAAATTAAGGCAACTACATCCTTATGGAGAAGCTCCAAATTTGTATCACTTTTCAATTCCTGTTCCAAAGAACCCAAAAAGTGCCCCCAGACACTCTATTTGAGCCCACATGATTTGTTATCATTGAGATATTCAGAATATATCATCATTTTCAAACACATTAATCTTCCAAATATGATGTTCTGAACTTTCTCCATGCATGTTCTAAAAAAAAAAACGGCTAGGCCCACCTGCAGGAGGACCACCATACCGGAGATAGGTATAGGGCTCATAGCCCAGAACCACATCAGTGTGACAAATTATTTAATCAGCTTGTCCTGAATTCTTGAAAGGTCACATGATTGTGTTGCCTAAAAACTGAGCCGCAGATAGCACCTGTGTCATCCATATTTTCACGTCCCCTTCAATGGAAAGTCCCGAGATGCAAATACAGACATTAATAGGACCAGCCTCCACATGGATCCGTGAAAAACACTTCCATGTGTATGGGTCCATTGAAATGAATGTGTAAGTGTGCCATCAGTTAAAAAAAAGGATAGATAAAAATACAATGTAAGGCTATATTCACACGAACGTATGGGGGGCGTATATACGGCAGACATTTGTATGGCGTATATGCGTCCCCCATACACGGCAATAGGCGCACAGCGATCTACGGGAGAGGTACGGTACTCGTTCTGCCAGAATACAGCACTGTGTGCCATATATTACTATGGAGAGGGGCCCGCTCATGTCCTCCTCCTCTCTGAGGCGCCGATGTATGCCAGGGGGCATACATCGTCTGAATGCAGCCTTAGTCTGTTCTCTGCCTGAGAGTTCAGTCCGGCTCAATGCGCTTGCAGGATTTCTCGGACTGAAGCTCGAATAACTGAACTGAACGTACGTGCTTAGTTCAGGAAACCTGTAAGTGCACCGGGCGAGTTTCTCGGACCGCATTTCATATATTTCCGACATATGACATTACACTTTGTGAGATACAGACACAGTGGGGCACATTTACTTACCCGGTCCCTGCGTGACCCCCGATTCAGAATGTCCGAAGAGGATGAAGTCTCCCGCAATTCGCTACGATCATGCGCCCGATATCCTGCATGTGTCGCTTCCCCGCTCAGGTCCGCCGGAGTTCACCTTCCTTTTCCCGGTGCATGTAAGTGCTTGGCTTGCAACACAATTTTAAATATTAAATCCTGCGCGTCGTCCAAATAAGTCGGATCGTCCGATGGCCGACCCCCCATTTGTATCGCGTGAAAGCTGGCGCGATTGCGACACAAATCGATCGTGTGCTACACAATCCCAGGCTGCGATCCCCAAAAACTCGGGAAACCTAGCGAAAATGTGGCCACGGGACCCTTAGTAAATAAGCCCCAGTCTGCTTACTGATGGTCTCCTTGAAGTAGAAGATCTTATTTTACACGGACAGTCCAGGGGTTATGTACAAGGTAGGTTCTTTAGGTTTGTACTTAAGGCAAGTTGAATTTGTATGTCAGTTGGAACTGTATATTTTATAATTGTAACTCCAAAAAAAATTTTTTTTTTGTCCCTGCGACAATTGGATTTTCAAAAGTTTGTGCTGTCATGGGAGCAAGGATTATCAATAAAACTCCATTCCAGACACCTGATCATTGCAGCCTGGGACTAATGTAAAGCATCCAAAGAGCTTCACCAGAGAGGTCCGTCTGTAACTAGGGGTCGTATGTAAGTCGGGTGTCCTTAAGTAGGAGACTGCCTGTATAAAACAAAAACATATAAACTTACAAAACACATAACTAACACTAGATAGGCCTCCTCCATTTCCTGGCTTGTGTCCTCCCATAATGCACTGCACATCAGCTTTCTTTACCTGACGCAGCGGCCATCTTGATCCTTCTTGTGTGCCTGCAGGACCATAGCGGATATGGCTCCCTGCGGTGTTGTATAAACAGGGAAATAGTGTATGTAACCGATAGCCTTGTTTATACAACAAGTTGCAAACACAAAAGATTAAGGCGTATCAATTGTCTATATGTTTATACACTACATCAGAGGTGACACGCCACCGCCACAGAGGGCCTTGTGTATAGAGACCCGAAGCCGCCAGTGATATCAAATAGCTGTGGGTCAGCCGGGGATATCTAATATTGTCATAGAAGCATAATAATAGCCCGGTGTCCACCCACTAATAAAGCAATACAAAGATAATCACTGTTTTATGGATGTGCAAATAAGCCAGCAAGCGCTCTGGGAAGTGCCCTGGGGGCGGGGCTGCAATTCCTACAGATCAAACTGTAAATGTGAATTTGTACATAGGGGTCTGAAACATCCGCAGAACATATGTAACATACAGCAAACTGAAATGCTACGTTGTGTAAGTGCGGCACAGAGCGGCGCCGTGCCCCCGTGACTGTTCTTTCTAGTGGATGAATGCTATTACTAAGAAAATTGAATTTCCAATACGTTCCCGTCAAAGCAGAACATTTAATAATTGCTATTTACATTCCTCACGGAGTCCTCCGGCTGAACCGCTGCCAGAGGGCCGCAACCTCATCATTATGAGCACAGTGACCCCAGGTGGCCGGCACGGAAATGGCGGCTGAGGAAACCGAGGGATTTTATCGGAAGAATGTCCCAAAAATGCAAGATTGTGAAGCAGAGGACTTTTGGATAAAACAAATAAAATTAGAAATATGCTAAATATCTATGTATATGACACTTGTGGATAGGTGTCTAATTGACGGGGGTCCAATCATTGAGACCCCCAGCGACTACAAAATCAGATGATGAATAGGTCCTGCATGGTCCCATATTGAATAAAGCCAAATCATTTTATTCTGTCAGCAAGTCTTAAAGAAGCAGGGACAGACTTTATTGTAACATTTCCAACATGATTACTTGGGGTCCCAGTGATCACAGGGCCCCACACAGTGGGCATTAAAGGAAATCTTCCATCAAGAAGCCATCATGATAAACCAGGGACATTACTCATATATCCAGGCACCAAGACTGTGCTAATCTTCTTATATCTGTTATCCATGGCCTCCTTTTAAATTCCACTTTCAAAATTATGCTAATGAGCCTGAAAGACTGCTGGGGATGTTAACAAAGCCCCTCTGTACTGTAGCTTCACAGCCTGTTACACTGTCTCCCTCAATACATCCCCCTCCTTCAGCCTAATATAATCTCAATGCAGCACACATTAGGAGGGGGGAAGTACTTGCACAGTGTAACAGAATGTGAAGCTGCAGCACGGAGGGGCTCAGGCTCATTAGCATCATTTTGAAAGTTGATTTTTGAAGGAAGAAGGCCATGTATAAAAAAAATTAAGAAGATTATCAGAGGAATGATGCCTGAATCTATGAGTAATGTCCCTGGTCTATCATGATGGATTTTGATCTTAGATTTTCTTTAAAATGAGGGAACACGGAGCGGGCTGAAGAATCAAACATTTTAGCTCCCTGGCACCACCCTTCTTCTCCATCATCATCTCATCAAGAAGTAGATATTAGAATTGGGGGGGGGGGGTTGGGCAAAATACCAAATACACCCCTGGTGCACACCTGTGTTTTATTCAGAACAGACCGCTTCTGGGGAATTTCGGTCACTAGTTCGACCCATCATGGGTCCTAGTAGTCAGAGCTCCAGTGACTCTGATAGAACTGTCTTCTATGAACATATTTTGTGCTATATAAGCAACACAGTGAAAGAATAAATCATGGATTAGTACGGGAGTATAAGTAAATTCCTAGAAAGTAGTACTAAAGGTCTGTAGGAGGCCCAAAAATAAGAGGGTACACAGGCCCCGGCCATCAGGCACAGGCATTACTATATTTATAGGTGTCTAAGCCCTAGAAATGTAAATACAATATTTAAGGCAAGGGCCCTGAGGCTTAGTGTTTATGGCCGTATTCTGCGGCAGCTGGGGTATAACACAGGACTAAGTATAGATTTACCAGAACCATAAACATGGCAGGTGCTTGTGCCCCTCCGTAATCGCTAAGACATAACGCGGGATCTGAAGGTAAATGACAATGGATGGAAAAATAACCCTATAGACCCATCCTCACACCGTTCCATAATATTCCCTGGTACTATACATATTGGTAGAATACAATGCAAGTAGTGTGGTGGAGACTGACACCGGGGCAAGGCCAAAGGGTATAATACTGCAACTCTATGGGGCTCATTTACTAAGGGTCCGAATCGCGCGATTCCGTTGGGTATCCCGACAATTTCCGATTTGAGCCGAAATCCGCCGGGATTTTGGCGCACACGATCGGATTTCGGCGGAATCGCACTGGGTTGGATGCGATGGAAATCGGGGCTTTCGGAAAAACCACAGTATTTTTTTTTTTTTTTTAAAGTGTCGCTTGACACGCACTTACCTGCATCAAGAAATAGAAGGTGAACTCCTGCGGACCTCGGCGCAGCAGCGACACCTAGTGGATATCGGCACACGGACCTTAGTGAATCCCGACCGGACCTGAATCAGCGTCAGAGAATCCGCCGCTGGATCGCAACTGGACCGGGTAAGTAAATGTGCCCCTATGTACCATAATGTTACGGAGATTACAGACAACTAGTCTGGGCTGATTATATGGTAATGATGAATAGCAGAGCCCCCATTTCAAGAGGATATCCCCCACCCTACGAGTCCAGTACATGGCGGCTCCAGGTTTCTGTATAATACAGAAAGCTCTATTTCCAGGGGTGCAGGATTTAAAGGGATATTTTAAGGATTTTTACATAATTTTTTTACAAGATTGTGTTGCGCGTGTTCGGATTTTGGCGCAGCTGCGCCGTCTTTCATGTGACAGAAATCGGGGGGCCGTTCTGTTGGACGATCCCACTGATTTGGACTGAGCGTGGGATTTAAGATTCAAATTGTGTTGCAAGACAATGCACTTACATGCACCAGGAAGAAGATGGTGAACTCCGGCGGACCTGAGCGGGGAAGCGACACATGCAGGATATCGGACGCATGATCTTAGTGAATCGCGGCAGAATGCATGATCATCCAACAATGCACTTTCGGGGGAACTTGCGGGAGCCAGGAGCAGACAGCTGTATTACACTAGGTGTAGTGGAAGATCACCCCCATTGTTGCTAATGGATATATAACATATTTGAGATAAAAGGATAGATATGAGATAGAACAGTGGTCTCTATAATCTTTACATAGAAGATGTTTGAGACTACCACAACTCTTCCTCAACCTGGCCGTCCAGCAAAACTAAGCAATTGTGGGAGAAGAGCCTTGGTGAAAGAGGCAAAGAAGAACTCGAGGATCACTGTGGTTGAGCTCCAGGGACGCAGTAGGGTATGGGAGAAAGTTCCACAAACTATCACAGCAGCCTCCACCAGTCGGGGCTTTATGGCAGAGTGTGCCGACGGAAGCCTCTTCTCAGTGCAAGACATATGAAAGCCGCATACAGTGTGCAAAACACATGAAGGACTCCAAGACTATGAGAAATAAGATTCTCTGGTCCAATGAGATGAGGATTGAATTTTTTGGTGTTAATTCTAAGCGGGGCATATCTCAGACTAGGCCGAAGCTTCACCTTCCAACAAGACAATGACCCTAAGCACACAGCTAAAATAACACAGCAGAGGCTTCTGAGCATCTCTGTGACTATTCCTGACTGGCACAGCCAGAGCCCTGACCTAAACCCAATTGAGCATCTCTGGAGAGACCTGAAAATGGTTTCTACCAACGTTCACCATCCAACCTCAGGGAACTGGAGAGGATCTGCAAGAAAGGCAGAGGATCCCCAAATCCAGGGGTGAAAAATATTTTACATCTTCCCGAGAAAACTCCCGGCTGCACCACCTCCAAAGCTGCTTCTACCCAATACTGAGCAAAGGGGCCGAATATTTATCACCATGAGATATTTCAGTTTTTCTTGTTTAGTAAATTAGCAAAAATATCTACATTTCTGTTTTTTACTGTCAAGATGGAGGCAGAGTGTACGCTACAGAGCAACAAAAATAACCTTTCTGATCTTACCAATTGGCTGCAATGAAACAAAGAGTGAAAAACTTAAAGGGGTCTGACTACTTCTATGTAGCCACTGTGTACTAAATTGATAAATCATAGATGATTGATAGATAGATGTGAAATGGATAGATAGATATGATATAGATAGATAGATAGATAGATAGATAGATAGATATGATATAGATAGATAGATAGATAGATATGATATATGTAGATAGATAGATAGATAGATAGATAGATAGATATGATATATGTAGATAGATAGATAGATAGATATGATATATGTAGATAGATAGATAGATAGATAGATAGATAGATAGATAGATAGATAGATAGGATATATGTAGATAGATAGATATCCTGATTATATGTGTGTGGGCCCTGAGGTAAGACAACCTCCAGGTCAGCTCAGAATAAGACCCTAGCATGTGAGCTGCTCCTATGATGGATGGGATGTATTTCAGGAGCGGCCATTACTTCTCTTACCTCCACCAATTAATGAGAGCAAACTGGAGCTGAAAGCTAAAATTCCAGGAGGCTAAACATCACATTATACTATAAACACATAAAATTGAAGGCGCCAAAGGGTTAAAGTCTCGAGTTTCCATCAGTCTGGATATGTGGTGATGGCAGCTGCCGGTCCTGTGTGTGCCGAGCCCCGGCCAGCTGTTGTGGCTAGCTGAAAGGCCATCTTTGTTAGGTGAAATCTTAGCCACTGTTACTTTTTTCCAAGGACAATGAAAGAGCAGCCACTACCTCACAAGATGTTACACAGGGCAACAACAACTCACACTCCGGTTTGGGCAATTTTCTTTGAAAACAGAAGAGCAACTTACACTTTTGTCTTTGAGACAAACAAAAAGCTTTTTTGCATTGTTTGTCCAAGAAAAGCAAATTAATCGCTAAAAAACAAAAATCCAAGGATCAAAAACATTCTGTTTGAAGACACTTTTAGCTGAAGGTCTTCTTCTCTTAAAGGGGAACTTTCACCACCTCCAGAAAATCCAACTTGGTGCCAATCCGCTGCATAGTTGGAATTTTCTCTCTAGGTTTCTGTGTTTCTGAGAATAATTTAATTAACAATTTAATAATGGGCGAGGCCAGCCTGTCTACTCCCAATGCAGGACCAACCCCTTGAGAGAAGATAGACCTTAAAGAGAACCCGTCAGGCACAATAACCCCCCTAAACTAAATATATTTTCATAAACTGCCATTAGAGAGCATTGCTGTATGCAAATGACCTGAGAGATGTCCAATGAGTCATTAGCATATTCAAGCTGTCCAGGCTGACTGACAGCTTGTATAATGTTGTGAGATATAATGGTGTAATGGCTCCTCCATGTGTTTCCTGGTGCTGGTGGCCCCTGCAGCCTGTGTGTGTGTATAGGAGAGATACAACAGCTCCAGGCAGCCATGTTAAAGCAGAACATGTCGGGTACTTGTGTAGCTGATGTCTGTGCCTTAGGCAGCATGTCAGCAGATAAAGCACAGACACCAGCAATGCTTTACTATACATTACACACAGACATGAGCATGGGGAGGAGACGGGAGGGGTAACAGGGGTGATATCGCTGCCTCTGACCATGTGACCAGCCTCAGAAAAGATGATTTTATAATGATTAATGTATGAATTGTCTAGATAAAGGCTGGGATGGGATCCTTGTGAGCTGCTCCAACAGGGAGTAGTGACAGGAATAGTGAGAGAGACCTGATGACAGGTGTCCTTTAATTAGCACATAAGGTATTGAAACTAAGCTAATAGGCCAGTGTCAGATTGGTGCTCTTGGGCTAGCCTATGGCTCCACCCATCGGACAGTTTATGGCAGAGAATATTGACATTGATATTTCAGGAACGGTGAGGGCTAGAGAAAAAATTCCAACTCTGCCAGAAGCAGTAGAACAATGTCTATGGAATGTAAGTGAAATGGGTCCCCAGGACTTTCCGGCATTTTCGGGTTTTGCACGGCTGTGACGGGTATTTAACAGGGGATTGTGTCGCACACGATCGGATTGTGGCACGGCTGCGCTGGCTTTCATGCGACAGAAACTGGGGGGCAAGCCTTCGTACGATCTGCCTGATTCGGACTGAGCACGGGATTTAACTTTCAAATTGTGTCGCAACCAATGGACTTACATGCACCAGGAAGAAGAAGGTGAACTTTGGCGGACCTGAGCGGGGAAGTGACACATGCAGGATATCAGGCACACAATCTTAGTGAATCGCGGCAGAGTGCATGTTCGTCAAACAATACACTTTCTGTGAACGCCTCTGGATGGGTAAGTAAATGTGCCCATTGGGTGCTGAAACAAACAATCCTAATTGCTCGGGAATGGTGGGCGCTAGAGAAACATTTTCAACTACCCCAGAATCAGTGGATCGGCACCTGTTAAAGGGGCTGTTTACAAATAGATCCCGGAAGTCAGGGGAGGCACCACACTGCACTGGAGACAGTATGGGTCGTTTTCTATTTTATACCCCCTGGGGTCCATATAAATACAAATGTAATGTAATGAATGTAAAGATGAGCTATGAATTGCTACAGGACTGCAGATATTACTGTGCCGGCCCTATAACATATAAAGTATATTCTCACATTCACATTTTTTTCCTATCTGGTAATCCCGGGCTCGGATCTGTAGTTGACTTGTCTAACAAAGGGAAGCTTTACAGCAGACGAGCAGAATAGCAGGAATTGTTGAACTTTTCCTGACTTCAGGCATTTCTCACTGTAAGCATGAGGCAGGGAATCCTAGCTCTATTCCCATGTGAAAACCGAGAGCGCTGACTGCATCCAGTGTGTTTTCAGGGAACGCTCTCCCAGCACATGCCGGCATATGTTGATAATCTTTGGCCATCGCTCAGGTCTACAAAAGATGCTTTCATATCTGTATTTGCTATAGGAGGCACAATATGGCGGCACATAAAGGGGCTGCAGCAATGTAATAAAAAATTGCATTCAGAGAAGTTGTCAAATAATTTGTGAAGACCTGCAATACTTTGCACCACCTATAGTCCAGAGTGGCGCTACTTCTTCCTAAAATTCTAAAGCTCATACTCAGAAAATCTCTCATCAAAATCCATCATGATAAACCAGGGACACTTACTCATAGATCCAGGTACCGTGGCTGTGGGAATCTTCTTATTTTTGTCATCCATGGTCTCCTTCCTTCTATAATCAACTTACAATTATGCTAATGAGCCAGAAAGGTTCTTAGGGGTCTTACCAGAGCCTCTACATGCTGCAGCTTCACGGGCCACTCTTTTCTCTTAGCAGATGAGGTCCTTGGATGACTGCCCCCTACTCCATCATGAACTCACGTAAATTAGGTTTTCCATGAATATGGAATATTTACATACTTAGCCCGTTCCAGTTCCTCCGTTGCTCCACTACTTTCAGTGTTCGGCCTGCTCCCTGCCAGAATTTCCTGGAGGTCACGAGACCCGCTTCCTCCTCTAACCACGGGACTTCACTTCTCCAGTTTTCCAGGGTCCATCAATTCCTCTGTCATCCCCTGTTCCAGGAGGCCACTTACTGATGAAGTGGGTTCTTTTACCCTCTGGAACTTGAAGGGGTTGTCTGAAGTTTAGAAGTTATCCACATCCGCAGAATAGGGGATAACAAGTTGATTGGTGAGGTCCAACTTCTAGGACCAACTACAGGACCCCCAACAGTTCGGAGAATGGTGATCATGTTCTAACTAATGGGTGGCGATACATTACGAGTGTCAGAGGCAGCCAAGAACATAAAACGACATGGAGCGGCAGGATGCGTGCACATCCTGCCTCTCCATTAGTGAGAATGGGATCGCCGTTCTCTGGATTGCATAGGGTCCCGTTCTCATGAACTTGTGACAGCAGTTGGTTCCCCACCAATCAACTTCTAAACTTGGAAAATGTATTTATGGTCGATCACAGGCCCATAAAAGAAAGCAACGTGGGAATCGGGTGCTGGAACAGGGTAAGTATCTACACTATTTTTTTCACATCCCAGCCACCAAATTCATGGAAAACCCCTTGAAGTCTATGGCAGTTCTTCATGGTTGTCAGGAACAAGTCTTTTGACAACCCTACCATAGAAACTTTGGCTGGCCTAGTTTTGGCTAACTAAACAGTACCCACCACGGCAGCAGTGATGAGGGTGGCATCATTCAGAAATGAAATTGGTTGGAGGACTTCATCGACCATACAATTACCTGGTGCGAGAGAGCACCTCCTTACATATCAGACATGGGCAGCTGAGAACCTTCTCCCATTCCCATTATGGCAGGTGTTTTATGTAAAGGAAATATAAAGAATTCCATTCCGCACTTCAATTAAAGCAAACAATAGCCATAAAAGTGTAAAATAACATACTCCCGTCCATACGCCGGCAGCGCTGACATCTATTAAAGCCATTAATCTCTGAACATTGCTGTGGAGGGCAAAGCTTCTGCTCATTAAACATAGTGGGAGTCCATTTTCTTCTGGATATGACAAGATGATGAGTGTGTTCCGGTATCCCCAGTGAGGCGTGAAGCTGGATTTTGTTATTATATTGCGGAAATGCCTTTTTTGTTGTTGGTTAAACTTTTAAGGTCTGGACAACTTTTCTTTTTAGGATGAAACAAAGATCCTACTTGTGAAAGAACTATCACTGGTGAGATCATTGGTTGGTCATTGCCCCATCTCTAGACCATGATCTAAAGAGTGGACATAGCAGGCCTATGGTGTCCTGTACTCGTTTTCAGCCTGGGAATATTCAGAACAACGAGCAAGCAAGGACTATACTGTGTTCTCCATCTTGGTCCACAAAGTTATGGGCAACTGAAGTCACCCAGATGAAGTCCAACCAATGGAGAACCATTTGGGAAATACACTTTATCCTTCTGACCTAAATCTGCTGATGTGTGCTAAATAATGTGCTATAATAATGGTTGAGTATGGAGCTGGTCACCTAAATGTTCGCTGGGAACATTCCCTCAAACCTAAGGAATGTATCAACCGAGTTGGAGTCATAGCCATTAAGTTGGAGTTGGAGTCATAGCCATGAAGTTGGAGTTGGAGTCATAGCCATGAAGTTGGAGTCATAGCCATGAAGTTGGAGTTGGAGTCATAGCCATGAAGTTGGAGTTGGAGTCATAGCCATGAAGTTGGAGTTGGAGTCATAGCCATGAAGTTGGAGTTGGAGTCATAGCCATGAGGTTGGAGTTGGAGTCATGGCCATGAAGTTGAAGTTGGTATTACTCTTGGATGAAGTCAAAGTGTAAAAATTTTAGTCGGAAGTTTGCTGTACTGACTCCATAGACTGTTTTGTTCCTAGAAAAACACCACCAAAGGTGATCAAGGAGCCCTTTTCCTTCCCTATTGCTGATATTGACACCTACTGTAGATCCTTCATGTCCACCAGTTACTGCCCAAGTAATACAAGACGAATGATCCATGTAGAAGCTAGAATCCGACCAACACATGGTCTTTACTGTAGATGTGCAATAAAACTTGACAAGTAAGGACTCTGTTGGATAGTATGCTATAATGGGCTACATGCCCAATAATAATGCTAGGACATGGAGCTGGTCACTGAGAAATTCCTTCAAACCTAAGGAAGCTATTGTATATCAACCAGGTTGGAATCATAGCCCTGATGTTGAAGTCATGGGCCTTGAAGTTGAACTTAACAAATAATCTTGGATGAAGTCAAAGTGTAGAAGTTTGAGTGGGAGGTTGAATGTACTGACTGCATAGACTGTTTTGTTCCTACAAAAAGGCCACCAAAGGTATTCAAAGAATACCCTACCCTATTGCTGATATTGACACCTAGACCTGTTACTGCCCAAGTAATCCAAGACTGATGAACTCACGATCCGTGTAGGAGCTGGAATCCGACCACTACATGGTCTTTACTGCCGCCGCCGTGTAATGAAATTTCACAGGCAAGGAAACGGGGCAGTAAAATTGTCACAAAGCGGTCGTATAACTTTGTGTCAGAGGACTGACTCCGTATCAGACCACAAATATACCCCAGGAGCCAACAGTAAAAAGGTTTTATGGAGTTTGGGAGGAATCTCAAGATGGAGTGAAAAACAATAGTCCTCTTTACAAGACTCTGAGTGACTGCTGGTTTCTAGTTGGTCAGTCTCGGTCACGCAGGTCACCGCTGAGGTCTCTTTCAGTCATTAAAGGCGGCGTGTGAAAGCCATCACTCTGAGGCTGTCGCCAGTCGGCCTGCTATACACATGAAGAGGTCTATAGTGGACGCAGATGTACAAGGACGGGGCTCGGGTCAAAGACAGTTGAACTTCGCTTCCTTAGCAATTCCTATGTTTGTGTCATCCTGTGTGGGTTCTGTCTCATGACTCCTACTGTCTGACCCCCTCCATGTAACATTTAGGGAAGTTCCCCTCTGTCAGTCGTGTTTACCGAAACGGGACGGAAATGTAGCTGGTTGGAATTTCTTACAGTAACTTCTCAGGCGTGACATGACAGTGCGTGAGGATCTCAGGAATTTGCCGTAAAACTTTTAAAAAAATTAATCATTTCCTTCATAATCTATTAATATTACCAAAAATTCCATCAGCGATGTGAAATTTATCATACGTTTTGTTTCCGCTGTATGAATCCAGAAGTTATTTTACTGCCAGGACTACAGGGAGATCAATCACTTTTACTGAGCGATCTATGGTTTTACTTTTTTCCCCATTTACTTAATCAAACTCTGTCACCAAATTTCATCCCACTACACTACTAGCACCCCTCAGATATGGGATAAAATGTCCTTTCTAGAATTCCCTCTTTTATGTGAAATCTACCCCGTTCAACCACAACAAATCTCCTCCAATGTCATATGTTAATCAGTAGAGAAGAGTCATTTATTGCCTGAGATGAGTCACTTTTAGATCTGGTGGGGGAGTGTCACTTATCTTTAATCAGGGAGTAGGAGTTCTCCTTACGGATACTTTGCCAATTAAGGCCGCCTTGCAGGCGTGTGGAGATTTATAGCCATTTATAATTCACTAGGGGATTCTGGGAAATCTACAAATACATTTTTCAATGTAAGGAAAACATTGACTCTTAACTACCTTGTAAGGCAACCCCCTTAACATCAAGCCTATGTTGCAGGAAGCCTAATGACAGGATACGAAATTATCTTTGATATCTTATCTTTAAAACCATGCATTTGGTGTCATATTAAAGATAAGGATCTCATCTTCCAAGTCGCATCATGATTGTGTTTCTGAGAGCTACAGAGAAGGAGAAACAGGCAGAAATCTTTATCTGCAGCTCACATTTCCTATGTCTTTACCTGCCTGCATCTATGGTTCTGTAGCTCCCATAACCACAAGCCTGATGTAATCTGAAAGATGAGATTCTAATCTTAAACTGGATTATAGTTACTATAGATGAAATATAGAAGAGTCTGAAATAATGCTCACCCCTAAAGTCTGTAAAAGTGACTCAGCTCAGGAAATAAATGACTCTTCTCAGCTCATTTGCATATGAGAAGATTTTTTTAAAAAGTGAGATTTCACCTGAAAGAGGGAATTCTAGATAAAACATTTCATATCCTACCTGAGGGGTTGGTAGTTTAGTGGGGTAAAAGCTGGTGACAGTGTCCCTGTAAGCATTATTAGTCTTTTATACCCCAAAATCGCCACATTAACCGCTTGAACCCCACGCTCCTACAATGCACCCAGGCCTCATACCTTCGCTCGTTGTCGTCGAGGTGGGCGAAGAGCACATTTTTGGAGATGGCTTTTGCCAGGGCAGTCATCGTCTTGTAGTCCTTTGGAATAACCTGTAGAGAGAACATCACAGAGGAATATTATTTTCGTGTCCCTGGCATGGACGAGCGATTCTGTGAAGAATGTAAAATGTATCCAGGACCTCTCATATCACACAGGGCTAGAATGAAGATCTCCAAGATTTAATATAAAGGTCTTGTTCACCGGGATGCTACTTACTTCTCAGAAGAAAACCATTACTTGATTGTTTTTCGGCTAAACGTGTGTGTTACCTGCCGTCGGAATATAATTAAATGGAATATCACGGAATCTTTCTGGCATCTGTCTCCAAGGAGAATGAAACCAGGCCTCTAGTTTCTGTTTTACAAACCCCTTCACTACCAACACAACAAGGGGTACGGCACATTCATGTGCCGCCATATGGTGCTGCGAATGGGGTTTTATAATACAGTATCATCACCAATCACTGATGGGATCCACAGCAATAACTAACTTGGGGCCCCCAGTTCTTTAACCCACAAACCTTATCCAGGTCTCTGATCTAGAAGGTCCTGCAAGGGTTGGGAGTCTGCGTTGAGGTTGTTATCCCCTCTAAATGGGTGGGAGCAGGATTGCAGAGGTGAGGTTGAGGAACCCAATGGCCAAAGACACCCCCTTAGACCTCAAGAGGGGCCTCCTTTACCCCTTCGTTGTTCCTCGCTGCAAATCTTATTGGTCGTCAAAACCGTTGCCAAAAAATGGAAATCCGTCTCTCTCCCGTTTTTTTTGGAGGTTACACAGGGGGTACAGTTCAATGCAGGAAGCTCATTGCTATGAGTACAGGCTCTTTACCCTCTAACAATAACATGTGGGCTCATGGCACCCACCTAGACAGATTGGGCCTTCTGCCATATCTCACCACCTCACTTCTCTCTCTCATGACTGAGTGCTACACATACATCATTTAGAGACCTATATCCCTGCAAAGTCCAACATCAAGTCTGATTCAATGGGGGTCATTTACTAAGGGCCCGAATCGCGTTTTTACGCCGGGTTACCCAAATTTCCCTGAATTGGCCTGGGTTTTTGCCACACGCGATCGGATTGTGGCGCATCGGCGGCGGCGTGCACAGGAGGGAAATAGGGGGGCGTGTGCGAACAAAAACCCTACGGATTCGGAG
This sequence comes from Engystomops pustulosus, assembly GCA_019512145.1. Classification (NCBI taxonomy): domain Eukaryota; kingdom Metazoa; phylum Chordata; class Amphibia; order Anura; family Leptodactylidae; genus Engystomops; species Engystomops pustulosus. The sequence continues at coordinate 12,858,020 of CM033648.1, read as the reverse complement.
AAACCGCCGCATTTAAAAAAAAAAAAAAAAAAAAAAAAGTGTCGCTGGACACGCGCTTACCTGCACTCGGCCCGGCTTGGTGAACTTCAGTGCATTCCGATGAACTTCAGCGCAGCAGCGACACCTGGTGGACGTCGGAGGAACTGCCTTAGTGGATCGCCGGAAGACCCAAATCCTCCACACAGAACCCACCGCTGAATCGCGACAGGACCGGGTAAGTAAATCTGCCCCATTGTATTACATGCGAGTATACACATGCAGGGATTGTTACTGTCATTGTTATAATTGTTGTTACTTTGTTACTGTTACGGTCATTGTTGTAATGACCCCTCCCCTCTCCACCTCATCTCCCCCCATTTTCTCCTCGGACCCCTGAACCCCCCCCCCCCCCCCTTCCATCCCGTTTTGTATTATTGCAATTAAGTATGCATCTGTGCTCACCAAAATTATTTCCTCCCAGAGTTGTATAAAATTGTTTACATTCAATAATATTTAAAATATTTAACTTTAAGAGGACTCAGTCATTAAACTTCATTAAGCTACTAACCCCCTCAGGAAGGCTATTCTAGAATGTTCTCCATTATTTGAAATCTCACACCTTTACTAACAGAATAATCATCTCCAAACTCAGAGAAGAGTCAATTTTCGAAAGAGTCGAGTCAAATTTAGAGGCTGAAAGGGGGAGGGTCACCAGAGACGTCCCTATCCTCAGTTCAATAGTGCCTAACATGGTATCATAGAAAAGATAAAAATCTCATCTTTCAAATGACATCAGGGCCTGGTTCTGTGAACTATGTATAAAAATCCTACTCCCTCCTATTTTTTTAACACCCCCAGCCCCTGTATTTCCGTTTCTGTAGAACACAGAACCGCAAGAACTGATGCGATCAGAAAAATCGGATTCTTATCTTTCATGTGACGCTAGGAACATGGTTCTCGGTACCCTAAAAGTGACTCATCTCTGCTCATTTGCACATATCTTTATTTTTTTTATAGGTAAAATATAGGGAATTCTACTAAAATATATTTCATACCCTATCTGAAGGGTCTGGTAGTTTAATGGGCTAAAATCTGGTGACAGAATCCCTTTAAGACTGAAAACCCCAGTGTAAGATAACAGGGGGGCTTAACCAATTTATTTGGGGTGTAAGTCATAGTGATCCTTTCACAACTGTGTTAATCCCACAGTAATGGAGAGACATGGACGGGAATTAGTATAGCCCCTTACATCTGGGTCTCCCTGCCTGCAGCCCCCCTACGTAGCACCTATATGTCTCCACTGATCATAATGCAGTCATCTCTGCTGCCATGCAGTCGCAGGTGTGAACTGCGTGATATGAGGCACCAGATTGTTGAAGAGCGGAGTTGTTCTTTAGGTTGTGGCTGGTATAATAATGGCACGACATGGGCACATTTTATCCCAGCGTGTTTCAGGTCTGCAATTCATGGGTAATGTTCTGCAGCCGCTTAAGTGCATTTACAGAGAGCGGGTGATGTTTAGGCTCTGACAGATCATTTGATTTCCGTACAAATGGCTCCTATGACTCAGTGAGGCTAATAACATAGGCTCCAGAGAAGAGAATTTATCATAAGTGCATTGTACTTTTTTACATAATAGGTGCAGCTGTCCTCTTGCACACCCAAAAAAGTAACAAAAAATGTAATTTTTTTTATTTTATTTTAAAGGGGTATTCCATTTTTTTACTGATCACTTGCACTTAGTATAAGTGATTAACCAGCACTGCCATTTGTTTGAAGTAGTTGTAGAAAACTTTTACAACGTGGACGTGGTTTCTTATGAAAGGGTGTGGCTTAAGGTATACTGGGCAAGGGTTAACTGACAATATGGTGTAAAATAAAAAAGTAATTTAGGACAAAGGATTTAAAACCCTCTGTACAACTTTGCATGTTTAGACCGCATTAGAAAAACTATGTAACCAAAGTATTAACTTTGCTTGGAAGGTTCATTTAAAGTAAGTGTGTCATGTTTTTTTTTTTTCTTTTGGAACTTTTTAGGGTTCAGGATATTATAGAGGGAGAGAAGCTGAGCTCAGTGATATATAGGTTTATGTGATTTGGAACCTTATTTCTGAGTAAATAGATTAAATCCTTTCAGGACTCCTAGGAAAGACAGTGAGAGTCCTGTAATCAGGACTCTCACTGTCAATCACTGTGTGTGGGCGGAGTAATCAGGACTCTCACTGTCACTCACTGTGTGTGGGTGGGGTAATCAGGACTCTCACTGTCAATCACTGTGTGTGGGCGGAGTAATTAAGACTCACTGTCAATCACTGTGTGTGGGTGGGGTGATCAAGACTCCTTGTCATTCACTGTTGTGTGGGTGTAGTAAACAGGAATCTCCCTGTCAATCACTGTGTGTGGGAGGGGTAATCAGGACTCCCCCTGTCAATTACTGTGTGGGGCGGAGTAAACAGGACTCTCCCTGTCAATCACTGCGTGTGGGAGGGGGCGGAGTAAACAGGACTCTCCCTGTCAATCACTGCGTGTGGGAGGGGTAATCAGGACTCTCCCTGTCAATTACTGTGTGGGGCGGAGTAAACAGGACTCTCCCTGTCAATCACTGCGTGTGGGAGGGTGATCAAACTGGGTCAAAACTGACACAACAAGAGAGGAACCAAAGTCCAGATCAAAGTCACAACACGATGGCAGCTTATTTCCAAAATCAGAGGTTTACGGCAATGTCTGGAAACAAAGCAAGTATTAGAGTCCAAGCCTGTTTCCTAACTGCAGAGATTAAGGACTAGGACAATTCTTCTTATATACTTTCTACCGGGGAGGGGTTGGGTACATTAGCACCAAAAACAATGACAAAGCATTTTCCCATATGACTTACATTGAGTCCCATAATATTCTATGGCAGCAGGGTTCTAAAGTGTAAACAGTTTCCAAACACACCTGTCATCTAAATGTCAAGCTTTCTGCTTTCTGGTAAACAAGTCTGTTTTTCCTCTGCGAAAAATCTATTATAGCTGGAAATTACTGACTTTCCATTAGTTAAGTACACAGTCAGAATGCTCTCTCATGTTCATTAACCCTTTCTACTAGTCTATACAATACGTTAATAATTAACATAATGTCTATAACAAACCACTACAGATCAATGCAAGTTAACCCTTGATGTTAAAATAAGTAAGAATGCTAAGTTCTCATAGGGGAATATTCAAATGTTCATAAAAGTGTCCAAAGTGATGTAAAATAAAGTAAGTAGTGCTAAGTTCTATCAGGGAAATATTCAAATGTTCATAAAAGTGTAAAAAGTTCAATGCTCCTCTGATCCAGGGCACTGCAGTATATGAAGGACTGTGTGGATTCTGGTTCTAAGAGAATCTTATGATGATAATAAGTCCAACAATCTGGTTGGGCGCCTGCTGCAAAAGGACACCATTAATGGGCCAACCAAAATAATAGGAAGTGTACTTACCCTGCTTTGGCTTCAGGGTCCCACACAGCACTGGTCTTCCGGGCTTGGGCAGCTGATCTGGAAGAAAAAGGGTCACCTGACCGCTTCCAGTGCCCATGGTCTGAGGAGGCCACATGATTAGCCAAAGTGAATCCTGTGACCCTGGAATTCAATGATGAAGACCAAGATTGGTGTGATATGAGAAATGGGGGTGAAAGCAGGGTACTACATTTCCTTTCTCTTTGTCACCCCTGCCCTGGGCCCAATAGCTATCCCTCCAGCTTTCCTCATCCATGAAATAAAAATGTCATCAGATATGACCTCTGGGAGCCTTTCATCAGCAATATATAGAAATACACTATGGGCCACTAATAACAAACTTTACCAGGGTGAGAACAAGACCTTAATAGGGTCACCCATCTATACTTGCCCTGGAAAAACCTCAGTAGACACCCGGGAGCCGGGGTCACTCTGACCGCCAAGCAGTAGACTTGGGACTTCCTGTGACGTCTCGTGTCCTTCTGCTTCCACGGATGGAGGGCCATTCAGCCATTACTCCATGATAACCACCCCCATAAAGAGTTATAGGAAGTGATGTGGCAAGGACATTCTCACACCCCTCCAGGATATGGGAGTGGTTATCATGGAGGGGCATGCAGACAATAAGATTGCCAAGCCCCTTCCATCTGCAGGAAGTCAGCAGGACACAGGCGCGTTACAGGAAGTCCAGAGTCTGGCTGCAGGTGATCTGCTTCAACAGACAACTCCCCGGGGTAGTACAATAAGAGACATATTAGGTAATTCTACTTACCCTGGCAGAGTTTTTTAATTTATTGGCAAACCCCATTTTGGGAAATATGGACCACACTGATGGCCTAAGTTTGGTAAAAACTTTTTGGTAAGTGTAAAACCGCTCTTGTTTTAAAGATTTATATCTTGTAACAGCGGAAACATTTCATGTAGTAACGCAGCAACAGATCATACACTTGTAACATAAGGGAAGCAATAAACGCATAGTAAATCACACACACACAATGAGCGATTTATGGTGAAGGCACTCCTGTGTGAGTATGCGCGCACCGCAGCCGGGGTGAATAAAACAGGATGTGTCACTTGTCAGCGTGCCACTGTAAATGTACCTTTGTACATACAAAAAGTTATAATGCACAATGCTCTATAGTACAGGCCAACAAAACCTGCACATGCTCCGAAATTATGCAGGTTTATGGGGCTGTGTATCACCATCTGTCTCAAGCGTAGGGCACTTTATAGGCTTTAATAATAATTCTTATATTTTAATAGAGCCAACAGATACTGCAGCGCTGCACAGAGCTTGCCAAATCAGTCCCTGTCCAGACGGGCTCACATCTCTAATGAACTTACCAGTTTTGTTTTGGAGTGTGGGAGGAAACCGGAGGACCCGGAGGAAACCCATGCAAACTCTTGCAGTTGTTAACCTAATGAAACTTGAACCCAAGCCCCATTGCTGGCATGCTGAGTGCTAACCACTGTACCACCCGTTCTTTTTGGTGTACTTGTGACGTGGTAGAACCTACCAGTGCACCCTATTTTTCATTCTGTGCCTAATAACTACCGTCCATGTTTATTTTGTAAAAGGGTTGAAGTAGTGCTGTGAGGGCAAGACTAAAAATAGATGCATGCGTTATCATGTGCCCATGATTAAGACCAAATTGGTCGAAACGCGTGGTTAGAATTGTCTGTTCCTGCAGTAACTGCATGTATAGATGTGAAGATCAAAAAAGAACATCATATATCCATGAAGACAATGGAGTCCGGATGAAATTTTTCTTTGTGCATCCATAATCATGCCCCACCCATATGGCACTTAGACGCTGTTATGTATTACATAGAAATAGAACTTTCTCTAAAATGACAGATAGTTTCAAAGAGGAAAAGTAAGTCTGGAAGCTTATAGAATGTTCTACACAATGCTGCTGTTACTTGTGTGTGGATCTTGATGGGGATACTCTTTTTAAGATGGAACTTTAGACAAATATTTCAGAATCACAGTATTTAAGGAACTTAGTTACTGGTTGTCACTAGTGGTGATTGGACCCATTCAGGTTTGGGTTCACTGAGTTTGGCCAAAATTTGAGTTAAAGTTCAGTAAGGGTACCCAAACCTAAACATCTCACCCCACCAGTGCAGATCTGGTGGGTAGCACCATTTATTTTGCATCTTGTACTTTTTCAACTTAATACTAGCTACGCCTTCAGTTTTTAGTGGCTACTTTTGCGCAATTTGAGTAAATGTTCAGTTAGGGTACCCAAATCTAAAAGTCATCACTCCCCTCCAGTGTAATCGGTGCTAGTACCGATTATGGGTATATAAACCCTTTAAAACATTTTCGCCCCCAGGATAGGGAACATGCATCCTAGGAAATGACGCAGCATGCAGCACCACCGCACTGCATTTAAAGGTTAAACAACCACCGATAGGTCTGAGCCCAAACACCAACCTAAAACCCCAACCTCTGGTATGGACCAGAATATCGCAGTTTGGGTCGCTCATCCCTAGTTTGTCACTCTATCCACTTTTAGACGACCAGACAATCACAATCACCATCTCCTGCTCCTGTGTTTGCCACAGCCCCATAGATTGGGCCACAGCTACCGTTGCCACTGTGAGGCGAACATTCATGATGTTTTATGTTTACATTAAAGGGGTTAAATTAATGCACTTTATTTACTTCAGGGTGAGTAACAATGGGACACTTTTTCTTAGAAGGAATTGTCCCTGTTTTACATTCTGAAGACCCTTTAAAAGAAATCTACCGTTTGTTTTTCTGTATTGTGAACCAAACTACCTTGTTGTAGCTACAACATGATTGCAGAAGCATATCTTGTTAAATCCCTGATCCGAGGGTTTTGGTCAAATACAATTATAAAATTCAGGACCTTGGAAAGCTGAGTGCAGACTGCCTGCATACATAAACACATTGGGGCAGATTTACTTACCCGGTGCCGTCGCGATCCGTGGTGCGTTGTCCGATGAGGATTCGAGTCTGCCGGATTCACTAACATTGTGCGTCCGAGTTCCTGCATGTGTCGCTGCTACACCGAGGTCCGCCATTGTTCCCCTTCTTCTTCCTGGTGCATGTGAGTGCTTGATCTTGCAACACAATTCTTTTTTAAATTCCGCGGTTTGTCCGAATCCGTCAGGTTGTCCGACAGCCACTCCCCCGGATTTCTGACGTAAGCATGCCAGCGCCGATGCGCCAGACACAATCCGATCGCGTGCGCCAAAAACCCTAGGGCAATTTGGCGCACATCGGAAATATTCGCAAAACCTGACGCAATTGCAGTCCAGCGGACCCTTAGTAAATAAGCCCCAGTATTCGGAGTTTCCTGAGCTGTCCAGACAGGACTTATCAATCTGAGCTGGATGACTCATACACAGCAGCTGGGGGATGCTGCAGCGATTGATTACTTCTGCCTGTCAGGGACAACACAGTGATGACATACCCTCGGCTTATGCTGGGCAAGACTAGGCTGAAGCAGTGCATAATTAGGGTAAGGGGAGAAGCGCTGGGGCAACCACAGGACTGACAGAGCCTCATTATTTTTTCAGCAAAACCACTAAGCTCAGGAATTAAACAAGATATGTTTCTGTGTCAGCCTCGCTACAGCATTCTCAAGATATGTTTGGTTCATAAGTGCATAAAAACAAATGGTAGATTTCCTTTAGGACTTCTTTGTTCCAAACACAAGATGCACATATATGGTTTTCCTGCCAGCGATTCTTCCGGTTAGCCCAGTTGGAGATCGCTGAGCCTGAAGACTGACCAGTAGTTATTTTTGACAAATTTCCAAGCATTAAGAATAATAGGTCTGCGTATAATACTGTAATTAGAGGTAGTGTCTATCAGCATGCCATGCCATGTGATTACGTGGTGGTATTTTCTTACTTGCACTGAAGCTCCTATTATTGTTGTGAAAAGCCTAATCTATAGGTTAGTGTTCTAATAATATATTCAACATGGCTATGAGCTGAAAAGAAATACGCCTATGTCTAACAGGAGCAGATTTTCCTTTTACTGTCTCGAGTGATCTATGTCATTCGCGGCTTCCAGCAATTAGAGACGCAATCCCCATAGTAAAAGGGAACCATTGTAAAAGTCAAAATTGTCCTTCCAGTAGTTGGTCATCCCCTTTTGAATAACACAGGCGATCCCCTACTCTAAGACACCCGACTTACACGACGACCCCTAGTTAAGACGGACCCCTCTGCCCCCTGCCTGTACCTCTGTAACGTCTCTGGATGTTACTATAGTCCCTGGCTGCACTGATCAGCTGTAAGTTTCTGTATGAAGCTTTATGAGTAATCCCTGGTCCATTGCAGCTAAATTTTGAAAATCTAATTGTCACTGGGACACAAAAAAATTTTGTCTGGATCTACATTCTAAAATATACAGTTTCGACTTACATACAAATTCAACTAAGAACAACCTCGCGTACCCTATCTTGTATGTAACCTGTGGACTGCCTGTATAGTAATTGCCGATAAATCCCTAACATGGTCAACCTGAAAAAATTCATGACCACCAGGTTGTAAATCGAACAATATATTTTATTTTGTTTTCTAAAAGTTTGAAAAAAAGTTGCAAAAGCAACTGCACACCCTCGCCGATGCAATGGCGAGGGAGGGTTTGCGAATAAGCCCCATAGCATGTCACCACATCACACAGGGGTATTGCAGTGGTGAATCCTGCCTGGCAAGGCAGGAGTTAAGTATTTTGTATGATGCAAGATGCTATTGTCCAATGATCTGTGTTACATTTTGTCCTTTGTAAGCTTAGATGTGATTGGAGGAGCAGCCACCACCTGACCAAAGGGGGTAATAAACCACCCCTGGCCAGAATGTTCCAGAAGTGAATTCAGTTCGAGGATTCTAGTGTAGGAGAATCGCAGAGTGAGTGAGTAATCTCTGTCTAGCCAACCAAGAGCAGGAAGAGCCTAGCCCTGCCTCTGAAGAGTGGAGTATAAGACTATAGTAGTTATGTGAGGAAAAAGGGGTATCAATATTACTTTAAAGGTGATCCCTGAAGCCCTACGGACAAGCTGAAGCTTCCTACCAGGTCAGCTGCCTCCCGCCTGCCCCTCTACATCCAGGCTGGTGAACTATCTCCTGAGGCTCCCCCAACTCACATCTCAGCACTCCATCTACCTGTTATAAGGCACGTTGCTGCGGTTCCTGCCGGTTCAAATAAGAACTGTAAGTTGTTTTCTCTCAACTTCGTCTCCGTCTGGTCCCTGTAATATCGGCTGCCTTCACCACCGGCACCCTGCGCCATCACCCAGAGACTCACACTCGGGACATTAAGGGGTTGCCTCAGGGAGATCCGCTATAGCAGCCTCTCCCTCATCATTTCTTGCCACCACCACCCTGCTGGAGACCTGCCAGGCTGTAGGACAGCCCCTCCGGTCCCTCGTACCAAGCACCGTGACCATAGCGTGCTTAGCGCGCAACCGCCAGCCATCGGTACCGCGGGCCCCGGCGTCTCCAGCCTACACTCAAGGGGCTAGGCCCGGTGGGGGATGTTTGCACAACATTTAAAGGGGAATAAAAATGGTCGACACTACCAATGTCGAATTGTCCCATGGCATGACCCCTTAAGTATTGTATAAGAGGTATGGCGAAGGGGGACACAACTCATTCACCAGTAAACACACTGTATGGTGGCCCATAGGGGGGTAAAAAGCAGAATAAGGAGGCCCAAAATACTCTAAAGGCAAATGCAGTTTTGAAATAATGCTCTAAGTGGACTTATTGTACAGGAAAACCCTCTAAATACATATACATTAGACAAAGATTCTCATTCCAAACCAGCGTTAGACCACATCGAAAAATGATTCTACATATTGAAAAAATTCCCAGTGATCAGCTTATGTAGAACTGGCCAGGAATTATTCAGTTTCCCGAGTGCCTCCAGAGAGAAATAAAGTATGGCACAACACTCCATTAAAATCATTGAGCAGGTTCCCCAGACACAAGATTTCGCCTCGTTACTGCTCTCTACTCTGGGCAAAGATCCATCTCCTATTAAAGCAGAATGACCAAAACTGTTGACGGTATATAATAATGAGTTTTCTAACCCTTTCAAAATATAATAAACAATTGGGGCATCTGTTGAATTTCACAATCTTTTCCCACCCATTGCCATTATTGGCCAGCAGTACGACCTTTATAGTGACCTTTACCAGCCATGAATTGATTGGCCTATACTTGAAGTCTACCTGAGGCAAAGAATGTCTACTGGGTCTAAGGACACTGATGTATGTGTTTATGTTTCATATACTATATCAGAACTTGAGTTCCTGCCTCTGGCATTAATACTATCCATCCTAGACTGATGTGAAAAAGTCCCTTTAAGGAGATAGAACCTGGAATCTAATGTACATCAAAAATAATATTGTTCAAGTAGAAGATACTTTGGTCAAAAATCCTGTTAGTTTTAGGTTGTAGCTCCTTGATTCGAAGTCCTCCATAGTCCTCTCAGTAGACCTTCAGAAATGCAACACCACCCTGAATGATTTTATTTATACATTTTTTTTTTTGTGGTCTGTTGTGATGATCCTGATTTTGAGAACTGACGCAATTCTAACAAACTTCTAAGTTAATAACTCATTTGCATTCTCTGAGCTCGAACCAACTAAAATTTGGAATTTTGGCTATGTAAATATGGTCCAAACCTACCACATTAAGGAATGCACAATCAAGCCACAAAATACAATCTACTCTCTATAGAGCTCCCTCCGAAAATTTTGGTTTAAAAATACACTCAAAAGATAGTGATGTAGTAATGAAGTCCTCACCAAATAATTGATTGCTTGTCTAAAACTGGAGCAGGACGCTTTTTAAAAGTTCTTCTGTAGATACTATCACAGAGGCCCCCAACCATTTTGTAAACAGGGACCACGCTCAGCACCAAAAAATTTCTCCCAGGACTGTGTGTTGGTCCCTGAAAAAAATTTATGCCCTGCTCAAATATCCATACCTACCCCACCCATAATCACACCCCTCCCCCCTTTGCTGCAGCTGTATAGCAGCTCCTTTTCTTCTGCAGACCCTCTTTGTAGTGACCCCTTTGCTTATCGCCCCCTTTCCTTATATTACTTCCTTTTCATTTACCTTCTTATAATGCCCCCTTTTTTTCTGTAGCCCCCCCCATGAAAGATGTCTCTCTTTTTTTTTAGCCCCACATCCTTCAGCCCCACCTGATAATGTCATGGTCATGCATGGCTGTAAGAATATACAAGTCCTACAAGTCTGGGATTTACTACCTACATAGGGTATATGGAATCAAGTTTCATAGGGATGGAGACTGGGTGCTTCTTCCTGCTTTCAATCTGCGGTTTTCAGGACTTTCAAAGGTCCTGAAATGGCTCATTGCACATGTGTATGAGCACAGGAACAGATATATAATTCTTGGTGACAGGATGTTCTCATATAATATTTGGTCTGTGGTTTGCGTGCCATGAGCCCCCTAAAATACTTGGGGCCCGGTCTATGCTCTAATCCCCTATATTATAATCCATTACTGCCCTCTTTATAATGTCCCCTTTTCGATAGCCACTCCTTATAGTGCCTCCGATTCTGTGGTGTATCTTTACAGAAAAGGGCTACACAAAAGGAGCATCTAATTCAAATTGTTGGAGTGGCCCAACCCAAACTGATGAGATCTCTTCTGGATGCACATGCCCCCTACCACCAGTGTTGTGGTGCTCTCCTACTCCCTCTCATAGAGGATTAATGATGTGATTGTGTACCCACCCCATTGGCTCAATGGACATGCAAGTGTTGGACTGTAAGAGGTCAAAGTTTAAAAACCAAAACATCCATAGGCCCCACCCTTCATCATCATGATTTGGACCCATAGTGGTCTATGGAGATGCTATGGACAGTATAGCCTTTATTAAGATAATCGTGGTCAGGATATTGCTCCTCAAGGATATTGGTCGCCATATACAGGCCGTTCCCCTACTTAAGAAAACCGACTTACAACGACCCCTAGTTTACAACTGATGTTGGTAATTTACTGTACTTTAGCTGGGCTACAATAAACAGCTTAACACGTTATCGCAGGTGTCTGTATAAGCTTTATTATTACTCTCTGGTTCTTAGACAACCCATCCTTTTTAAAATCCCAATTTGTCACAGAGACAGAAAATTGTCTGGGATTAACCATTATAAAATATCGTTTCCAACTTACATCAAATTCAACTTAGAACAACCTGCAGAACCATCTTGTACGTAACCCAGGACTTTCTGTATTTACTCCGAAGTCATATTTGTTAAAATGTTCCCAGTGTGTCCCGTGTGTACGATTTGTCTACCGTACTTTCTTATAACCCGTAGTAGGCCAGCCACTCACTTGTGGACTTGCCACACCAAAACAGAGCTTACCGTGGCCATTACAATACAAGAACTCTATCCCGCACCAAAAAGCGTTTTTGGGGTTTGGCAAGGAAGATCATTCTTTTTTTTCATCTTTACGGGAAAACCCATCTTTTCGCATCGGACTCTGATTTTCATAACATAATATTATAGACTATTATGGATGAATCACCAACAACAATATTCATTATCCAGTAATAGTTCAGCACATTTTTACTTTAAAAAGAAATAAAGCCATTTAATAGTACTCAATCTGCAGCACATACTGGGTTTAGTGCAATTTCCGGAAGGACAACAACGTGAGAACAGAATATTTTGATAAAGTCGTTCGGTTATTTAAAAACAAAGTCTTGGCTGAATCTTTCCATAGCAACCAACTGCAATAGGTATGGCTACACGTCGGAGCAGTATTTTGTTATTTTTGTACCCTAAGATTTGGTCTAGAAACCGCCCACGAAGATCCAAGTTAATGGCAAACGTTTAATGTACATTTCCTTTCCAAAATTCCCAATTTTTTCAATTGAATATTTACCAAACGGACAATCACCACCATAGTCCCAATGCCCTTCTCAGACGCACACAATTGTATACCATTGAGCTTACTGCACAGGACCCTGCACAATGTATAAGTGTAGTACATTACACCGGCAGTACTGGACCAGTCAACAGAGTACCAGTGGTACCCATGGTTTGCAAAAAATGGCCACAAATAATAAAAAAAAAGAAACAACCATCTCTTTGAAGTCCTATCCCTCCTAATATTGAAATCAATTATAACCTATTAGACCTTCAAGGGGTTAAAAACATAGCAATATGGATTTTGTTTGTTGTAATGAAAAGTTGTACAATTTTTCCACTATACTTTCTGTATCAATTCAGCAGGTTTCCTAATCTCTGCTTGCTGTCATTCACAGGACTTGGTTTATATCCTTGTGGGAAATAAAAGGTCCTGGTCCATGTGATATCACACAGGTGCCACTATTAGACCGCATTATGCAATGCACTCCTATATCCCTGGTCATTGATTCACACAGTGGCACAGACTTGTTATCCCTGGTCAGGTGATCACACAGGCGCTTGTTTCAACGTGCTTGTGCACGTGCAAGCTCTAAACCCCTGGTTGTAAGCTCACAGGTGGCCCCTTTGTTGTAATCCCTGTCATGTGATTCACACAGGTGCACCCACTCGTTATATCCCTGATAATGTGAATTCCCCAGTGTCATGACTTGTTTATTCCCCAGAGTCATGTGATGTCCCACCAGGTGGCATGCCTCGTTATAACACATGAAGAAGCGCATACCTATGTGAATAACAGACCAGTGACCATTTTTATGCACATGAAGTAACAATGAAGCTTCCTTAAGGAATGAAAGCAGCTGAACACTAAAAACCATGTGGAATTGATAGAACAATATAGTTTGGATTAAAATGTAGAACACAGAACAACTTATTCAGCAAGCATGCCCTGAGTTACTTAAAGGTTTTAAGGGTTCCATAGTTGTTCTAAGTTGAATTTGTCTGTAAGTTTGAAACTGGTATATTTTATAATTGCGTCCAAGCAAAAAATCTTTGCCCAAGTGCATTTGGAGTTTGCGTCTGGGACTATAGTAAAAGGATAAGGCATTTAGAAAGCTTCCCTATGGTCAACAGGGGCGAGGGGTCCGTCTGTAACTCAGAGGTCGTCTGTAGATCACATGGTCCTTAAGTAGGGCCACCTGTATTTGCTGAAAGTGAACAACCCTCTTTAAAAGGGAGAAGGGCCATAAATGTCGTGTCTTGTATTATAATTGAACAAAGCGTTGTGTCATATAGAATTAAAGGGTCCGTGGCCGCAGCACATGTTAGTGCTCAGTTCATCAACTAATTTGGTGGTCCCTCAGCCTATTTGGAATGTGTAGCAACTAGAGATGAGCGCACATGCTCGTCCGAGCTTGATGCTCGGTCAGCATTAGGGTCTCGAAACTGCTCGTTACTCGACGACTACTTTTCGCCCGCTCGACGAAATGGCAGCTCCCGCCGTTTTTGCTTTTTTGGCGGCCATGAAACAAGCCATCACAAGCCAGGAGACTCTGCCCACCCCCGCAGTTGACGTGGTACCCTTACGTCGATAGCAGTGGGTTGGCTGTGCCAGATCAGGTGACCCTGGGATAGACTAGCCGCTGGCCCGCTGCTCGGATCATTCTGTCTCTGGATGCCCTAGGGAGACGACGTCTGCTGCTGCTCCGGAAAGCGTTAGGTGTTTATTAGCTTACTGTTAGGCCAGTGATTATCTCAAAGAACCAACAGCCCTTCTTAGGCTACATACGTTCTACTTTTTTTATTTTAATTTGCTCTCTTTTATTTACCATTTTGTGAGGAATAGCAGGGGGCACTTCTAACCAGTTGTGTTTTAGCCTTGTGGCACCCAATATCCATAGCAAAGACCGAAGTGGGAAAATTCATAGGGGTTGATTTCTATTAGGCAATAACTCAGTGTCAGCTCACTGGCATAGTTAGTGTCTTTCCATTTGATACTTGCGTAAAATAGCCATAGGAAATACAAACAGCTTTCTTGAAGCTACAGTACGTTTCTTATATTTGTGATTTCTGGTTGGATCCTCTGTGTGCTGTAGTTTCTGCATTGCATGTACTTGCCAATTCGTGAGCAATTTGTAGTGAGACTTGCGACCAGCTGGTGTCTTCGCTTAGTGCGTCACATATGCCATACAAAGGCTGAAGTGCAAATTCATAGGGGTTGGATTTCTATTGGCAATAACGTCAGTGTCATCTCATGCTGGCATAGTACTGTGCTTCTTGATACTTGGCTAGAAAAGCCATAGGAGAATACCAACACGCTTTCTTTAAGCTACAGTAGCGTCTATATTTAGGTGTTTTCGGTTGATCTGCTGGTGGCTGTAGTTTCTGCAGGTGCGTGTACTTGCCAATTTTGAGCAATTTGTAGTAGACCTTGCTACCGCTGTGTTCTGTCGCTTAGTGGGCGCACATATCCTAGCACAGGCTGAAGTGGCGAAAATTAAGTAGGGGTTGGATTTCTATTAGGCAATAACTCAGTGTCATCCTCATCTGCATAGTACGGTGTTTCCTTGCATACTTGGCTAAAAATACATGGAGGAATACAAACAGCTTCTTGAGCACGTAGCGTTTTATAGTATTGATTTCTGGTTCATCTGCTGGTGTGCTGTAGATTTTCTGGCAGTCATGTACTTGCCAATTCTGATGCAAATTTGTAGTGAGACTTGCGACCTGCTGTGTTCGCGCTTAGTGGCGCACATTCATAGTCAAGGCTGAAGTGGCAATTAAGTAGGGGTTGGATTCTTTAGGCATAACTCTGTCATCTTCATCTGGCATAGTACTGTTCTGTCCTTGATACTTGGCTAGAATAGCCATAGGAGCATACAAACAGCTTCTGAGCCTACAGTAGCGTTCTAATATTTGTTTCTGGTTATGTTTGCTGCCCAGGTTTTCCTCTAATATTCCCCATTCTTCACCTTATTTAGTATAGGAGTCGGCATGCACAGTAGCTCCGGCTTCAGAACCAAGACTGCGCAGCTGGCGCCTTGCGTTCTGCGCATGCACAGAACCCAGCTTCGCAGACAAGTGCACGTAGCTACCAGGAGCTGCACACTGAAGATGCATTGGTAGGCGGAACACAAGAGGTTATTGGGACGCGGAGTGGCCGCGCCGTGTATCCTCAGTTCCGGCTACTCCACGCCCCAGTAGCCTCTTTAGGAAATTTGAATATTGAGGGAATTAAAATTTATAAAAGTTATGGGTCACGAAAGAATTAGCCCTAAAAAGGACTTTACTGCTATACATAAGAGGAACCTTAGGTAGATCCGTGGTGTTAGGTTTCCTTTAACATCTGGATTCACGTTAGAACTCAGGGAACGCTGCAATAATCTAGACAATGGCGAACTTTGAAGCAAGACTGTTTTAGGAACCAGCAAAAGTGCACATGCGCCACAAAAAGTGGCAGAAAAAGGCAAGCAAAAGTTTGATAAAGAGTTGGGTTGGGTTAACGTGGTGAAGTTCCTCTTCCAGATACTATATTATTGATTTATTCATATCATTGCACCACATTACATTCCAGATAATCCTGGCAGAAACATCTCAATCTATGTTCTGTAAAGTAGTCTTCAGGTTCTGGCGTGGTAGGAGTGGGACACGGGCCAGTGTTGGAGATATCACCGGCTTGCTATGCTGACCTGCCAGTTTCAATTATTGAATTAATTAGGTATAGGAGGACTGGTGGAGAAGCGCCAATGACCCGGGAGGAACTGGTCTGGAGTCATATCACTACAGAAACTGCATGAAAGTTTATAGCTTGATAAGAACATAGCGCAGGAATCTGGCTCAGCTTCTTCATGTAGAATAAAATATGGGGAAATATTAGTATTATTATAATCTCCAGCTGTAGAGGCCATTACTAAGACTAATGATGGAAACTTAGAATTTTCCTTTGAAGGTGGCCAAACATATTGGTTATGTAAATTTGGTCGCCCCCTATTCTCCATGCTTGATAATGGCTCTATGGATGAGCTGAAACTTTGCACCTTATTTTGCCATGGGTGAATAAAGATCACCTTTATACTTACCGGAGTGCTGCCTCATTGCATTTTTTCTGCATATCTGACCTTACAAACCGATGGATCGGGTATGTTGGAGGCATGCACCCACCATTGGACTTGATCCATTACACTCGCTGTGCTGCTCCACAATCGGACTGTTTGCTATTCTCCTTGCTAGATGTCAGAGCTACTTCACTTTATACCAGTTTCCATGTTCTGTAATCTGACGGGTTCTGACTTTTTATAGGGCAATTGCTTAATAATGAAGCAGAGGAGGCTGTATGTGGCTTCATATTTCTCCTGTAGTGGCCACAACTGAAGTCATATGGTGTTACATAACATCCATTACCATTCTGACTAATAGAGGGGACTGCACTTCTAAGTTGTCCATCCGCCATAATTGGGAATATGGACAGTGGTTGTACTAGGGCAACCTCTTTTGCATCGTAACTGTTTAGGACCTCAGAGGTAGGAGAAAGTAATAAAGTTGTGGCATGCTGCTGACATTCTTGTTTCAGAAAAAAGTGGGTTGCCAACACTGTATCCGTGTCCATAGGCTGCCAATACAATTTAAAGTTATGGAAGAACACAACGAAATAGACTTCTTCCTCTGCCGTTTGGTTTGCAGCTGAGCATTAGGGGGCCCTTCAGCCATGCCAAATCCATCCCTGGTTAGGTGACGTGTGGCCCTCAAGCATATTAATGAAACAACCTAGCTTAGGCGGTGTACATTCCTCATTGGTGCCTCTGTTGTAAGGATATGGCGGAAGGATTCCCTATGTGTACTAGGATATATCTCACTATATGCTCATACAGTGGGACAGTCTCGGACTGGGTTTCCTTAGGCCCACCAGAGAAAATCAATTTGGGGGCCCACTCTTCATTATCCCCCAGGAAATATACTCTAGCAGCCTCCAAATTGTGGTGTTTTCTGATGGACCTCCGGGGTTCAGTATTGGATTGAGCCAGGGCCCACCGGAGGATCCTCTGGTCCTCTGGTGGGCCAGTCCGACACTGCAGTAAAATATGTCTTCCTGTACTTCCCCCCCCAAAGCAGGAGCATGAACATTGTCAGCTGCCTAGTTCAGGGGAAATATACTCTAGCAGCCTCCATATTGTGGTGTTTTCTGATGGACCTCTGGGGTTCAGTATTGGGTTGAGCCAGGGCCCACCGGAGGATCCTCTGGTCCTCTGGTGGGCCAGTCCGACACTGCAGTAAAATATGTCTTCCTGTACTTCCCCCCCAAAGCAGGAGCATGAACATTGTCAGCTGCCTAGTTCAGGGGTTTTTGTCACTGTCCAAATAAGGATAGTCACATCACTGGGGACCTCCCAGAGCATTTGCTCAGCGGAGGCCAGGGATGGATGCAATGGCCCCCACTGACTGTATATGTCGCTCAGTAGGAGGGAGCTAGATGGAAAGATAAAGCTTGCTGCTTCTTTCCATCCTGTCATTTGCACACAGATGGACGCAAAGAGGTTACTTTTGTTTTCTAGCAACTCTATGCTAAACATAGCCCGTCATTACATAACTTCTCAGTCCGTGTTACAATGTCGTCCTCTGTTTGCAGTTCTGAGAAGATGCTTATTTGGTTGCAGCGTGACTCTAACAGGCAGCCATGTCCTTTTATTTACACAGAAAGCATTTTATGGACGGAGAGGCCTGCGCTGACTTGTGTCGTGTCATAAACACTTCAGTTCTCATCTGTTAAAAGTCCAAAACTTAAAAGAACTTTGTTGTAATCTCATAATTCACATGAGCGTTTTACGCCTCTGAACCTTCCCTGACCCTCCCAGGAGAAGAGGGAAGTTTCCATGTTGTTGGAGAACTTCTATAATAGGGTTTCAGGGATAATTAGTCACAATAAATTGATAATTACTGTTGGAAAATGTATCATTCATCATTCTTAGAAAGGCGTAAAGTGTAACTAAAGGTTTTATTTCAGAGATTAATAATCCAGATGATAACAGTAAACTCTGTTATATTCTTTATTCAAGAACATTTTCCTCCATCCTTTATTTTCCTTCCCCTTTTCTTTCATATCTCATGAATAAATGTTGTTATCTTTCCATAGAAGTCTGGGTCCTAGAGGTCGGATCTTAATGGATGTTACATTATTATATCTGATGTTATTTACAGCAGGAGCGTAACTACAGTGGTAGCAGCCACAGTGATGTCACAGTACAGTAATTATACACAGTGATGTCACAGGACAGTAATTATACACAGTGATGTCACAGGACAGGGATAATACACACAACGATGTCACAGTACTGGGATATTATACACAGTGATGTCACAGTACAGAGATAATACACACAGTGATGTCACAGTACAGGGATAATACACACAGTGATGTCACAGTACAGGGATAATACACATAGTGATGTCACAGTACAGTGATAATACACACAATGATGTTACAGTACAGAGATAATACACACAGTGATGTCACAGTACAGGAATAAGACACACAGTGATGTCACAGTACAGGAATAAGACACACGGTGATGTCACAGTACAGGGATAATACACACAGTGATGTTACAGTACAGGGATAATACACATAGTGATGTCACAGTACAGGGATAATGCACAGTGATGTCACAGTACAGGGATAATACACACAGTGATGTCACACACGTACCGAATAAGACACACGGGTGAGTGTCACCGTACAAGGGATAATACCACAGGATGTTACAGTACGGGTAGATAACACACAGTGACTGTCACACGTACAGTATAATACACACAGGGGGTCCATTTATTACAGGCCCGATTCGCGTTTCCCGACGTGTTACCAACCCCGAATATTCCGATTTGCGCCCGATTGTAACCTGAATTTGCCCCGGGATTTTGGCGCACGCTCTCGATGTTCTCATCGGCTCCGGGATGGGCGCGCTGACGTAAATCGGGGGGGGCGTGGCCGAAACGAAACCCGACTATTCGGAAAACCTCTCACGCATTAAAACACCGAAAAAGTGTCGCTTTGGGAGCGCTTTACCTTCCACCTGGTCCGAGGTGTGATTCGCGGCGCGATGGAGATGACTTTCAGCGCAGCACGCGCCACCTGTGACGGCGGGAACTAACCTTCTTAAATCCCGCCGGACCCGAATCCAAGCAGAGAATGCGCCGCTGGATCGGCGAATGGCCGGTAAGTAAATTTGCCCCACGTGTATGTCTGTAGTATTATCCGAGAGTCATTATGTGTTAAATGTGTCCCAGTCGTGTACGATTTGTCTACCGATACTTTCTTATAAACCCGTAGTAGCAGCCAGCCACTCACTTGTGGACTTGCCACACCAAAACAGAGCTTACCGTGGCTATTACAATACAAGAACTCTATCCAGCAACCAAAAAAGCGTTTTTGGAGGGTTTGGCAAGGAAGAGATCTATTTTTTTTTCATCTTTACGGGAAAACCACATTTTCGCATCGGACGCTTGATTTTCATAACATAATATTATAGACTATTATGGATGAATCACCAACAACAATATTCATTATCCAGGCTATAGTAGCACATTTTACTTTAGAAAGAATAAAGCCATTTAATAGTAGCTCAGATCTGCAGGCACATACTGGGTTTAGGCATTTCACGGAAGGACAAACAACTGGAGAACAGAATATTTTGAGAAAGTCGTTCTTATTTAAAAAAAAAAGTCTTGGCTGAATCTTTCCATAGCAACAACTGCAATGTATTGGCTACACGTCGTGAGCATATTTTGTACCCTAAGGATTGTCTAGAAACCGCTCCACAGAAGGATCCAAGTTTAATGGAACGTTTAATGTACATTTCCAAAAATTCCCAATTTTTTCAATTTAATATTTACCAAACGGACATCACCCAATTAAGCCTTCCTAGAAGCACCATCAAATTGTATACCAGTGAGCTACTGCACAGGATCCATGCACATAGTATAGGTAGTGACATTACCGGCGCAGTACTGGACCAGTCCAACAGAGTACCAGTGGTACCATGGTTTGACAAAAAATGTGCCACAAAATAAAAAAAAAAAGAAACAACATCTGCTTTTGAAGTCAATCCCTCTCTAATATTGAATCATATTAATAACTATTAGACCTTCAAGGGGTTAAAAACATAGCAAATATTGGATTTTGTTTGTGTAATGAAAAGTTGTACAATTTTCCAATATACTTTCTGTATCAATTCATCACGGTTTCCTAGATCTCTGCTGCTGTCATTCACAGAATTGTTTATTCCTGTGGAGAAATAAAAAGGTCACTGGTCATGTGATATCACACAGGTGCACACTCATTATATCCCTGGTCATGTGATGTCACCACAGGTGCACAGCTCCTTATATCCCTGGTCATGTGATGTCACACAGGTGCACGGCTTGTTATCCCTGGTCATGTGATGTCACACAGGTGCAACGGCTCGTTATACCCCTGGTCATGTGAAGCTACACAGGTGCACAGCTTGTTGTATCCTGGTCATGTGATGTCACACAGGTGCAAGCTCGTTATATCCCTGATAATGTGAAGTCACCCAGGTGCATGACTTGTTATTCCCCAGAGTCATGTGATGTCACACAGGTGCATGCCTCGTTATAACACATAGAAGAAGCAGCATACCTATGTGATATAACATAACCAGGGACCATTTTTTATGCACATGAAGTAGACAATGAAGCTTCCTGTAGAATGAAAGCAGCAGAAAACTAGAAAAAACATGTGGAATTGATAGAGAAAATATATTGTAAAATTGTAGAACACAAACAATATAGTTACAGGCAGTCCCTGAGTTACTTACAAGATAGGTTCCATAGGTTGTTCATTATATGTTGTAATTTGTATGTAATTAACTGTGAAGTATTTTAGAATTGCAGTTCAAGCAAAAAAAATATTGCCCAAGTGGCATTTGGAGTTTGCAGTCTGGGACTATAGTAAAGCATTTAGAAAGCTTCCCTAATGGTCACAGTGGGCAGAGGGGTCCGTCTGTAACTAGAGGTCGTCTGTAAGTCACATGTCCTTAAGTAGGTGACCACCTGTATTGCTGAAAGTGAACAACCCCTTTAAAAGAAACCATAAATGTCTTGTCGTGTATATAAGTGAACAAAGCGTTGTGCATATAGATGTAAAAGGGTCCGGTGGCCGCAGCAATGTTAGTGGCTCAGTCATCAACTATTTGGTGGTCCTAAGCCTAATTTGAATGTGTAGCAACTAGAGATGAGCGAACATGCTCGTCCGAGCTTGATGCTCGTCGAGCATTAGGGTACTCGAAACTGCTCGTTACTCGGACGAATACTTCGCCCGCTCGAGAAAATGGCAGCTCCCGCCGTTTTGCTTTTTGGCGGCCAGAAAACAGAGCCAATCACAGCCAGGAGACTCTGCACTCCACCCAGCATGAGTGGTACCCTTACACGTCGATAGCAGTGGTTGGCTGGCAGATCAGGTGACCCTGGGATAGACTAGCCGCTGGCCGCGCTGCTCGGATCATTCTGTCTCTGGATGCCGCTAGGGAGAGAGCTGCTGCTGCTCAGGAAAGGTTAGGGTGTTCTATTAGCTTACTGTTAGGCCGGAGTGATTCTCAAAGAACCCAACAGCCCTTCTTAGGGCTACAAAACGTTCTACTTTTTTTTTTTAATTTGCATCTTTTACCATTTTGTGAGGAATTAGCAGGGGGACTTGCTACCGTTGTGTTTAGCTCTTAGTGGCACAATATCCATAGCAAAGACCGAAGTGGGAAATTCATAGGGGTTGGATTTCTATTAGGCAATAACTCAGTGTCATCTCATCTGGCATAGTAGTGTGCTTCCTTTGATACTGGCTGAAAATAGCCATAGGAGAATACAAACAGCTTCTTGAAGCCTACAGTAGCGTTCTATATATTGATTTCTGGTTGATCTGCTGGTGGCTGTAGTTCTGCAGGCATGTACTTGCCATTCTGAGCAATTTGTAGTGAGACTTGCGACCGCTGTGTTCTGCGCTTTATGGCGCACATATCCATAGCAAAGGCTGAAGTGGCAAATTCAGTAGGGGTTGGATTTCTATAGGCACTAACTCAGTGTCATCTCATCTGGCATAGTAGTGTGCTTTGATACTTGGCTAGAAAATAGCCATAGCAAAATACAAACAGCTTCTTGACGCCTACAGTAGCGTTCTATATATTTGATTTCTGGTTGATCTGCTGGTGGCTGTAGTTTCTGCAGTGCATGTACTTGCCAATTTTGAGCAATTTGTAGTGAGACTTGCGACCGCTGTGTTCTGCGCTTAGTGGCACATATCCATAGCAAGGCTGAAGTGGCAAAATTAAGTAGGGGTGGATTTCTATTAGGCAGAATAACTCAGTGTCATCTCATCTGGATAGTACTGTGCTTCCTTTGATACTTTGGCTAGAAAATAGCCATAGGAGAATACAAACAGCTTCTTGAAGCCTACAGTAGCGTTCTATATATTTGATTTCTGGTTGATCTGCTGGTGGTGTAGTTTTGCAGTGCATGTACTTGCCAATTCTGAGCAATTTGTAGTGAGACTTGCGACCCGCTGTGTCTGCGCTTAGGGCGCAATCCATAGCAAAGGCTGAAGTGGCAAAATTAAGTAGGGGTTGGATTTCTATTAGGCAATAACTCAGTGTCATCTCATCTGGCATAGTACTGTGCTTCCTTGATACTTGGCTAGAAATAGCCATAGGAGAAACAAACAGCTTCTGAAGCCTACAGTAGCGTTCTATATATTTGATTTTGGTTGATCTGCTGGTGGCTGTAGTTTCTTGCAGTGCATGACTTGCCAATTTTGAGCAATTTGTAGTGAGACTTGCGACCGCTGTGGTTCTGGCCTTAGTGGCGCACATATCCATAGCAAAGGCTGAAGTAGTGGCAAAATTAAGTAGG
This sequence comes from Engystomops pustulosus, assembly GCA_019512145.1. Lineage (NCBI taxonomy): Eukaryota > Metazoa > Chordata > Amphibia > Anura > Leptodactylidae > Engystomops > Engystomops pustulosus. The sequence goes on along the minus strand of CM033648.1, from coordinate 12,834,754 downwards.
GGTTGGATTTCTATTAGGCAAAACTCAGTGTCATCTCATCTGGCATAGTACTGCTTCCTGATACTGTGGCTAGAAAATAGCCATAGGAGATACAAACAGCTTCTTTGAAGCCTACAGTAGCTAGCGTCTATATATTGATTTCTGGTTGATCTGCTGGTGGCTGTAGTTTCTGCAGTGCATGTACTTGCCAATTGAGCAATTTGTAGTGAGACTGCGACCGCTGTGTTCTGCGCTTAGTGGCGCAATATCCATAGCAAAGGCCGAAAGTTGACAAAATTCAGTAGGGTTGGATTCTATTAGGCAATAACTCAGTGTCATCTCATCCGGCATAGTACTTGTGCTTCCTTTGATACTTGGCTAGAAAATAGCCATAGGAGAATACAAACAGCTTCTTGAAGCCTACAGTGAGCGTTCTATATATTGATTTCTGGTTGGATCTGCTGGTGGCTGTAGTTTCTGCAGTGCATGTACTTGCAATTCTGAGCAATTTGTAGTGGGACTTGCGACCGTGTTCTGCGCTTAGTGGCGCACATATCCAAGAAAGGCCGAAAGTGGCAAAATTCAGTAGGGTTGGATTTCATTAGGCAATAACTCAGTGTCATCTCATCCGGCATAGTACTGTGCTTCCTTTGATACTTGGCTGAAAATAGCCATAGGAGGATAACAAACAGTTCTTGAAGCCTCACAGTAGCGTTCATATATGTGATTTCGGTTGATCTGTGGTGGCTGTAGTTTTTCGCAGTGCATGTATTGCCAATCTGAGCATTTGTAGTGGGACTTGCGACCGCGTGTCTGCGCTTAGTGGCGCACATATCCATAGCAAAGGCCGAAGTGGCAAAATTCAGTAGGGGTTGGATTTCCTATTAGGCAAAACTCAGGTCATCTCATCTGGCATAGTACTGTGCTTCCTTTGATATTGGCTAGAAAATAGCCATAGCAATAGGATAGCATTGTTGGTTTTAAAAACTCAAAAAAAAAACAAAAAAAAAAAAAAAAAAAAAAACACAAAAAAAAACAAAAAAAAGTAAAAAAAAATAAAGTTATAACTCTCATTTTAAAAATGTTAACCGAGGGCTAGGGGTAGAGGACGAGGGCGGGGACGTGGGCGTCCAATACTGCAGGGGTCAGAGGCCGTGGTCCTGGGCGGGGGTGAGCACCACTGCTGATGAGGGAGCAGGGGACGCCGCAGAGCTACACTCCTAGGTTCATGTCTGAAGTTACTGGGACTGTGGTAGAGCACTGTTGAGGCCAGAACAGTGCGAACAGGTGATGTCGTGGATTGCTGACAATGCTCTCGAGCAATTTGTCCACCACCAGTCAGTCTTCCACGCAGTCACCCATGCACCGAAAATCGCCACTCCTCCAGCTCTGCACCTCAGCCTCCTCCCCCCAGTCTGCCCCCTCCCAGGAAAATTTGGCATTTGAACCGCATACTTGAGGAACTGTTTTCTGGACCCTTCCCACAGTCACAAACCACTTGTCCGTTGCTGCTGAGCAATTTTCCGATGCCCAGGTTTTCCACCAGTCACGTCTGGGGTGATGATGACCTCTGACGTAGTGGAAGTGTGTAAAGAGGTGTCCGACGATGAGGAGACAGGTTTGTCAGACAGTGGGGAAGTTGTTGTCAGGGCAGGAAGTCCGAGGGGGGAGCAGACTGAGGGATCGGAGGATGATGAGGTGACAGACCCAAGCTGGGTTGAGAGGCCGGGTGAACACAGTGCTTCTGAGACGGAGGAGAGTCCTCGACCTGAAACAGGTTGGAAGAGGCAGTGGTGGGGCCAGACGAGAGGCAGGGCCAGAGCTGGTGCATCAGCGCCACTGTCAACTAGTGAAGCTCCCGTTGGTGAGGGCTCTTGCGGCGAGGGCTAGATTTCAGAAGTGTGGAGGTTCTTTAGGAAACACGGATGACCGACGGACTGTGGTGTGCAACATTTGCCAAACCAGGTCAGCAGGGGTTCCACCACTACTAGCTTAACTACCACCAGTATGCGCAGGCATATGAATGCTAAGCACCCCACTCATGGCAACAAGCCCGTTCACCTCCGGCCGTGCACACCACTGCTCCTTCCCCTGTGTCAGCTGCTAGTCAGCCCCTGCCAGGACCCTGCCACAAAAAACCCCATCGCGCCTCCACGATCCTCCACAGCATCCACCAGACGTTCAGCTTCCATACCCCAGACGCTGGAGCGGAAACGCAAATATAGTGCAACCCACCCGCACGCCCACGCCCTAATGTGCACATCTCCAGGATTGCTTGAGCTGAGATGCTGCCCTATAGGCTAGTAGAGGACCGAGGCCTTTCGCACCCTCATGGCGGCGGCCGCCCCTCGTATTCGGTCCCAGCACCCAACTACTTTTCCCGATGTGCCGTCCCAGCCCTTCACCCCAGCACGTGTCAGACAACATCATCCGTGCCTGACAACGCCGTTTCTGACAAGGTCCACCTGACCACGGACACGTGGACGAGTGCTGCCGGGCAGGGGCCACTATATATCGCTGACGCACATTGGGTTACTTGGTGAGGCTGGGACGGAGAACCCTGGGGCTGTCATATACTGCCGACGACGAGGATTGCGGGCCTACCTCGGTCCAGGTGTTTCAGGGCCTACTATGCTCCTCCTCCTCCACACTCCTCCCATCCTCCTCCGAACTACCATCCGTGGGCACGGCGCCATCAGTCGGTAGCTCTAGGCACAGCAGCAGTGCCGTCGCTAAGCACAGCAGGCGGTGCTCAAACTGCTGAGCCTAGGCGACAAAAGGCACACCGCCCAAGAGCTATTAAAGGGCATACACGGCGCAGACTGATCTGTGTTGGCACCGATGAACCTCAAGCGGGAATGGTTTGTGTGTGACAACGGCCGTAACCTTGGGGCGGCTCTGCAACTCGGCAGACTGACACATGTGCCATGCCTGGCCCATGTGTTAAATCTGATAGTGCAGCGTTTCCTCAAGACATACCCCAATCTGTTGATTGCTCATGAAGGTGCGCCGCATCTGTGCGCATTTCAGAAGTCCAGCCCATGCTGCCACTACTCAGGGCAGCGCAGCGCCGCCTCAACGCCGCTCACCGACTTTGTGCGACGTGCCCACGAGGTGGAATTCAACACTGAGACCATGTTATCCGAGTTTACCGCAGCGCAGAGCGATGTAGACGCCAGATGTCAACTTCCACCAGAAACTGGTAGTCAGGTCAGTCACTTTCCTAAAGATCTACAATGAGGAGTGGACGTGGATGTCTGATATCTGTCAGGTGCTGAGGTAACTTTGAGAGTCAACACAGATGGTCAGTGGCGATGCCGCATCATCACCCTCACCATCCCGCTGCTTGGCCGGTTGAAAAAACTCTCTGGTCAGCATGAAGTCGGAAGCTTTGCGCTCGTCACAAGAGACGGGGGAAGAATATTCCCTTGTTGATACCAAAGCACCCTGAGCGTGTTTTCTCAGCGCATATCGGAGGAGTGGAGGTGGAGGAGGATGAGGAGGAAGAGGAGGAGATGTTGGCGAGACAACAAGAGGGGACCATTGTTGAGCCTTCACTGTTCAGCGTGTTATGGGCAGAGAAGAAGAGGAGTTGGAGGATGGAGGAGGAGAGAAAATGGACAGCAGGCCATGTGAGGGGAGGTGAATTCGTTACGCGTTAGTTACTTGCTCCTGGCGCATTATGCAGAGATTTCTGCTAGTGCATGCTATCCCGTGACCCTTCGCGTTACAAGATGTTATTCCAGCACCGATTACGGTCGAGTGCTCACTTCCTGGCCCAACGGTACAACAAGCAATCTTACCCTACTCGCTTCGGGCAGGAAAGGGTGTGAGAATGATGAATACCACAGGCTGATTCAAACAAGCTGAAACAGCTATCCCTGTATGTGACACAGCCGCATTTGTAGCCCCAACTCCTTCAGCCCCACCTGATAATGTCATGGGTCATTTACTGTACTTTAGCTATAACAGTTATCAGAGTTGTCTGTAATGAAGCTTTATTGTTAATGTTGGTTGTTATGACAACCCAACATTTTTAAAATCCAATTGTCGCAGAGATAGAAAAAAATTTGTCTGGGGTTAAAATTATAAATTATACAGTTCCGACTTACATACAAATTTAACTTAAGAACAAACCTACAGAACCTTTCTTGTACGTAACCCGGGGACTGTCTGTATTTAGTCCTAAGTCATATGTGTTAAAATGTTCCCAGTGTGTCCAGTGTGTACGATTTGGCTACCGATACTTTCTTATAAACCCGTAGTAGCAGCAGCCACTCACTTGTGGACTTGCCACACCAAAACAGAGCTTACCGTGGCTATTACAATACAAGAACTCTGTCCAGCAACCAAAAAAAGCGTTTTTGGAGGTTTGGCAAGGAAGAGATCTATTTTTTTTTCATCTTTACGGGAAAACCACATTTTCGCATCGGACGCTTGATTTTCATAACATAATATTATAGACTATTATGGATGAATCACCAACAACAATATTCATTATCCAAGGCTATAGTTAAGCACATTTTACTTTAGAAAAGAATAAAGCCATTTAATAGTAGCTCAGATCTGCAGGCACATACTGGGTTTAGGCAATTTCACGGAAGGACAAACAACTGGAGAACAGAATATTTTGAGAAAGTCGTTCTTATTTTTAAAAAAGTCTTGGCTGAATCTTTCCATAGCAACAACTGCAAATGTATTGGCTACACGTCGTGAGCAGATATTTTTGTGCCCTAAGGATTGTCTAGAAACCGCTCCACAGAAGGATCCAAGTTTAATGGAACGTTTAATGTACATTTCCAAAAATTCCCAATTTTTTCAATTTCATATGTTCCAAACAGACATCACCCAATGAAGCCTTCCTAGAAGCACCATCAAATTCTATACCAGTGAGCTACTGCACAGGCTCCATGCACATAGTATAGTGTAGTGACAGTACCGGCAGTACTGGACCAGTCCAACAGAGTACCAGTGGTACCCATGGTTTGACAAAAAATGTGCCACAAAATTAAAAAAAAAAAAAGAAACAACATCTGCTTTTGAAGTCAATCCCTCTCTAATATTGAATCATATTAATAACCTATTAGACCTTCAAGGGGTTAAAAACATAGCAAATATTGGATTTTGTTTGTGTAATGAAAAGTTGTACAATTTTCCAATATACTTTCTGTATCAATTCATCACGGTTTCCTAGATCTCTGCTTGCTGTCATTCACCAGGAATTGTTTACTTCCTGTGGAGAAATAAAAAGGTCACTGGTCATGTGATGTCACACAGGTGCACAGCTCATTATACCCCTGGTCATGTGATGTCACACAGGTGCACAGCTCCTTATATCCCTGGTCATGTGATGTCACACAGGTGCACGGCTTGTTATATCCCTGGTCATGTGATGTCACACAGGTGCACAGCTCCTTATATCCCTGGTCATGTGATGTCACACAGGTGCACAGCTTGTTGTATCCCTGGTCATGTGATGTCACACAGGTGCACAGCTCGTTATATCCCTGATAATGTGAAGTCACCCAGGTGCATGACTTGTTATTCCCCAGAGTCATGTGATGTCACACAGGTGCATGCCTCGTTATAACACATAGAAGAAGAAGCATACCTATGTGATATAACATAACCAGGGACCATTTTTTATGCACATGAAGTAGACAATGAAGCTTCCTGTAGAATGAAAGCAGCAGTAAACTAGAAAACCATGTGGAATTGATACAGAAAATATATTGTAAAATTGTAGAACACAAACAATATTAGTTACAGGCAGTCCCCGGGTTACTTACAAGATAGGTTCCATAGGTTTGTTCTTAAGTTGAATTTGTATGTAAGTTGGAACTGTATATTTTAGAATTGCAGTTCCAAGCAAAAAAAAATTGCCCAAGTGGCATTTGGAGTTTACAGCTGATCATTGCAGTCTGGGACTATAGTAAAGCATTTAGAAAGCTTCCCTAATGGTCATAGTGGGCAGAGGGGTCCGTCTGTAACTAGAGGTCGTCTGTAAGTCACGTGTCCTTAAGTAGGTGACCACCTGTATTTGCTGAAAGTGAACAACCCCTTTAAAAGAAACCATAAAATGTCTTGTCTTGTATTATAAGTGAACAAAGCGTTGTGCATATAGAATGTAAAAGGGTCCGGTGGCCGCAGCAATGTTAGTGGCTCAGTTCATCAACTATTTGGTGGTCCTAAGCCTAATTTGAATGTGTAGCAACTAGAGATGAGCGAACATGCTCGTCCGAGCTTGATGCTCGGTCGAGCATTAGGGTACTCGAAACTGCTCGTTACTCGGACGAATACTTCGCCCGCTCGAGAAAATGGCAGCTTCCCGCCGTTTTGTTTTTGGCGGCCAGAACAGAGCAATCACAGCAGGAGACTCGCACTCCACCCAGATGACGTGGTACCCTTACACTCGATAGCAGTGGTTGGCTGGCCAGATCAGGTGACCCTGGGATACTAGCCGCTGGCGCGCTGCTCGGACTCATTCTGTCTCTGGATGCCGCTAGGGAGAGAGCTGCTCTGCTCAGGAAAGCGTTAGGGTGTTCTATTAGCTTACTGTTAGCCAGGAGTGATTCTCAAAGACCCACAGCCCTTCTTAGGGCTACATACGTTCTACTTTTTTTATTTTAATTTGCTCTTTTACCATTTTGTGAGGAATTAGCAGGGGGACTTGCTACCGGTGTGTTTATCTCTAGTGCCCACATATCCATAGCAAAGACGAAGTGGGAAATTCAGTAGGGGTTGGATTTCTATTAGGCAATAACTCAGTGTCATCTCATCTGGCATAGTAGTGTGCTTCCTTTGATACTTGGCTAGAAAATCCATAGGAGAATACAAACGCTTCTTGAAGCCACAGTAGCGTTCTATATATTGATTTCTGGTTGATCTGCTGGTGGCTGTAGTTTCTGCAGTATGTACTGCCAATTCTGAGCAATTTGTAGTGAGACTTGCGACCGCGCTGTGTTCTTCGCTTATGTCGGCACATATCCATAGCAAAGGCTGAAGTGGCTATTCAGTAGGGGTTGGATTTCTAGGCAATAACTCAGTGTCATCTCTCTGGCATAGTACTGTGCTTCCTTTGATACTTGCCTAGAAAATAGCCATAGGAGAATCAAACAGCTTTTGAACCTACAGTAGCGTTCTATATATTTGATTTTGGTTGATCTCTGGGCTGTAGTTTCTGCAGTGCATGTACTTGCCAATTTTGAGCAATTTGTAGTGAGACTTGCGACCGCTGTGTTCTGCGCTTAGTGGGCACATATCCATAGCAAGGCTGAAGTGGCAAAATTAAGTAGGGTTGGATTTCTATAGGCAATAACTCAGTGTCATCTCATCTGGCATAGTACTGTGCTTCCTTTGATACTTGGCTAGAAAATAGCCATGAGAGATACAAAAGCTTCTTGAGCTACAGTACGTTCTATAATTTGATTTCTGGTTGATTCTGCTGGTGGCTGTAGTTTCTTCTGCAGTGCATGTACTTGCCAATTCTGAGCAATTTGTAGTGAGACTGCGACCCGCTGTGTTCTGCGCTTAGTGCGCACATATCCATAGCAAAGGCTGAAGTGGCAAAATTAAGTAGGGTTGGATTTCTATTAGGCATAACTCAGTGTCATCTCATCGGGCATATTACTGTGCTTCCTTGATACTTGGCTAGAAATAGCCATAGGAAATACAAACAGCTTCTGAAGCCTACAGTAGCGTTCTATATATTTGATTTCTGGTTGATCTGCTGGTGGCTGTAGTTTTTCTGCAGGGCATGTACTGCCAATTTTGAGCAATTTGTGTGAGACTTGCGACCGCTGTGTTCTGCGCCTTAGTGGCGCACATATCCATAGCAAAGGCTGAAGTGCAAAATTAAGTAGGGGTTGGATTTCTATTAGGCAATACAGTGTCATCTCATCTGCGCTATACTGTGCTTCCTTGATACTTGGCTAGAAAATAGCCATAGGAGAACAAACAGCTTCTTTGAAGCCTACAGTAGCGTTCTATATTTTTGATTTCTGGTTGATCTCTGGTGGCTGTAGTTTCTGCGTGGCATGTACTTGCCAATTCTGAGCAATTTGTATTGAGACTTGCGACCGCTGTGTTCGCGCTTAGTGGCGCACATATCCTAAGCAAAGGCCGAAGTGGCAAAATTCAGTAGGGGTTGGATTTCTATTAGGCAATACTCGTGTCATCTCATCCGCATAGTACTGTGCTTCCTTTGATACTTGGCTAGAAATAGCCATAGGAGAATACAAACAGCTTCTTGAAGCCTACGTAGCGTTCTATATATTTGATTTCTGGTTGATCTGCTGGTGGCTGTAGTTTCTGGCAGTGCAGTACTTGCCAATTCTAGCAATTTGTAGTGGGACTTGCGACCGCTGTGTTCTGCCTTAGTGGCGCACATATCCAAGCAAGAGCGGCCGAAGTGGCAAAATTCAGTAGGGTTGGATTCTATTAGGCAATAACTCGTGTCATCTCATCCGGCATAGTACTGTGCTTCCTTTGATCTTGGCTAGAAATAGCCTAGGAGAATACAAACAGCTTCTTGAAGCCTACAGTAGCGTTCTATATATGATTTCTGGTGATCTGCTGGTGGCTGTAGTTTCTCTGCAGTGCATGTACTTGCCAATTCTGAGCAATTTGTAGTGGGACTTGCGACCGCTGTGTTCTGCGCTTAGTGGCGCACATATCCATAGCAAAGGCCGAGTGGCAAATTCAGTAGGTTGGATTTCTATTAGGCAATAACTCAGTGTCATCTCATCTGGCATAGTACTGTGCTTCCTTTGATACTTGGCTAAAAATAGCCATAGCAATAGGATAGCATTGTTTGGTTTAAAAACTCAAAAAAAAAAAAAAAAAAAAAAAAAAAAAAAAAAAAAACACAAAAAAACAAAAAAAAGTAAAAAAAAAATAAAGTTATAACTCTCATTTTAAAAATGTTTAACCGAGGGCTAGGGGTAGAGGACGAGGGCGGGGACGTGGGCGTCCAACTGCAGGGGTCAGAGGCCGTGGTCCTGGGGGGGGTGAGACCCACCTGCTGATGAGGGAGCAGGGGACGCCGCAGAGCTACACTCCCTAGGTTCATGTCTGAAGTTCTGGGACTCGTGTAGAGCACTGTTGAGGCCAGAACAGTGCGAACAGGTGATGTCGTGGATTGCTGACAATGCTTCGAGCAATTTGTCCACCACCAGTCAGTTCTCCACGCAGTCCACCCATGTCCACCGAATCGCCACTCCTCCAGCTCCTCCACCTCAGCCTCCTCCCCCCCAGTCTGCCCCTCCCAGGAAAATTTGGCATTTGAACCGGCATACCTGAGGAACTGTTTCTGGACCCTTCCCACAGTCACAAACCACTTGTCCGGTTGCTGCGGAGCATTTCCGATGCCCAGGTTTTCCACCAGTCACAGTCGGTGTGATTATGACCTTCTTGACGTAGTGGAAGTGTGTAAAGAGGTGTCCGAACATGAGGAGACACGGTTGTTCAGACGTGGGGAAGTGGTTGTCAGGGCAGAAGTCCGAGGGGGGAGCAGACTGAGGGATCGGAGGATGATGAGTGTACAGACCCAAGCTGGGTTGAGAGGCCGGGTGAACACAGTGCTTCTGAGACGGAGGAGAGTCCTCGACCTGAACAGGTTGGAAGAGGCAGTGGTGGGGCCAGACGAGAGGCAGGCCAGAGCTGGTGCATCAGCGCCACTGTACACTAGTGAACTCCCGTTGGTGAGGGCTCTTGCGGCGAGGGCTAGATCTTCAGAAGGGTGGAGGTTCTTTAGGAAACACCGGATGACCGACGGACTGTGGTTGGCAACATTTGCCAAACCAGCTCAGCAGGGTTCCACCACTACTAGCTTAACTACCACCAGTATGCGCAGGCATATGAAATGCTAAGCACCCCACTCAGTGGCACAAGCCCTTCACCTCCGGCCGTGCACACCCTGCCCTTCCCCTGTGTCAGCTGCTAGTCAGCCCATTCCAGGACCCGGCCACAAAAAACCCCCATCGTCGCCTCCACGATCCTCCACATCAATCCACCAGCGTTCAGCTCTCCATACCCCAGACGCTGGAGCGGAAACGCAATATAGTGCACCCACCCCGCACGCCCAGCCCCTTAATGTGCACATCTCCAGATGCTTAGCCTGGAGATGCTGCCCTATAGCTGTAGAGAGACGAGGCCTTTCGCACCTCATGGCGGCGGCCGCCCCTCGTATTCGGTCCCAGCCGCCACTACTTTTCCCGATGTGCCGTCCCAGCCCTTCGCCCAGCAAGTGTCCAACCACATCATCCGTGCCTGACCAACGCCGTTTCCTGACAAGGTCCACCTGACCACTGACACGGACGAGTGCTGCCGGGCAGGGCCACTATAACGCGACGGCACATTGGGTTACCTTGGTTAGGCTGGGACCGAGTCTAACCCTGGGCTGCTCATATACTGCCGACGCCGTAGGATTGCGGCCTACCTCGGTCCGGTGTTCCAGGGCCTACTATGCCTCCTCCTCCTCCACCCCTCCTCCTCCTCCTCCGAACTACCATCCGTGGGCACGGCGCCATCAGTCGGTAGCTCTAGGCACAGTCAGCAGTGCCGTCGCTAAGCAGCAGGCGGTGCTCAAACTGCTGAGCCTAGGCGACAAAAGGCACAACCCCAAGAGCTATTAGGGCATCACGGCGCAGACTGATCTGTGCTGGCACCGACTGAACCTCAAGCCGGGAATGGTTTGTGTGTGACACGGCCGTAACCTGTGTGGCGTCTGCAAACTCGGCAGACTGACACATGTGCCATGCCTGCCCATGTGGTAAAATCTGATAGTGCACCGTTTCCTCAAGACATACCCCCATCTGTCGATTGCTCATGAAGGTGCGCCGCATCTGTGCGCATTTCAGAAGTCCAGCCCAGTGCTGCCACTCTCGGGCAGCGCAGCGCCGCCTCCAACGCGCCCTTCACCCGACTGTTGTGCGACGTGCCCACGAGGTGGAATTCAACACGAAGACCATGTTATCCAGATTTACCGCAGCGCAGAGCATGTGTAGACTGCCAGAGTCAACTTCCACCAGAACTGTAGTCGTCCAGTCACTTCCTCAAGTCTACAATGAGGAGTGGACGTGGATGTCTGATATCTGTCAGGTGCTGAGACACTTTGAGAGTCACACACGATGGTCAGTGGCGATGCCGCCATCATCACCTCACCATCCCGCTGCTTGGCCTGTTGAAAAACTCTCTGGTCAGCATGAAGTCGGAAGCTTTGCGCTCGTCACAAGACGGGGGAAGAATATTCCCTTGTTGATACCAAAGCACCCTGAGGTCTGTTTTCTCAGCGCATATCGGAGGGGTGGGTGGAGGAGATGAGGAGGAAGGAGGAGGAGATTTGGCGAGACAACAAGAGGGTGACCATTGTTGAGCTTCACTGTTCACGCGTGTATGGGCAGAAAATAGGAGTTGGAGGATTGAGGAGAGGAAATGTACAGTCAGGCCATGAGGGGAGTGAATTCTTACGCGTTGGTACTCTGGCGCGTTGCAGATTTCATGCAGTGCCTTCCCGTGACCTCGCGTTCCAAGATTTATTCCAGCACGTTACTGGTGTCACTCTCCTGGCCCACGTACAAGCAATCTTCCACTCTCATCCTGGAGAGGAAAGGTGTGAGAATGTCATTATACCAGCAGCCCTGGTGCAAAGCTGAAACAGGATTTCCCTCTGACAGCGCGCGGCAGGGTGCTGTTCTTCGGTACAAGTGCGAGGAGAGTAGTCGAGCAGGCGCTTGTCCAGCCTGCCAAGGTACGCTTTACAAGGCTTTTGCCAGCTTTATGTCAGCCCCGCAGACACGTCCACCTTCCCAGTCTCGGCAGGTAGGGCTAATCTTTACAGAAATGGTGAGTGAGTACGTACTGACCATACCATCGTCCGTACATGATCAACAGTCCACAACCCATCTCCCTACACTACTGGTTCAAGCTGGACATGTGCAACTGAACTGGCGCTCTACGCCTTGGAGGTTCTGGCTGCCCTGCCGCTACTGCGTCTTGTCCCGATCGGGTTTTCAGTGCTCAGGGTGGCTCATCACCGATAAGCGTACACCGCCTGTCGACGGCACAGCGCTGACAGGCTGACGCTTTTAAAATGAATAAAGCTGGATTTCTCAAATTCCCAATCTCCACCAGGTGAAGGAAGCTCAACCTTAATAATTGATCCACTCCTCCGCCTCCTCCTCATTTTCCCCTCCTCCTTCTCCTCCTCTTTGTACATAAAGCAGAGGAAACTGGCTATTTTTTGACAGGCCCACTGGCTCTTGCTATAGTACTTCATGCATTTAATTTTTCTGGAGGGCCACCTACCGGGTCCTCTGTTTGAAACAATTTTTGTGAGTGCCACATACAGGCACTCAATCTATTCCATTTGACTGGAGGGCCACCTACCTGCTCCTCTGGTTTGAACAATTTGGGAACTAGCACATACAGGCACTCAATCTATTCCATTTACTGGAGCCACCTACCTGCTCCTCTGGTTTGAACATTTTTGGACTGCCACATCAAGGCACTCAATCTATCCCATTTTACTGGAGGGCCACCTACTGCTCCTGGTTTGAAACATTTTTGGGACTGCCACATACAGGCACTCAATCTATCCATTTTACTGCAGCCACCTACCTGCACCTCTGGTTTGCAACATTTTTGGACTGCCACATACAGGCACTCAATCTATTCCATTTTACTGCGGGCCACCTACCTGCTCCTCTGGTTTAGACATTTTTGGGACTGCCCACATCAGGCACTCAATCTATTCCATTTTACTGGAGGGCCACCTACCCTGCTCCTCTGGTTTGAAACATTTTGGGACCCACATACAGGCACTCAATCTACATCCATTTTACTGGAGGGCCACCTACCTGCTCCTCTGGTTTAAAATGTTTGGGACGGCCACATACAGGCACTATCCAAATTAAATTGTCTCCATAGCAGCCTCCACACGTTGTCTCCATTGCTACCCTCCAAAAGTCGTCCATATGCTGCCTCCTACATACATCGTCCTTTATCAAACGAGGTGTGTCAGCAGAAATTTGGGTTGTTTTCATGGATTCCACATCAAAGTTGTTAACTTTGTCGCCACCCTGCTGTTGTTATCCACAAAATATACTGGGCAAACTTTTACCATTTAGGATATTATTTCAGCGCTTCTTGCGCATCTGTTTACATTCTCCCTCACCACGCATATCCTAAACTTTAAGCGCTACTACACTTGATCTTATACAAAAGGTTCTTAGAAGTGCTGTTTGGGAGAGCCTAAGACGAGGGGCTTGGATTGGCGAAAGCTCGCCTGGCAGCGGAACGCCAGCTCCAGCGCATCATGCGCTTCTTGCCATCTGTTTACATCCCCCTCACCCGCCATAACCCAAACTTAGAACGCTACTACACTTAACTTGGTGCAGCTGGGACCGAGTCTGACCCTGGGGCTGGTCATATACTACTGCCGACGCAGAGAATTGCGGGGCCTACCTCGTCCAGTCTCAAAGGCCTACTATACCTCCTCCCACCCCTCCTCCACCCTCCTCCTCCTAATTACCATCCGTGGCATGCCCATCAGTCGGTAGCTCTAGGCACAGCACAGTGCTGTCGCTAAGCACAGCAGCGGTGCTGAAACTGCTGAGCCTAGCGATAAAAGCGCACCCGCCCAAGAGCTATTACAGGGCATTCACACTCAACGTTGTTAACTTTGTCGCCACCCTGCTGTGTAATCCCCAAAATATACTTGCAAACTTTTACCATTTAGGGATATTATTTCAAGCGCTTCTTGCGCATCTGTTTTACATTCCCCTCACCCGCATATCTCAACTTATAAGAACGCTACTACCCTTGATCTTATACAAAGGTTCTTAGAAGTGCTGTTTGGGGAGTAGCCTAGAGACAGGGGCTTGATTGGCGAAAGCTCGCCTGCAGCGGAGCGCCACTCATGCCAAGATCCAACTAACATAGTTTTAACTGCACACCTAATCTACTACTAGTTCACTCCTCCATACATCTCGTCCCCTTATCAAATGAGCTGTGTCAGGCAGAATTTTGGGTTGTTTTTCATGGCTTCCATGTTAACTTTGTCGCCACCCTGCTGTGTAATCCACAAATATACTGGCACACTTTTATCATGTACCGATATTATTTGAGCGCTTCTTGCTCACTCTCTTGGTTCCTCTCTGCCACCCATTGGTTTGAAGCCTGAGTCCATTTAGGGTATGTCGCCATGACACTCTCTAGCCTGCTGCCGCTGCTCTTGCATGCCGTCCCCTATAGTGTCAGGGTCAATTATTGGGTTTTAGAGTGCTATCTAGCTTCATTCTGTCACTCTGTCATGGCCATGCTGTTGGCCCATGAATTTTGGCAGAATGTGCATTAATGCAGCCTCAGAGGCATCCATGCATGCTGCCCCTGCTGTTTCCTGTCCATTTCCGTGGTGTTTCCATCCTTTTCTGAGGTTCCCAGGTGTTTGGCCAAGCTTCCCTGTGCAGAGCCTTGGTCCCCTTGAAAAATGCTCGAGTCTCCCATTGACTTCAATGGGGTTCGTTATTCGAGACGAGCACTCGAGCATCGGGAAAAGTTCGTCTCGAATAACGAGTACCCGAGCATTTTAGTGTTCGCTCATCTCTAGTAGCAACCCCTACTTTCAAACTCCACTTCCATTCTAGTGATGGAAATAAGCCAAAGAATTGTGGCCCCACTAATCTTATCACATTCATCACTTACCAATGTCGTCCATTGAGGGGAAAAATTTGCAACAATTTAAACTGAAGTATTTCGGAGTTTTCTTTCTTCTTCACCAAACTTGTGTTTAGAGTACAGAACATTTCATGTAAAAAAACAGAGTTGTCACACAATTCCCTAATGTTTTTGTTCAGTTTATTATGTTCTACTCCTCTGCTAATTTACGTTCCATTTACACAACACCCGCATCCCAGGTTACAACAGGTTGTCAAAATGAATTTGAGAAGATCCCTTCTCCACAGCAACACAACACTCAAAGCACTAAACATTACCCCAAGCTCGAGGTTTGGATTAAAACCAATCACTCTCCTTTATAGTAGTTTATTTTTTTAAATACTTTTTGATGAAAGATTCCCTTTAATGGACTTATTTACTTGACCTTCAATATATCGTAAGCACTTTGGCATTGGGTTAAGAGGATCTCTAAGCACTCCAAATACCGAAACCAAGCTTCAGTCATGATTTATTGAACCATGAGTATTGTTGTGCTTTGTATCTTTCCATTTTATCTACTGCAACTTCTTCTCGTTCAGAAAATTTTTGAAAAAAAAATCTAATTTTCAATTTCCATATACAATATTTCTAAGGGACCAGTTTCTTTTACTTTAATAGCAAAAGAGATGTAAGACCCTAAAAAAAAAGTGCTGCCAAAATGGAATTTGTCGTTAAACCTGTCCTGACCTAAATTATCCTGGCTCCATTCTCATGGGAAAATGCCCTCTTTCATGCTTGGTAACCAAAAGCGATTTTCAAGCCCGAGACAGGTGACCCTGGATATTACACAGATGTTTTATCTGAAGATTAAATTTTCTAAACCATTTAAAAATTATTAAGGTATTCAAGCATGACCGCCCAAAAGCACGCTCGTCTGGGAAAACGACAGAGTAAGGAGATATGTTTTACACACAAGAATCACGTCTGGAAGTCGGGGGGCATCCATTCTGTCGAAGAACACGCTGCCTTGTGTTGTCAACCAACTCACAAAAGGGAAGCTAATCATTTGCGCTACAGAATTAAATGTACACCAGATGTGAAGTGTATTCACCGATGACCTTGTCACCAGTCCGGAATATTTATGAAATATTTCCTCCCTTTGATCACGCAGCCATCTGTACCCAATAGACTTTTTGCATTAGGGATGTTTCCGCACACCTACCACAAATGAGATGGGATTGGATCAATAGACTCACAGTAGTAGTCGTTGAGTTACTTTATGCTTCATTTCATCCCATCAAAGTTAAGAGTGATCTACGACACGTTGTACAACCCAATACTGAAGAGTTCAGGGATTACAGGAGACTTGAGCAGAAAATCAGCCTTTTCATGTGAGCGTTGAGAAATAACATAACATTTCTGAAGAATGATCCCTGAAGATGCCCTAAAGTTATGCCTCCTTGTCACATCTCTGTCCAAAATCCAGGAAATAATGCCAAAAGATCCTTAATGGGACTTCCAAAGGGAGTGGAAATAACTTAATCTTCAGCTTGGACTTGACTTATTCTTGGCACATGTAGACACACCAAATCCCTGAGCTGTGGCTTGTTTGTCTGCGTCTAGAAACTCGACTAGATTTCCCACCAAAGCCAAAGCCACTCAGCCCGTCGTAGACCTTTCTGTTGAAGTCATATTAAATCCATATGAGGATTTCTGTAGCAGCCATAGCGGGAACCACCTTGCCTATTAAATTAGCAATTTCAAGAGGAAGGGGAGGGGGGTTATGTCGCCCCTATGTGACCTTAGAGACTATAAAATTGGCTTCTTAAGAAGCCAGAACATCAATCCTGCTCTACCTACCCTTCCTGGTTACATATAAGCTGGTTATATAAAAGTCACTTTAAGCTACCAATATACTCGAATCCATGATAATATTCTCATGACACTACCAATGGTTATTATTATTATATGTACCAAAACTCTTCAATATAAATCAACCCAAAATCCACAATTCTTTAAATTTCCAAAGTCAATTTTAACTTAAAAACTTCATAGATGGCCTATTTCCCGTTTCGGTTGAAAAGATTAGAAGAATATGGCTGAAACAAGGTTATCCAAGTCTTTTATTGCACCTTATCTCCACTGAAGTAATGGAGTCATGATGCACATGTGGGTATGCCTTGTGCTGTTTTGGGGAGAAATGATCCAATTAAATTAAACCACTTTAAAAACTGAATGATCATTAGATCCACATTTCCTATCCTCATGAAACAAGTAAGAATTGTTGTTCTACTATTTTTATATATACTAATACATGGCCATTGGAGGAAGCTCAGGGCAAATATGGAAGTAGTTAATACCCACTACATTTAAGAAATTGTGGCGGAACCAAATTTTGGAAATTCAAGTCCCTGCCCAATGTATAGTCCTTACCAGAAGGATAAATGTGCCTCAAAGTTCTAAAAGGGCCAACGGGTAACCATGAGCACCCAATGGTCTGTGCATGAAGAAGAGTAAACTTAAAGGGGTTTTTCCACCAAAAAAGTTAGGTCCTATCCATAGAGATGAAACCCCATAGATCATAGAAATGAGGGTTCCGATTAAGTCCGAGGTACTGCCGATAGTTGAGCAATGCGCCATCGGTCCCCTCTGCGGATAGGGCCTAACTTGTTTGGTGGACTTTGAGCTGAACGTTTACCATTCCAGTTCGATTGTGTTTCTAAACCCAATCCAAAAGCGATGTGAACGAAGCCTAAAAGGAAATGTTCACTTTCGAAATTCCATTTGTTATAGGGCTGCACAACACCACAGAGGGAGTCATCACCATGCACCCCATTGATAAACCATAGAAACCTCAAAACGTGCTCAATTCCCCTGCAGCACCCCCACTGGAAAAACAAAGTATTACAAGATTTAGGGAACTCCAGAAGGAGAGGCAACTAACAATTGTGTCATCTAGGTAACACATGAGGCCCCTGAAAAGCAAACATCATGACCAGGAACCTTCCAAATAACGATATCTGACCATGCCCTTAAAAATTTAGGGGAAATTGACAGCAGACAGTTATTAGTAGCAGCAGGATTGTGGGAAAAATGTAGTTATATTCCAGCATTGTAGATCCTCCAAGTATAAGGCAACCGCAGCCCATGGAAATGGTCCTGTATGTTGTTGCGATTCCACAGACTGCACACATTAGACAGGACCAGACTCTATGCACTATTCAAAATTATGATGCAAAAACCAGACCGGCTTCAGTGCCAGACCAGTACTCCTTGTATCATATTTCATGTGCAGCTTTCCTAAGGGGTAGGGCCCCCTAACACTGCTGTGCTCTTGCCTCTCAGCATTATTAAACTGCTCCATTGCCCCTCACCCCAGCTGGAATATTGGAGTATTCATCAATTTCCCTGTTACTTTATTTTTTTTTTAATTAAGAAAAGAGGGGAGAGCCTTTTGAGCTGCTCCATGCAGAGTGCCAAGTGCACAACAGTGTAAGGAGACACCCCCAATCCACATGTGGAATGTACGTTTTTCCACAGTCCTGCTGTTACTTATTACATGCCCACTGGTTAAACAGCTACCAAGGGTTACAACCTAACATATGGTCAAAAAAGCTGGCACAAACCCTTTAGGATTTAGGACCTCCATGGCAAAATATCGGAAGATTATGTGGAAGAATTTGAAGCCCCTTGAGACCAAAATAAACTATGACATCATAATTCATGTAACCCAATACACAGGAGCCAGTAAAAAAAATTTCACTTATAGGATATTTTATTTTTGCTGTTTAAAACCTGTGCAATGTCATAGAACGCACTTGTACGCACATTATGCAGAAATAGGAATATCGCATAAGAGGTGTCCGAAATGCTACAACCATACATTCCATCTACATCATTTTAATGGATATACAAAGCCTTTGTTTCATTAGATACTTTTTAGGCAATAAAACAAAAAAAAATGAGCATTATTATTGGCATCCCACCAAAACATAAATATATAAATTACACTTTTATACAGGGTTTCATTTTTTTTCCGTTTTTACGCAGACACAGACATTCATGTGCATTACATTATGAATTGTACACTTATTTGCAAAGGAGCAAACACACAATTGAATACATGAATTTCCAGTTTTGGCGGTAAATACATCTGGGCCGATCGCAAGGTGTGGACTGAACTAGAAAAATAAAAAAAATATAGTAAAAAAAAAAAAAAAATTGTGGCTATTATTTGACCAGGAAAATCATGCCATGAGTTAAAGGGAATTAAAAAAAAAAAAAAAAGGATTTTCCAATGTTTCCCCAAATTAATGAATGGTTATAATGGTTTGAACAAAAAATTTGCGTGGATTGACAGATTGATACTACTGTGGCCTGAATTCAAAATGGCTGCCATATCCAGTAATCCTAGGATCAAAGGCTTATACAATCTACCCGAATTTTCGCTTTTACCGTAAGATAGCACATCCCCAGAAGCTAAAGTCATTTTAACGGCATCCTCCAAAAGTTGATAGGCTTGGGAAAATACTAGTCTATGGTATATAGCCGTAAAATTAAGGATTTTCCTTCAGTAGGAAATGGTTTTGATTTTGGCATTGTTGTTTCAATTTTTCATCGTTCATTGTAACATGACAAAGTCTTAGTTGTTCATAACAACCAATCACAGCATGGATTTTATTTCCAAAACTGCTTTTGATTTACAAAAACTCTTCCATTTCTTTCAGTTTCATCAAATTGGTTCCAGAGGGTCTCCTGAGCCACAGGTCCTCCAATGTGTCAAGTTCCATTTAATATTCACCCGAATAACAATGGACATATCAAGTCATATGGGTTTGCGTGTAGGAGCTCCCCAATACACATTCCATAACCATCGGAATCTGAAGATTTTTGTGAAGATGTCCTACAATGTAAAGTGTATGGGGCCACCCATAGAGATATGGAGACTATAAGAAGGATCAGGCAGGTGAATTGTTATATGCCAGATTCTTGACACACCATATGACGAAATTGGAGGCCTATGGAGGTACGGTAGACGTGACTGAATCCCATAATAGAGAGGTGTACAACTAAAAAAGGTTGTAGGAAGCCATAAGTGTGCGTGCATGGTGCCCTCTAAAAATCTAGATACATCTTGTAGAAATTTTGATGGGTATGGCCAACCATATAATGTGTATGAGCCTTAATAAACTCCTTCAATGGCAGATAGGGCTAAGAGTTAGTGTGGAATTCAAATGGATGATGGTTTTTCGCTCAATGGGATTAACAGCTGCCAGACTCACAAGTGTATTACGGTCTAAGTCCATCAGGTAGATGTCCACTGAAGGCCAGAAGTACACGCTGAATTTATAGAGGATATTACACACCCCATATTAAATTCCAGTTTAGGGCATCACAACACTAATTCTGTTTAATACTTAAACTATTTTTGGTAATTTTTGGAATCCTTAAAACCCAGGACTAGAGATAAGCGGACCCGATGGTTGGTTCGGAGGCCAAACAGCCAATATGGCAAATTGATTCCCCTTTCAGTTACCCATGGCTATGATTGGCAAAAGGGACATCCCTTCCTAATCACATCAATGGCTAATTGATAGGGGAATCAATTTGCCAGATAGTCTGCCAATCTGGCAATAAGTCCAAGTTTGGCATCCAAACCCAAACACCAAATAACAGGTCTGCTCATCTCTACTCAGGACCTTTGACTCGGAGTTGTCTTAGACCTGTCTAATAATTGGTTGAATGGACTGCTATGGGTATGGGCTTTGCCAGGATACAAGGGGCAAATGAATATTCCATATACAGTAGCCCAATACTCACCAAAATTGGTGAAACAAATATGAAACTACTTCTATGAAAGTATACTAAAACCTGTATGATTAGCAGGTATTAAATGATGCAAGACAGCAGCGTAATTAGAAAATGGGGAGGTACAACAAAAAACAAAAGGTTAATGAAAAAAAAATTCAATACATGAATGTAAAAAGTATAAACAATTTATGACCCAATGTATAATAATCTGGCGGCCCCTTAAATTTTATTTCAGCCACTCAACAGACTGACGAATCAGGGAATGGACTCTCACTAGATATACATTTACTTTAACAGCAGCAGTAGAATATAGGATATCGTAAACCAAGTGTTCGAAACACTTCTATGCAACATATAGAGCTAAGTATTTGTATGATATGGTGCTACAAAAATATGACCCCACAATGCAATTTTTTTTTGGTTCAAGAAAACATAGTAGGCTTTTCGTACTCATATAAAAATGTTAATTTTAGATAAAAATACAAACTTCAACTGTACAAAAAAAAAAAAAAACACATTTCTGTTGAATACACATAAGCATACATATATTTTTTTTACCAAAAATAAAGAATTTTAGGATTTGTTCAAATACACGTAGCAAATATTTATCTCTTGCTACCGTGGCACTGTACAATGCAGTTACAAGAATAAAATGTCCATTTCACACTTTAAAACCAAGTAAATGTGAAAAATGTTGTGTATGAGAAAAAAAAATTGCAAACAAAAAACAAAACAAAAAAAAAAAACAACATAGAAAAATAAAAATATTAGCATTAATAGGCAACTGGCACAAATCTAGTGTTGCACAGATATCCCATGATTTATTAATGTACAATATTTTATTTAAATTATGCAGACACAATGGAAAGGAAATTCTATGGAGGTGCGGATTGGATAGAATTTTTTTTTTCTTTTTGAAATTTAATATAGTTCATTAGCTTGAATCCAGGAGTAAGAAATACTACAAAGTCATAGCTGGGTATGTGTGTGTTTTTTCAGTTACTTTCCACTTGAATACTGCCAACATAAAGATCAATTGAAATGGGCATTGAAGAAAATATATATATAGACCACCATACTTACGGAGATACTTTAAGTGTTTGTAACTACATCTACAGTGTACCAAAAATTTTATGTCAAAAGTAGGCCTACAATAATGTAAATGCATGCATTCAAAATGTAGTTGGCTGTTATAAGTATGTTTGCTCCTGCAGTAGATCTGATTGGTCTTAATGTGGGCCTATCAGGATTAACCCCACCTCCTTGGGATCAGTTTTCCCGGGAGTTCCTTCTACACTTGTAACTACTTTCTGCCTTTATAGTTGTAAAACTAAATTTTCTCAGGCCACTTTCTTAAAGTCTGTGACTATTCAGTTTTTGCTATGGTCTCCTCTACTTTAAAGATCACCAGACCAATGGAAAGGTATACCGAAATAAAGAAAAATGCTCACTTTTTAACAACATATAAAATAATCAAAGACAAATTAAATATAAATACAAAAAAAATTTGATGTACAGAACCTCGTGAAAAAAAAAAAAATTCCAGAATTTGATGCTCATTTTAAGAGGTAGCCATTTTGTGGATCACACCATTATGGGTTCTTCGTTTAGGACTTGAAAGTGGTTTAACATGAACAAGGAGTGGGAGGAGCCTCTAGTAGGCCTCAAACTTCATGGTGTATCGGTGGGACTATACCAGTCCAATCCACAAAATGACAGCTTCCATTGTAGATGCTTCTTAACCCGAAGCAAGATATGGGGCAATTAGCTATGAGACCCTTCGATCTTTTGTTGTGTTTTTTTTGTTTTTTTTACATATCCTATTTGGTTGGCAAAGTGAGTGTAGATTTTGAATATTTTTTTGTACTTTTTTCTGGCAAGCAAGAGCAAATACGCAAACACACAAAATTCAACACTTTTGAAGATCAACTGCTGCAAAAATGACACAAATAGATATTAGAATCATTAACTGACCAATATAAGAGCAGGTGAGTTCCTAGTGGTAGGACTGTGCTGCCATAATTAAATTACCCCCATGGTATAATAATTACTCTATAGAGTAAAAAAAAAAAAAAAAAGTCCACTTAAGGCTTCCCAGGTTTTTTTTTTTGTGAAGACTAACATCATGGAGCAAGGATTTATTGTATAGAAAGCTTCTGCGTAGACACTTGTCCATTTGATACATTCCTGGCCTTTTCTTGTGCCAGTGGTCTGTCAGTGACCATCCATCTTCATCTACATAAGTAGGCACATCACTTGACATAAAGCACCGCCACTTTCATATGAAGTCCCCATTCACTTTCCATCTTTGCCGTATTTGAATTTTTTTCTTAAGCATATCCTTCCATCATCCAACCCGCCATCTTGTTTTGTTGTCGCAGTTTTCTGACGGGGGGGGGGGGGGGGGTCTCTTCTCTGTAAGAGTGCTACAATACTTGCTTTGATGTCACATTAAAACAAAATGTACATTGTTCCTTTGTTCTCACAGAGTGTCCTTTGAACCTCTTTTTTCCTTATGTTTTTGTTTTAATCCCGTCTTTCCACACAAGAGAACAAAAAGGGGAAAAAAAAACAAAAAAAAAACAAAAAAACAAAAAACAAAAACAAAAGTCTATAAAAGCACCATACGTAGAAGATTCAGGAATGTAACAAAGTGTGTACATCCAAGTCCCAGATGAAAGTTTCTAGCTTATTTCACCTTACATCTGTAAAAAAAAAAATATAAATAAAGTAAAAATATAGAAATTTACTTAGCAATGTAAAACTTTAAAACAGTTGGTCCACAAAATATACACATATTTTCACCTTTACGTTATTCATTGAATTGAAATTGAATTTTTGGGAAAATTTAGGGCATGTGAATTACAAAACATACATTTGAAAAATATTCTATTTTCATTAAAAATAAAAATACATGGGGGGGGGGGTCTAAAAATGTACTTTACTACTGTACTATCCAAGATTCTATAAAATGGGCCTTAATACTGGACGTATATAAAAGGGGAAAATAAACTAAGCCTAGTAACCAATTTCAGAAAAACGGCCAAAATTTTTTCTCGGACCAACAAGCCCTAACGATTAACGTGAACTTCCCCTGAACTGGCATAAACTCTTTCCTAGCCTTTCTAGAGTTCAAGACCAGATTCTCACGTTGCTCATCACAAGACTTGTTGCAAATCCATATTTGATTTTGGCTTTGTAATTCTTTCAGGCCTCATTAGCATCAAGTTCAAGGGTTTGAAAAAAAGAAAAAACAAATCATGGGTATACCCCCCCAACATCTCATTGTAGGCATCGGTTTCGCTTAAGCAAATATTTAATCTTTGGAAAGCAAATCCATTCAAAAAAATCAGTTCCGTTAAAGGCTCAGAGAAACACAAAAGATGAAAAGCCAAATGGTTCCTAAACCACACGCAACCAAAACGGCTTTGTTCACAGTACAAACAAATTTGTGAAAATACCATCTAACGCAAAGCTAGAAAGCACAAAAATTTGGGGAAATTTTTTTTACAATGATTAACTTTTTGGTACTGTTAAAACAAACCTGTAATCAATGGAACTTTCCCAACAGAAAAAAGTCAAGAAGGCAGTTGGGCCTAGAAGTTTTCCCACCAGCGAGTGAATTGAAATTTTCAAAAATTTTATGAAAACACTACTTAAAAATCAAAAATAATGACTTTATACCCGATTCCAACTTGAATTTATATTTTACCTAAAATCAATGGATGGGGGTCAATTTGTGGCCTTCTATTCTACTTTATTGAAATTAACAATTTTTCAAAAACATAGACAATTATTATAGAATTTCAGCTCATAAAGTGGCTACCACCCTCAATAGGAGTATGGTGCAGGTACATTAATAACATACCTCTTCACTTTCCCTCAGCTGAAGGGAAGATGGAGCTGGTCACGGTGTTATCCCACACCCTGATACAAAAAAATAAAGTTTTTTTTTTAAAAGAGGGTTTTAAACCTAACATTCAAAAATTATTCAACGTGAAGAATCCCTTCTATCCGTCCCAATACACCCCGTTTCACCCTACCAACAGTAGACATGTAGACCTAAATGGCTCCGCTAACATTTTCCTTGTGGAAAAAGCTCTTTTGGCCCCGAAACGGTCCCGCTTACCCCAAAAACTATCTGATACCATGATTTATAATGTGCCCCATTATCTATGTTGGCCATTTGAGATATAACATAGAATCGAAAAAGTTGCCTTCAATGTGTCTCCTCCGTTATCAAATCTATAAAAACATCCAGGACTAAAAACAACAGTAAAGGTGAGAGTTTCACAGCTTATATTTTGTGGACTATGAAGATTTTTATTTTTCCCCCACACAAGAAATTTATCATCTGCAACAAAAATATTATATTAAACTCTTTTTTTGCATGCAAGGTGGCCCCAAAGAAGAAAAAAAAAATCATCGACAATAAAACATTTTGAAAAATAATTCAGATCAGTAAAGCTTAAGCAATTGAAAAAAATTTTAAAAAAAAGTTATGAATTTTTAAAAACCAAGCCAGAAGAGAAGAAGAAGACAGCCAAAGAATGCAAGACGTTTACTGTGATGTGTAGCTCGAAGAAAAAAAAATCCAGCAGGTACAGAAAAATTATCAAAGCCAATCATACATAATCTTTTTGCAGCCTTAAGGTAATAGTGTCAAGATTGGAACAAGTGATTGTGTTGACGTGATTAAAAAGGTTGGGAAATTTGGTTCATTGCTGGTGCTGTTATTTTCAGCTTGGGGTTCCTACCTGCCGAGGAAAATTATTTCCAGCTGGTTATTAGGTATTAGGCTTTAGTTTTTTTCGCTTCCGTTTTTTACCTGTTTCCTTAGGCCTTCCTGTTAACACAAGGGCAGGGATGGTGAAAAGGCCTAAGGAAACGTATTTTGTTCAGTAATGAGACAAGCAGATACATTAGAAGAAGTGCATTCCTGAAAGAGAAACTGGTTAGCTACCGCGTGTACTACTCTTTTATGGTGTGCATTGTTTTGAGACTTACTGTTGTAGAGGCATTACAGCTTATGCGATTGTGGCTTCTCGTCTATTTTTGTGAAATATACTTTTTTTTTTAAAATAAATTGAAACAGTTTAAACTTTAAAAATTATGCTAATGAGTCAGAAGGGCTCTGGGGGACAGTTCCAAAGCCCATCCTTGCTATAGCTTCACAGGATCTTACACTGGAGCACTCCCCTCCCCCTGTGCAACATTACACAAGGCAGAAGCATAAGGCAGAAGCCCCACCGGAACCCTTTAGGCTCAATTTTAGAAGAAAGGAGGCCATGGATAACAAATATAAGATGATTACAACAGTCGCGGTGCCTGGTTTATCATGATGGAGTTTGGTGGTAGATTTCCTTTAAGTTTGGTGAGGCAGTTGATGAGAAAGAAGGGGGGAAAAAAAAAAGAGAAAAAAAAGTAGGGGATAGCATTTTTCTCCTTCAGAAACACCACCTCTATTGTCCCTTGAATGTGTCTGTTATTGTACTTCAAGGGAATTGAGCTGAAAAACTGCACATTCTATAGACTACCGTGGTGTCATTTCTGGGTTTGGGGGGGAGGGGGTGAGAGGGGAGGGTAAAGTATTAATCTCAATATTCTCCATAAAAAAAAATTTGGCAGATCTTTGTTTCCAAGAAATAATACAGAAGGTGTTGAAGCACAAATATTAACATGACTATGCAATTTTTTCTCCACAGCTAAAAGCCGATAGCAATCAGCTCCACTCAAAAAGGTACGACCTTGACGCTGTTAAAAACAGGCACTGTACAGTTTAGTATTAAAAAAAAATAATAATATAAGGGATTCTCTTCAAAATATAATGGATTTTCTTGTTTTAAGATGAAATCATCCATTTATTTGAAAAAAAAAAATTTTGTATAAAATCCTCTGCAATCGCTCAACATTGTGGTGTGCAATATCATTAACGGGTGTTAAGGTCGGTAGAAGCAACAGAAAGAGCACAGCCTAGATCTACAAGAATATTACTAGCTTCGAAAACAAATATCCCAAATTCTATTGAGTTTCCAGACTTTAGCAAACCAACAGTGTAGCGCACTAATCAAGGGTCCTTCTGCTAGCCACCGAGTAAAAATCGGTCAGAAAGTTGGCCACACCCAACGTTCTCTTCAGGAATGGTCAACTATTTAAAAAGTTCAATCCAAGTTTTTAAGTTATCCCTTCTCCAAATGATAACAAGGTGATCAACGAGGGTGTGACAACTGAGACACCCACCGATTACAGAAGTGGATCTCCATGATCTGGAGAACCGGGATCCCGTTCTCACTAATGGGTGGAGTGCCAAATCAAGCTACAAGTTCAGCTACTGTCACAGACAGTGTACAGGGTATAACTTGAGAACTTGAGACAAGCCCGTTAAGATTAGGGTTAACCCTAACCTATGCTCCACCGAATGAAAGATGAGGAAAGAAGGCTTGTTGTTGTTGTTTTTTTAACAAACATTTAGGATTGAGTAAAATTGAAAGTAAATCTATGAGAACTTACCAGTTTCTTCTTCTCGATAATCTGAATTAGAATTTGCTGTACAAGTGCATTCCAGGTGCTCCTCTAATCGCACCAGAACTTCTTTTAATTTGGGTTTTTTCCTTACATATTCTACTTTTGCCACCTGAAATAAAACAGATTTTTTTTTAGCATTTACTTGAAGTGCACTTTTTTTTAATTTTTTGGCAGCAAAAAAAATTCAATAATTTAAAAAAAGTTCCAGGAGTAACAAATCACAAAAAAGTCCATATCTAATGATTGCATTCGACATAGCAACAAAATCAAAAATCAATGAGGAGAAAAGTCATCTTTCTTGGTCCAATTATTATTTGTTAGAAATGAATTGTTGTAGGGAAAAAAAAAATCAATACAGAGGAATGAAAGTCTAAATGGAGACTAATCTGGGGTACAAATAAGTGGAAGGGGACCAAAAATAGGACTGTGCTGAAAGGAAATGAATATCCTAATCTGGTTGACGTTATCATACTATGGATAGAAATCGGACCTTACTATACCGAAGACATGCAATTTTTTTTTCTCATACAATACAAAACCAATAAAGGAATATAATACTTTATGGTGGCAGAAAGAGTATCTTGGCTATAGTACTTGGGTGTCACCATACAGAACTTTCAAACCTTCTTCTCATCCCGACCACATATTGTGTCTAGTTCTTCCATAAAAGTTAGCAAAAACGTCAACCCAACATCAACTTAGATACTGTCTGAAGACCCTTGTATCCAAACAACAAATAGTGAAGTGATATTCTTCCAAAAATATAGAATGCAAACCTTCAAAATTTCCAATTTCGCTCCCTGTTTAAGTCTTATTGTATCAGCTGTTCCATCATTCCCTTAATCCCTGTAAAAATACAGTTGTATAAAAAAAGGATCTCTCCCATCAGTTAATCTGATCCACGGATGTCACGATCAGTGGGCGAGGCCCGGCGCCGTGAACACGTTGGGGGTGTGTGCATATATTAGCAGGAGGTGGAGCCAAGAGGTGATGGGGTGACATAGAATTGAGCACCTCCGGCTCATTTGAATATTTTTATGAAGTCTTTTTTTTTTAGAACAAGCGAGATCCCCTGAAAGATGGGACGAGAAAGTAAGTTTGGGACATCTACCATCAGTAAATCTGAGGGTAGATGTCCTGGAAGAGCGATTCATCAGCTACTTCGGTCTGCCCCACCACTCTAATATGGATGACCTATCCCTAAAAAGTAAGTCTCCTTCTGGCTCAACTTGGGTTAAAAGCATGAAACACTTTTATCCAGATTATGGTCTCTAATGACACAATGTTCTATGTGGGTGGATGCCACCTGCAACAAGCCTTCACTGATAAAGTGAACTCACTTGCCCTAGTCTGTAGGCTCAATGATTAAACTTCTTTTCAATTTCAATTTTTATTCTTAAAAGCCAGTGACATCATCTCCCGATAAGAAAATTGGCAGCAAGGATAAAACAAGTCCGAGAGCAAGGATATTCCCCCATTGTTGTTGTTCAGACGCTGGTTGTAGAATAATATTGACTATGTGCTATGCCAGAATCAACTAGTAATCTGTAGATAAACATATTATCGGAAGAAACCTTTTCCTGCACAGCTATGACCACACCAAGAGGAGCAAGTAACCATTAGTGGTGCCATGAGGGGGGAGTCACTAAAGGACCACAAGCATCAGGGACATGTACTCAACACAACCAGATCTCAGAAAGCTTTAGTATGTATTCCCTTACAAACGTAGGTTCTCTTGCCCAAAGCTAAGAATTGATGGCGAAATATGGTGCATGAAAAGGGCTGTGATATAGGTAAAGTAGGCATTGGGAACAGAAGCCAAAACACAGGAGCACTTTGGCAACAGATCCAACCATGCGTCCCTTGAAGCTTCTACCACCATCAATGCCAAACCCTCGACAGAAGTGCAGATGGCTGCCTTGAGGCTACAACTTAATGTCTGGTTGAACTCACCAATCTAATGTGTATTGAGGAAATCCAACTGTCCACAATTGAACTTAATAGATTTCAACATGATCCTTTGGTTCATAGCTCGAAAGGAGGTTTTGTGAGCTAAAATACTTACAACATAACTATAGAATCAGACTGGTGAGGGTCCAACATACAGCACTCCTCATATTGTAAAAAAGCTGATAAACTGGGAAGCAGACAGCTCCATTCTGTGTAGTGGTCAGAACTGGTTACTGCATTCATTTTAAAATGGAACTAAGCTGCAGTGACTTGATTTACCCACAACACAGAATATGGAGCCGTCTTGTTTCATTCTTGTTCAACTGACCTATGACATTGCTGTTTGACCCCACCGATTGACGACCTGACCGTGAGATAGGAACAATAAAATCATAGCCCTTAAAAGGCTCTTAAAATATGTCAGAAACTTTCACATTTTGGTTCGCTCATATCTAGTTAGAGAACAAGCATCTAAATAATTATAATTTTGCACAAAAAAAAAAAAAACACACAAAACATTGTCCCATAGTCACCATCAACATACTATACAAAAAACACCACCACTTCATAACAAATAAACTGTACTTTTGGCACACACAAAGTAGAAGTCTCAAAGTATCTGAAACTCGGCTTTCAGTCACTGCCCTTTTTGTCAACAGGACATGGAGCCTGCTTTCATTAGCCTTGCAAACAAAAGTCTTATAGTCAGACAGTAGCGGACAGGGAGAAAAAAAAAAAAAAAAAGTCAAACTTAAAGGCATTTTCCAAGGCTGTCAGATTTCCATTGAACAAGTCAAAGCTGTATGTGACAAGTATGAATGCCTTGCAAGAAGGTCAACTTTGGGTCGAAGTAATATGTTTAAGTTTCTTTTATGGTGAGCGCCTCCTGCTAATGCTTTTCAAGACGCTGGGTAAATTTGACTCATCCGGCATGAAAGAACGGCTAATCTGCAAAACTCTCGAAGATCAAATGATGATTAAGACCTAAGAGTGAAGATACAGACAGCAATTCTAGCAAATCTCTAATTATCCCGCCGAGCTGCGTCTGAAAGAAGAACAGCTCTTGGAAAGTCCCTCTTCTACAACATGGTCTCAAGGCACTGGGAAAAAAAAAATCAATGTACAGTTACAAAAATTCACAATTATCATGTAGAAGGAGCTTAGTCTTACAAAGTCCTAATCTCTGCGGACCGTTATTTCACAGTCTCTGACTCATCTTTCCACTTCGCGGCCAAGTTCAACCGATCACCATAAAAGGTGCTTTCTTGGAGGCTTCTAATAATTCAGCGTTTTTAGATTTATAAAGAAGATAAGATTTATTTTCTTTCCCCCTCGCCTTCTGAAATCAATTTATCTTTTATCTTGCTGCATTCTTTTACCCTCGGAGCGTAAAAAAAAAAAAAAACTGGAAACACAAATATGTACATACACAGCCTTTTCAACCAAACAGGAGTATTTGTCAAGGGGTGAAAAGACGAAGAAGACAACTACAGGTCCTGCTGATAAATACAGCTGCTAACCTAGCGTGCCCTCTTGTGTACCCTCTAACCTCCTCCAAATACCAACAGATAAAGACCTTTTGTAAAAAGTTGGCCTTCTATTGGTAAAGGGAGCAGGGTGGGCAAAACAATATCAACACAGGAGATCTGGAGAGCTTCTTTTGGGAACTTTTTTTTTTAATCTATGGCCAGAAAATTGACAAAGCCAAGTCCTCTACCGCAGACTCTACATACATCCCTGGGCCATCAGCTGTTGCTCTGGTATCAACGAAGCATCCAGGATTTCAGGAGATAAGATCAACAAAGATACGAGAAGCTGTACAGGGTTTCATCACAGATTAGAAAGAAAGTTATATATAACATTTATCAAATTCTCCAGTAAAACAGCTGTCAAGACCTCCCTACGAAGACTTCAAAAATGATACGGCACTTGGTTTGAAAGGAGTACGTTCAATATTCGGCTCCTGTTGCAGAAACCCTAATGATAAAGTGGCAAGAAGTCTTGGGACTTCACTATGTTAAAAATATGGCAGTACAACCAGCTCAGTTATTGAGGTTTTGCTGGCAGCAATGAATTGTTGAAAATTACACAGGACAGAGGCCAATAAAAAGTAGAGATTAGTATAGAGAGTCAGATAATCTGCAGTTATTACAAGGGAAACAAGCTACTCATGGCATAATGATCATTGTGTATAGAATTAGTAACACTACACGACTCTTTCAAGACTAAACCCGATTTAGGACATAACATGAAAGCCAGAACACTGTTCCATTTTAATGAGAGTGACCAGAATTTTGACTGATGGTTTATCCTCAGGATAGGCCTTCGAAATCTGAACACTGTGGAGTGGATGCTGTCTGCTTAAGCACAGAGCACAAAACTCGGAGCACTTGGCTCCCTACTATGTATAGTGGCCAAAATATGAAACAGCAGCCACAGCTCGCAGTGAAGTGAATGGGAGCCATGTCTGCTCTTCGGTCATCAGCCATGAAACATAGCACAGAGACGATGGCTCCCACCTCTGTATTTATGTTGCCCAGAAAAGTTGGTCAGTGTGGAGCTGAGTGTCAGCCCTGGACAGGTCAGATATTGATGATATATTATGGTATAGACATCCATAAAAATTCCTAGACAACCCTTCAAATCTGTAATATGGTTGAAAAAGTTTTTTTTAAAAAAGGGCCATCAAGGCACCTCAAAAACTTCTTAAAAAATACAATAATTATCAACCACCACTTCAAGATCTCCTGCCAATGTCCCCATTTCCATAATATGTATGAACAAGGTCTGTTGTAGCCCATCACTCGCCAAAGCCGTGAAGTTATTGGTGTTGACATTTCTCTGTTACAGATACCAAATGGCTTCAAAATGTTCTCATGTCAACTAGTCATCACCTAATCAGGAGGAACCAAAACTTTCTGAGGCCAACCGAGCAATTGGAAGGGTAAAGGCATGTGATTAATAAGGAAAGTATAATTGTTGCCACAAAGTTGTTCTAAAGACTTTTAGATGCCTGGACAACCCTTTGAGATGTTCTAGAGTCCTCCATTTATCAAAAGATCTATAGATTCCCTATACAGTCCTTTTTAACTGTGGAACACAAGTATTTATAAAGTTACAGAAAGGCTAACATGGAGTGAAGATCCATGTGTTGTATTTAGAATCTGTATTACATCCACAAGATCTGAAGGACAGATCTCCCGTTTAAAGTTTCTAGATCACTTCCAATGAAGGAGGTTGGAGACTGCTCCCATGGGCAGTTTATTCCAAGTTAATTAAGGGGTGGGCTTCCCCCACCCCCTATTAACAAGCTCCAGCAAACTGAGTTAGTAAAGTAAACTATACTTACCAGTATAAGTCACATCAAACCCACTGAGCAAAACAATGTCAAAGTTTATTCTACCCCATTACGACAACCATCATGATCAATAGAGGAAACCCCATTACGCATCGCAACATTTCAAGTCCTCCGCCTCATTAGGTCTTGCTCAAACATATTCCAGACTTCTCCACTCACCGAGGTCCTTACGTGAACCGATTTGACTAGAATTATACCCAGATCACAATACACCTTCTTGTTCCTCTAGGCCCAAGCTATTTAGATTCCAGATGTGGTTGATCTCCTTTGAGCTTCCAGTCTTTTGAAACTATTTAACCCATATATTATGAAATACCTTACGATGACATACACTACTTATTAACCTTAAAAGAACTTTTTTTGCACAAAAGCATAGATTAAATACTTAAAATGTGCACTCCAAGAATAATTAGGACAGTTCTTTAGGGGTAGATTTTTACTGCACTCCAAGAATAATTAGGACAGTTCTTTAGGGGTAGATTTTTACACAGCAGCATTATTTTAGCTTGTACTTTAAAGTAGTCGGTGTTAATTTATAGATTTTTTATTTATTTATTTTTTTTTAGGTCTACATTCAAATTTAGAAAAAAAAAAATGTATTGTTGTTCAACTTGTACCCACCACTCCAGAATCAGTCTTTTAGGCTACGGGAAAATGGTGGCATATTGTCTTCCAGTAGACGGAGTTTGTATAATGCTTAAAGGGAACCTGTCACCAGGAGACCCATTTTTAGCACTCCCCCAGTCCCCACAGAGCATATAATACACTGCCAAAGTGTTTTTGTATAAAAAATTCGTTTTACAGAAAAAAGATATGTTTGTTATATTGTACCTTTCATTAGTATCGCTGTGTGACTAGGCAGCTGCCTATTGGGAGGGTGGAAAGGAGCAGTTCCCCCCCCCCCCACCCTTGGGAACATGTGACCTTTTCAAATACATGAAAACCCATCACTGGGCTTAGCGAGCCCCCTGCTCCTCTACAGCCAATCCCAAGTGAGGGGAGTTATTCAATATATCTGAAAAGCCACATGTTTCCCAGGGGGGGGGGACTGCTCCTTTCCACCCCTCCCAATTGGCAACTGCCTAGTCACACAGCGATGCTAATGAAGGTACAATATAACAATCTTTTTTTCTGTAAAACCTATTTTTTATACAAAAACACTTTGGCAGTGTATGTACTATGCTCTGTGGGGACTGGGCTAAAAATGGGTCTCCTGGTGTCAGGTTCCCTTTAAAATTTACCAAAAGTGCCTTTCAGTAGGAACCAAGGGCTAGTTAATCATTACGTAAAATATAATCATCATATTCAATGTGGTAGCAGAATTTGATTTATATCCATGGGACATTTCTTGCTCATGGGTCAATGTAAACCGTATCACAGGTACATATCTTGCGTGGAGAATGGCCACTGCTTGAAAGCAATAAGTTGTTTCCTAATTTTTACACAATTTTTCTCGCCATATAAAAACTGAAGAGGCCAAAATTACATATGCTATCATCGCAAATGGAAAAAAAAATTGTATTCTGGCGCTGCACTTATCAAAATAATTTCAGTCCCCGATTTTCATCAGAGAAGCCAAAAAGACTAAATCCAACATGAAAGTATTACAATACATCAGATTATTCCGACCACGGTAGGACATCGTACTGCCACCCAATAAATACGGGTTGTCTTTAAAAGTGTTTCAAACACTGAACTCATGTTGGGTTCTGGAACCCACATCTACAAACCAGCAACATCAGAGGTCCAATTTTCCAAGAACAAGGCAACTATTCGAAAACCAAAAACGCCTCTCTGAAGTTAATCATAACCCATGCTTTACAAGTATGATGACACAATTGATGTGGTATTCTGACGCGATTAGACCCAACTGATGTGGAAATGATGCCGTACCAAAATATAATTCAGAACATCTCAAATATAATCATCTCCAGCAAAGATCTAGAGTAAAATCTGCATCAAAGAGCAACTCTGGCATCATCTCTTTTCATTAGATGCGGGAGTCACAGGACAGGGCATTTATAGAATGAATCATCGCTATGTGAGGTGGTGGGCTGTGCGAGTACACAGGAGAGACGAGAGAAATATTCCGGAGACAGAAGAGTCTGGAAAGGTCATGAAGCTAAGTTTGGGTGGCATGTGAACTAGTGTAGGAGTGGATAAGAACCACAAAAACACTCTATAATTGCAATATTTGACGACTAGAAAACTGAATTATGTTATGCCCCTCCCAAAAAATCCAACTGTCATGTACGTGCCCATTCTACATGGATTCTTAATACAACAAGTGAAAGAACGCATGCAGAGGAAAAAAAAATGTCTACCCAGGAAGTCAACGCCTAACCCTTTGACGTCTAACCCATTTCAGAAAGTGTGATTGCAACACACAGAGCGATTTCTAGTTTGCTATGTGAGGAGCACTAGTGATGGGGATAGAGTTGTCCCCGTAGAGCTTAATGTCCTACTAAGCACACCTTTAAAGGTGCTCCAAATTTATCAAACCCAGTCTCCAACAAACCACACTTCACGATAAAAAACATTTCCCATTCATTACGGGTTTTGAACTATAACATTGTCACAATATGTCAAACTCGGGGAAACATTTTTTACCCTACAATTCAAATTAAATTTGTTTTTCATTTCAAAGTTAAAACAAAAAAAATTTAAAATAGTTGGCAATATACTACTAGTTTCCATTCAAGAGACGTCGGCTGCAGATACTTTAACCAAAGGTAGATTTCTAGCCTCCGAGTAGAACACATCTGGTCTACATGAGGAAGACATTAGTCTTGATCACTTTCTTTAACTTTCCAAGGCCGTAAAAGTTATTTAGAGTTACTCCGCTGCTCTATAATTACAGTTTGGGAAAAAAAAGAAGTGGTAACGGTGCTAAGTAGATGTGAAAGATGCAGCCAGATGCCCTTGTCGGAACAGCCGGCCTTATCATTTATTGATCTCTGGATGTGCCGTGTACTCCGCCAGCATTCATCCTATGATCCTGTGCCTCGTCATAAGAAAGGCCTCTATTTTAATAGAAAAGGGAAGTATTTATAAACTAGACATTGTAAAAACAGTAAAAAGTTTAAAAAACATTCCAGCAATACGAGGCCGTCCAGTAGCATGTAACACTTTCCACCACATCCTGCGTGACTCTCCGTACAATTTGCTAAATGACGCCACACACAAAGCTCAAGTACAGAGTTCAGATTCAGAAAACTCGGCTTGCAACTGCATAAAGCCTCAAGAAAGAGGCGGGCTTGCGCGTGTACACTGTGCTCCATTGTCTACATCGGGAGGTGAAGGGGTGAGCTTCCAGTTCCAAGGCTTTAAACACCCTTTTCTCCTAACATGCTCTTTGACCTTCTGTCCTTAACTTTGCTCGAAGAAATTAGCTGTAGTTTGTTCCAATTTTACATATCCGCTATACCACACAGAAATAGCATGGATATTATCTGGATGGTCTTTTACCAGAGGTTTGTAATTAGACTAAATGTTTTGACATTTTGCGAAGGGAAAAAAAATTATCTTGGTTATAGGAACAAAAAAATAATATTATAACGGAAAAACCACAACAATTTAAAGAAGTGATCTGGGAACCAAAAAAAATTAAAAAAAATGTAAAAACAGCATAGATCTCTATAATAAAATAGTTAATTTACAAATTTATTTTTGTGTACTTTTACTGGATCAACCTAGAGGTCTCGTGGACACATCACGAGCCCTGAGCTTCGGTTTCAGCCTAGAGTTTATGGCCACTAAGAAGCTACAACTACTGCTTGCTCTAACAGCTTGTGGGGGTCGGGGTCATAGTTTTGCCATGGCTGTTTGTAGCATAACCCAAACTTACATCACCTCAAGTCTTGCCCGTTGTAGAGTTCCCACAGTAGTTTCACTGCTCTTCAGTACAGGGAGTGGATGTCCCAGAAGAGTAAAGTAGATCTGTGCATATGAGGTACACATGCAAGTAAGGGTCAACATTAGTGACGATAAGTACATGATCTTCAAGGTAGCTTAAGAGTCAAACAAACCCCTTATGACCCCAAATTCAATGAGTTTTGCCATGTTTACAATTTGGGAAAGGGACTTTGGACTTTATGACAAAGAAGGGTCTCTTGTATCCAATAAATAGCGGTTTCTCAGGCATGAAACTGGAATGAGCCAACTCAAGACTGCTGCTTATGATCATCGAAGATCCTAAAAGGTCAGAACTCAATCAATACAAAATTAACCCTTATTCTGTGGATACAGATAGACTTCATCTTGGCACAACTCCTTGAAGCAGAATTGATCTAGCAAGGCATGGTTGATCACAATGAGAAGAACATGTCATCTCAACAACGTGAATGACACTCCTGTCAAATTAGTATGGCCAACTTAAACCTCTATACTGCCTCTTGCCCGTGTGGGGCCCATAACTCACACACTAACACTTAAGGATCAGTTTGATGAGAAGCAGTTAATCCAAAAACGTTCATGCACGCTGTTGAGAAAAGACGCAACATAACTCCATAACAGGATTGCCTGGTTGCCATCCAGTAATCCTAGGCCCTGTACTAAAGTCCAGCAACAAACACAAAGCCTGGTTAAAACACAAGACTGACAAGAGTCACCATAACCAAACATCTTTGCATTTAGGGTATCACCGAATAAATCAAGCCAATTGCACCACCATGGCTGGATCAACATCAACGATGACGAAAGCCAAAAGTAACCCAGTAAGTCAGGTCAAGATCCGAGTGATAGAATCTGCTTACCTTGACACTCCGGTGGTGTATTCTTGATGGTGGTCATTTACACTGCTGGTATTACAGCAGCCTGTGCAACGTTTCACCTCCACACAAGGCGGCCATATCAGAAAGTTTGCCGATGTTGGGTCGATTTGGCTACGAGGTATCTCGTATATAACAGTCCTGTTTTGCAGACTGCAGGACGCCTCTTCTGTTCCAAAAAAAAGAATGAGATAAGTTATATATCTGCATGTAGATTTTATTATTTCACAAAAAATAGTCTAAAGCAGTAAGATATATAGTCATACAGTACATTGTTATTTGTTTAGTGCCTTAGTTGTATGATAGGAGGTAAAAGTGCAAAGTTATGAACTCAGCAAAACACCTGCTGCAATCCCAGTCATACAATCTGTCACCTATGTCTTGCTAAATATATACCCTCAGTAAGTGAGAAGTTGAGTCTATGTGCGTGTGTAATCACTTTCCTGAATCATCTCCAAGGCCATCTCTCCAGACACCTCCGATTGAATTGTCCTCGGAGAACTGAAAACAGACAATTAGCTCCCGAGATAAAAAGTTCTGAAGGGCGAGCTAGGATATGGCTTCAATAGTCACACAAGGGAAGTCAAGGCTAGATCCGCTACATTCACCATGTTTCCATATCTAATACACCCAAGTTCAAAAAGAAGTACCATAAAAAAGAAACATGGACAATAATATTGGGCAAAATTGGTTAAAAATAATATTACAATAAAGTTTATTAAAAACCCTTCTAAGTGGTCTATGCCATGGATATGAAATCACTCATCGATCGTTAAAATTTAGGGGAGAAACTTCATAGCCGAGATGAGAAAGGCCCAGTTTTAACTCTCCGGAGTGGGCAGAGTTACGGAAACGGCATAAAATAGCCGTGCCTGGTAGGGACTGTAACTTCTGTACTGGTAGCCCAGACAAGCAGTGCAGCCATCGTTAGCCCAGATTACCAATTTATAATCCAACGGAAAAAAAAAAGAACATTTTAAAAATTATCTCACCAATGCTTCGCTTCTGCGAACAGGCGCCAGACCTCTTCTCTGAACATGTTTATTGTGATAGAAGCTGTGAGACTGCGCTTTTACGTTTCCTCCCGATGTAGCATCAGACGCTAAAAGGAAGGCAGAAAAGAGATTGAGAAAAAAATGTAATATATAAAAAGGTTTTATACATTTTAATCTATAAAAAGGTCAGTATCAGGTCTACGACAGCATAAAACAGATGGACAAGAAGATGGTAGGATGGACTGCTGCTCAAGGCGCACCAGATGTTATAGCCTAGGCCTATTGCAACTTTTTCAAGCATCTACAGCGCAATCAACTGCAGACATTTCATAGAGGTTATGAAAGCTACACTGGATGGAATAACTTTCTAGCATTCTGGTCTCTACTTCCTCGTCCCACCTCAACTGCTCTGATGCAGATTACTTTCCTGCCCAACCAGGTCTCTGACAACTACAGACCCTTCGAACTGGATACAAATAACCAACTCTTACATGAGTGTTAGACTATTTTGATTCCAGAATAAATGATCAACTCTGGGCCAAAATGCAGCTCAAACACGGTGCCAAAAATCTCTCTTTTTTATCTCACACTGGGGCTGTATCAGCAGTGGAAGCTTGACAGGTATGGCAGATGGTTGAAGGAAATTCTTCTTCATGATCCACCTCCACCAACTACCACTACAACTTTTGAAGATGTGGACCTTCCAATTCTGGTGCAATTTTCTTTTTGGCTCTAGGGCCCAACATTCCTGGAAACTAATATGCTGAAAGGTTCTCTACGGTCAAGCAGGTGGTGTCCAGTTGTTGCTCGGAACGGTGGAACTAGAGAAAAATTCCAACTGTTGTGATATAAGAAAGGATCAAGGAGTTTGGAGTTGATGGATGGTGGAAACTAATTTTTAAAACTAACCTCAACAACAAATGTTCTAGCCAAGAAGCTAAAAAAGTGTATGAAGTTATAAAAACATAGATGCTCCTTCCAGAGATGACCACTCTTCTCCATAGGCAACAACTTAAGAGAATATGGCCATTGAGAACTACCAACCACACCAGCCTGTGTGTGTTGGGGGTTTATTTTTGCAATGTCTGGAGGGCCCCAGGTATTTAATATGATGTGAAACCTACTCAAGTGTCATTTTTTATTTTATTATTTTTGACTAATTTATGAACCTCCATTAGAACAGTCTAGTAAAATTCTCGATCTCCATTTTTACTATTCCACATTCCTTGCCGCCCAAACCTACAATACTGCAGCACATACATCTCCCGTCATTAACCCGACATAAAACCTTTGATCCCACGTTCATTGTTTCCATATTTCTACATATCTGATTCTCTTCTAGACTCTCTGGAGGTGAGGGGCAAGACATTGCCAGAAGTTAATTTAGAGTTTTGTGGCAAGGCACCCAAATAGTTTCACTTAATTTTTTTAGCCTGCTGATGTACTGACACTGTTTAGAGAATGGAATAAAATATACGACATTAGTTCTGTTTTGTTCCGTAATGTATCTGAAATGCAACTTGATCATTACAACAAAATGGCAAATGGAGCGCGCCAAGTAAACGCATGATGGGATAATTGCTCCTACGTGGAATGACAAGGTATTGGCATTCGTTTCAACAATCTGCCAAAAAAGGCAATTACATTTCAGAAGCCCAGAATGGAGTCGCCTCACATTGATCTATGGGTCCGGGTAGACAAAAATGATTGAATTCACAATAACTCCGTCGACCAACAGGAACAAAATGCAATTATTTATGTAAATCAGATCTAGAGAAGGCAAAGTCAATTTTTTTTTTATTCCCCGCTACTAGATCATAGACACTCGGTAATATGTCCCGCATTCATGAACTATAGGATAATGTTAAATTAAATTTAAGATAAAGTAATGCAATGCCCAAGTGGTTAAGCAAGAGGGTAGTTCTTGACCAAAACCTCAAATTAAAGGAGATTTTAAAAGAGTTATGGAAAACTCTGTGGAGGCCGATGCAGAATTGGCAAAAAGAATACTCTGCCTCCATTCTCAAATCGGCAGTGGTTGGACTGGCCCACCAAGTACCAGAGGATCATCCAGTGGGCCCTGGTTCAACCCAATACTGAACCCAAGAGACCAGCAAAAACCATTTCCTGGGGAGGGGATGAGAAGAGTGGGCCACTAGATTAATTTCTCTGGTTGGCCTAAGGATCAGCCCAACACTGATATCAGAAGGTCTGCTGAGATCCTCACATGTGAAGACCAAATGTGCAAAGATTGGCCTACTTGTACCATGGGTATCATTTCTTATGTCAAGTGATGTCCCATGGTTCAAGGAGGAAACATATTGGCCCAAGAGGTCCTGTGACAGCCCGCCTCCCAACCCCTACACATACCGCAACTTGCCTAAAGTTGGAGTTGCTGTGAAAAAGAAACATCCTCAAGGCCCTGCATAGAGGGCCCCAATATCATTATGACTCAAAGCAACAACCAGAGTTCCACTTTTTCTCAAATTGCTTTTACAAAAAAGAATCAATCACAATGAGCCTTATTTCACAGCTTGCGATTATTAATCAGCAAAGGATAAGTTGCTATGTAGAGTGTTTAACTCTCCACAGTGAAAAATCATAGCAACCAATCACAAGACGACTTTCATTATTTCAGAACGGAGTAGGATATGAGAGCTGGGCTGTGATCGGTTGTTATAGAGAACAGACATAACCACCATTCAAAGGAGGTTTTCCCATAATAGAAACTAGTAGTTATACAATAACTTTTACCCTCTCCACTTGTTAAGGTTCATCACTATGGGTGCAGCTCCGACATGATTAGGGACCCCCTCTCGAATATTCTATTTTGAGTTAACCTTTAAGCACATATTTGGTTTTAGTCTTTCAATCTGTTCATGAACAAAGAATTGGGATGGTCCTACAATAAACTCCATCATATGATTTAGGACCAAGTCTATTATATAATTTGTCCCATATCAACCCCAAATTCTCCATCCAAAGCTACAATCTATTCCAGGGTAACATTTCCTTCGAGACGTGATGACATGAAGCATTTCCAGTCACCCAGAGAACACTTTCCCTGGTCACTGGCTCAGCATATCCGCTCGACGTTGAGTATTTTAGCCGGTCTCCCTTCTCTTGTACAATTATTTCTGTATATAAACGTCCCAACCAAATCTCTTCCTGCCCCTTCGGTCACTTTATTTTAGCAGCGGATAAAATGTCACTCGCTTCCTCGGCTCAGGTTCAATTGCGGCATGATAAGGTTTTAAGACCACATTTAAGAGTTTGACAAACTTTAGAAGTCAAGTCTTAAAAACTAAACAGTTCCATGCACATGACACACCCAACTCCCCCCCATGGCTCACGATAGAAATAATTATTAAATAACCACTTAGTGCAATAAAAAGTTTTAAGTATAGTATTGGTATCGTGTGGGCCTTATCTTAGAACGAAAAGGCTTGGGTTTTTGTATAATTTATCATATATGGTGCATATTCAAGCACTTTTGATTTCATTTAGTTTTAATGTTCTCCACTAGGAGGAGACACTGTAACATACATCTTTTATGAAGTTTTACTATATATGGGGTCTGTGTATCTGTAGCAAAGGCCCTTATACATATATTATAGATCTCAATATCACCAGATTATAAGAATTTTTGCTATACTGATTATATCAAATATTTCAGACCACCCTTGCACGGAGCATCTCAGATGCAGACAGATCCATCCTCATGAATAAATCACACAAGAGAGAAGTTCCCATATACAATCAGAACAAAATTTCCTTTTATCAATTTCAGATTTCTCAATAATAATTAAATTGTTTTATGTTACCCAAGATAACAAGAAGGTTTGAGGGACGCACCACCAAGGGATGAGAACGTCGCTAGGGACAAGCCACCAAGGGAACAGAAGGTTTGAAGGACCATGCCACCAGGGCATGAGAACATCTTACGGACAAGCCATCATGGAAAAGAGGTCTTAGGGACACACCACGAAGGAATCTGAAGGTTCAATGAGTAGGAGAAATAGTTCTGAACTTTTGCCCATAGCAGAAAATGCATTTGAAACCAAGTCAAGCTGGCTGCCTGTTCTTACCAAGATACCAAGAATACAAGTCATGACACTTTATAAAACAAAGTCCATGTCTCACCTCCAGAGGATCTACCATTGAGTGCGGCTCTATTTTTATAAAGCCCAGGGTCTGCTAGAGTCTATTTCCAATGGGTTGATGGCCCCATTTTATCTGGCGGGGAGCCAAGAACCTCAACTCGAGACCGTCAAATCTAATCTAACAAAAACAACACAAACCAGCTACCCTTCAAGAACATCACTAAGGCATAACATGAAAAGGTTATAAAGGTGCCTTAGGAGGTTCACAGGCGACTATTCCCATTACCGGTAGTATAAACAATAGATTAGGTTGTGGGTTATGGTGCAGATGATGTATTTGGCCAGGGACTTCATCTTACGGACATCCCCTGGGAATATGTCCAATACCTGAAGTCCATCACTCAGAACCACAGATGTAGTCACCATCTGCATGTTCGTACCATCCAGATGGAGAACTTTGGCATCTTCAATTGGAAGTTCAGCATTATTTCCTCCTTCAAGATAAAAGCTCCTTTTATCTTAAAACCTGCACATATCAGCTGTTCTGGGACCGCGGTGCTTCCGTACCTGCTCCAAAGCTCAGCGGCAAAGGGAGGTGTGAAGCAAAAACCTGGCCTATATAAATGACCTGCAATTATGCCCTCAGTAAAGGACTGTGTGAATGAGGCGAGCAGCTCTCTGTTGTCCTACAACCCCGCTAGACAAATTGTGTGGATCCAAGGGAAATTAGCCTTGCAGTCTTGTTACAAACAGGCTCTGTGATCCTGCACCACTGATTTGTTTAATACCCTACAAATAATTGTTTTTAGTTTATGACTATGGCCAAGTTAGGAGGTCCAAAAACGACTTCAACGCAACGCAGACTCAAATTGCTAAAGGATGCACTCAACAGAAGCTACCACCCCGACGTATCCAAAGAGTTTCCCTATCATAGAGACACCATCATAACACGGCTATTGTCAGGCATCTTTCACCACCAGCATAATCTTCCTCTCTGGGTTATAGCTCACAAAGAGGAGAAACAGAGAGAGAGAAAAAAAAATTCCTGTCAACAGGTAGAAGGCTCAAAATATCTGGTGCCACATAATCCAAGATAATTGGAACAATTATTGCATTTCTTCCCTAAGGCTTTATAAGGGATATTTGGTAATTATATTACAAAAGCGGTGGGTGTTTTCCCAAAATGTTAACTCATCATTATAAATTTTGCAAACACATCGGGTGCGCTGAAGTTTTCAAAAAGCATAAGAGGGTTGTTGGAGACTTGTGGAGCACAATAAGTTCTACCATGATAATCGTATAGCCAATGTAAACACAATCAAGTTGGGCTTCCCAGGTGTGAAGGACCAGCACTGAGGAGCGGAAGATTCGAGGGACACCAGCACTGAAGGAGCGGAAGGTTCGAGGGACACAGCACTGAAGGAGCGAAGGTTGAGGGACACAGCACGTGAGGACGGAAGGTTCGAGGGACACAGCACTGAAGGAGCGGAAGGTTCGAGGGACACAGCACTGAAGGATGCGGAAGGTTCGAGGGACACAGCACTGAAGGAGCGGAGGTTCGATGGACACAGCACTGAAGGAGCGGAAGGTTCGAGGGACACAGCACTGAAGGGAGCGGAAGGTTCGAGGGACACAGCACCCGGGACGGAAGGTTCGAGGGACACAGCACCCGGGACCGGAAGGTTCGAGGGACACCAGCACCCGGGACCGGAAGGTTCGAGGGACACAGCACCCGGGACCGGAAGGTTCGAGGGACACAGCACACCGGGGACCGGAAGGTTCGAGGGACACAGCACCCGGGGACCGGAAGGTTCGAGGGACACAGCACCCGGGGACCGGAAGGTTCGAGGGACACAGCACCCGGGACCGAGGTTCGAGGGACACAGCACCCGGGACCGGAAGGTTCGAGGGACACAGCACCCGGGGACGGAGGTTCGAGGGACACAGCACCCGGGGACCGGAAGGTTACGAGGGACACAGCACCCGGGACCGGAAGGTTCGAGGGAACACAGCACCCGGGACCTGAAGGACGGGACACAGCACCCGGGGACCGGAAGTTCGAGGGACACAGACACCCCTCACCGGCGGGACCGGAAGGTGGGCCAATTTGAGGACACAGCAGCGGGAGACCGGAAGTTCGAGGGACACAGCAGCGGGAGACCGGAAGATTCGAGGGACACAGCACCGAGGGTGGGAAGGTTTGAGCATCACACCACCAAGTGATTGGAACGTCTTAGAGTACAGTCACACCACCAAATGATCAGAAGTTTTCAATGTGTAGGAGAAAAGTACTGAACTTTTACCCCTGTCAAATGGATTTTATTAACCCAACTCATGTTGGCTACCAGGCTACCCGTTCTGAACCCGGCAGCCCAAAGCTTTAGTGCCAAAATAAAAAATTTCATCCACCAAACTCCTACACATTCGTGTAAATGAAACTTAATAGTGAATCTATAAATTGATCCAAGCTCATCTACCAAAATCCCAGAAAAAAAAAATCCCCCAAAGGTTGACTTAGTCTCTACAATGACATTTATATAACATTAATTTTTTTCTTGAGAAATGACATCAGCAATTGAAAAATATCAAATTAGCTATCCGACAAAGAACAACTGTCTCTTTGTGCCACCTATAGGCATCTATCCGTATATTAATATCCTGGCCC
Source organism: Engystomops pustulosus (assembly GCA_019512145.1). Taxonomy (NCBI): domain Eukaryota; kingdom Metazoa; phylum Chordata; class Amphibia; order Anura; family Leptodactylidae; genus Engystomops; species Engystomops pustulosus. The sequence goes on along the minus strand of CM033648.1, from coordinate 12,789,944 downwards.
CAATTCCTAGGTCTTGACCAAGAAGTGAGAACATATCTGCCCAGTAATTACAAGTTCATGCATAAAAATTATATTTGTACAAATATCAGGTGCCACTTTTCTGTGTACGAGGCTCCGCCTAACCGTGCTACAAGCAAACAAAGGCCGGATCAAACACAAAATTGAAAAAACTTTTGTTGATCATTAAACTCTGGTTAAAGAAACATAAAACGTCTAAAAATGCACAATGTGAATCGACCCAAGAACAAGTACAGTTATCTGTGTACCTCTTCCGAATATCGTAATATGGAAAAAATCCCTGGAACTGGCATACTTACCACCGCCAATTTTCCACGAATCACGTTTTCCGCTATTTGTGACCATGGTACAAGTGCCCCTGCCGAGTAAAAAAAAATTTTGGAACGTCCATAACCACAATTGTATAGACAGTTCCTAGTGATAGCAACAGATGGCTTTGTGAACACACAATGACTAAGCTTCTTACTTCCCGAATTAATTATTATATCATCATTTCGGCTCTGCTCTTCTGGGACCGGCATGAACATGAACCCAGGTCACCTCTACACCACACTCTCCCAGTGCCCCTAAGAGTTCTCGTCCAAACCCCCCTCATTACCCGCCTGGGTGATTTATCATAGCTCCGTGCTATTATGCTGGATCCTGGAATATGACCTTTCTTTCTTCTCTTTTAACCATTGACAATCATCGGGGTAACAACACCAGAAATCACAGAGCAGATAAAACGAGAGAGAGTCACAAAAAAAAAAAAGAAAAATCGAATTTACCTACGGAATCAATCTCCAGAGGAGCTGTAGCGCACGGCATGTTGTTGATTTCGCTGTGACAGTCTCTCGAGCTCCTGGGGAACATCGCTTCCTTAATGCAGCCAGGAAAAAGACATTTAAAAAATACGAGTACATAGACACTTCCGCCAATGATAATCCACTCACCCACTATATAAACTACAGTGCACTGCCGGATCCCCTCGTAGTAACTGAGCACTCCAGCACAGAGGGACCCTAGTGTCACACACAACCACAGGCCTAACATTTCATTCTCATTCACATTCCTTCCACCGCAAATGGCGTCTTATTGTTCCTTATCTGTGACCAAGTTACCTTTGCACCCACCTCACATTCTCAACTTGTCACCGAATGTCATTTTTTTCCTGCCCATGTTACTAGCAGGAGCTAGGAGGACTAGAAAGCATTCAAGCCACTTGTAAACTAGATTGCAAAAGAGAAGATGAAAAAAAAAAAAGGTGTCGTGTTTTTCTCTAAGGGAGCATGTCAGCAGTCTGGAAAGTCAAGACAACAAGGCAGAAATCGGGAAAATCAGCTCATTGGTGTCCCACTCTAAAGCAAAGGGCACGCGGGCAGGACGAAGAAATAACAGTCCACGGCTAGGCAACGCGCCACTACACTAGATTCGGGTTATATGTAATGGAGTCCAGTAGTTTGTAGTCTCTTTGGGTCAATAGTCGCAAATTTTAACCCTTGGAGACACATCTATTAGCGGCGATCTTTATTTATTTTTTTTTAGGTCTACATTCAAATTTAGAAAAAAAAAAATGTATTGTTGTTCAACTTGTACCCACCACTCCAGAATCAGTCTTTTAGGCTACGGGAAAATGGTGGCATATTGTCTTCCAGTAGACGGAGTTTGTTTAATGCTTAAAGGGAACCTGCCACCAGGAGAGCCATTTTTAGCACTCCCCCAGTCCCCACAGAGCATAGTACATACACTGCCAAAGTGTTTTTGTATAAAAAATTCGTTTTACGAAAAAAAGATATGTTTGTTATATTGTACCTTTCATTAGTATCGCTGTGTGACTAGGCAGCTGCCTATTGGGAGGGTGGAAAGGAGCAGTTCCCCCCCCCCCCACCCTTGGGAACATGTGACCTTTTCAAATACATGAAACACCCATACACTGGGCTTAGCGAGCCCCCTGCTCCTCTACAGCACAATCCCAAGTGAGGGGAGTTATTCATATATCTGAAAAGCCACATGTTTCCCAAGGGGGGGGGGACTGCTCCTTTCCACCCCTCCCAATTGGCAACTGCCTAGTCACACAGCGATGCTAATGAAGGTACAATATAACAATCTTTTTTTCTGTAAAACCTATTTTTTTATACAAAAACACTTTGGCAGTGTATGTACTATGCTCTGTGGGGACTGGGCTAAAATGGGTCTCCGGTGTCAGGTTCCCTTAAATTTACCAAAGTGCCTTTCAGTAGAACAAGGGCTAGTTAATCATTACGTAAAATATAATCATCATATCAATGTGGTAGCAGAATTTGATTTATATCCATGGGACAATTTCTTGCTCATGGGTCAATGTAAACCGTATCACAGGTACATATCTTGCGTTGGAGAATGGCCACTGCTTGAAAGCAATAAGTTGTTTCCTAATTTTTACACAATTTTTCTCGCCATATAAAAACTGAAGAGGCACAAACATTACATATGCTATCATCGCAAATGGAAAAAAAAATTGTATTCTGGCGCTGCACTTTATCAAAAATAATTTCAGTCCCGATTTTCATCAGAGAAGCCAAAAAGACTAATCAACATGAAAGTATTACAATACATCAGATTATTCCGACCACGGTAGGACATCGTATTGCCAACCCAATAAATACGGGTTGTCTTTAAAAGTGTTTCAAACACTGAACTCATGTTGGGTTCTGGAACCCACCATCTACAAACCAGCAACATCAGAGGTCCAATTTTCCAAGAACAAGGCAACTATTTCGAAAACCAAAAACGCCTCTCTGAAGTTAATCATAACCCATGCTTTACAAGTCATGATGACACAATGATGTGGTATTCTGACGCGATTAGACCCAACTGATGTGGAAATGATGCCGTACCAAAATATAATTCAGAACATCTCAAATATAATCATCTCCAGCAAAGATCTAGAGTAAAATCTGCATCAAAGAGCAACTCTGGCATCATCTCTTTTCATTAGATGCGGGGAGTCACAGGACAGGGCATTTATAGAATGAATCATCGCTATGTGAGGTGGTGGGCTGTGCGAGTACACAGAGAGACGAGAGAAATATTCCGGAGACAGAAGAGTCTGGAAAGGTCATGAAGCTAAGTTTGGGTGGCATGTGAACTAGGTAGGAGTGGATAAGAACCACAAAAACACTCTATAATTGCAATATTTGACGACTAGAAAACTGAATTATGTTATGCCCCTCCCAAAAAATCCAACTGTCATAGTACGTGCCCATTCTACATGGATTCTTAATACAACAGTGAAAGAACAGCATGCAGAGGAAAAAAAAAATGTCTACCCAGGAAGTCAACGCCTAACCCTTTGAAGTCTAACCCATTTCAGAAAGTGTGATTGCCAACACACAGAGCAGATTTCTAGTTGCTATGTGATGAGCACTAGTGATGGGGATAGAGTTGTCCCCGTAGAGCTTAATGTCCTACTAAGCACACCTTTAAAGGTGCTCCAAATTTATCAAACCCAGTCTCCAACAAACCACACTTCACGATAAAAAACATTTCCCATTCATTACGGGTTTTGAAACTATAACATTGTCACAATATGTCAAACTCGGGGAAACATTTTTTAACCCTACAATTCAAATTAAATTTGTTTTTCATTTCAAAGTTAAAACAAAAAAAATTTAAAATAGTTGGCAATATACTACTAGTTTCCATTCAAGAGACGTCGGCTGCAGATACTTTAACCAAAGGTAGATTTCTAGCCTCCGAGTAGAACACATCTGGTCTACATGAGGAAGACATTAGTCTTGATCACTTTCTTTAACTTTCCAAGGCCGTAAAAGTTATTTAGAGTTACTCCGCTGCTCTATAATTACAGTTTGGGAAAAAAAAGAAGTGGTAACGGTGCTAAGTAGATGTGAAAGATGCAGCCAGATGCCCTTGTCGGAACAGCCGGCCTTATCATTTATTGATCTCTGGTGTGCCGTGTACTCCGCCAGCATTCATCCTATGATCCTGTGCCTCGTCATAAGAAAGGCCTCTATTTTAATAGAAAAGGGAAGTATTTATAAACTAGACATTGTAAAAACAGTAAAAAGTTTAAAAAACATTCCAGCAATACGAGGCCGTCCAGTAGCATGTAACACTTTCCACCACATCCTGCGTGACTCTCCGTACAATTTGCTAAATGACGCCACACACAAAGCTCAAGTACAGAGTTCAGATTCAGAAAACTCGGCTTGCAACTGCATAAAGCCTCAAGAAAGAGGCGGGCTTGCGCGTGTACACTGTGCTCCATTGTCTACATCGGGAGGTGAAGGGGTGAGCTTCCAGTTCCAAGGCTTTAAACACCCTTTCTCCTAACATGCTCTTTGACCTTCTGTCCTTAACTTTGCTCGAAGAAATTAGCTGTAGTTTGTTCCAATTTTACATATCCGCTATACCACACAGAAATAGCATGGATATTATCTGGATGGTCTTTTACCAGAGGTTTGTAATTAGACTAAATGTTTTGACATTTTGCGAAGGGAAAAAAAATTATCTTGGTTATAGGAACAAAAAAATAATATTATAACGGAAAAACCACAACAATTTAAAGAAGTGATCTGGGAACCAAAAAAAATTAAAAAAAATGTAAAAACAGCATAGATCTCTATAATAAAATAGTTAATTTACAAATTTATTTTTGTGTACTTTTACTGGATCAACCTAGAGGTCTCGTGGACACATCACGAGCCCTGAGCTTCGGTTTCAGCCTAGAGTTTATGGCCACTAAGAAGCTACAACTACTGCTTGCTCTAACAGCTTGTGGGGGTCGGGGTCATAGTTTTGCCATGGCTGTTTGTAGCATAACCCAAACTTACATCACCTCAAGTCTTGCCCGTTGTAGAGTTCCCACAGTAGTTTCACTGCTCTTCAGTACAGGGAGTGGATGTCCCAGAAGAGTAAAGTAGATCTGTGCATATGAGGTACACATGCAAGTAAGGGTCAACATTAGTGACGATAAGTACATGATCTTCAAGGTAGCTTAAGAGTCAAACAAACCCCTTATGACCCCAAATTCAATGAGTTTTGCCATGTTTACAATTTGGGAAAGGGACTTTGGACTTTATGACAAAGAAGGGTCTCTTGTATCCAATAAATAGCGGTTTCTCAGGCATGAAACTGGAATGAGCCAACTCAAGACTGCTGCTTATGATCATCGAAGATCCTAAAAGGTCAGAACTCAATCAATACAAAATTAACCCTTATTCTGTGGATACAGATAGACTTCATCTTGGCACAACTCCTTGAAGCAGAATTGATCTAGCAAGGCATGGTTGATCACAATGAGAAGAACATGTCATCTCAACAACGTGAATGACACTCCTGTCAAATTAGTATGGCCAACTTAAACCTCTATACTGCCTCTTGCCCGTGTGGGGCCCATAACTCACACACTAACACTTAAGGATCAGTTTGATGAGAAGCAGTTAATCCAAAAACGTTCATGCACGCTGTTGAGAAAAGACGCAACATAACTCCATAACAGGATTGCCTGGTTGCCATCCAGTAATCCTAGGCCCTGTACTAAAGTCCAGCAACAAACACAAAGCCTGGTTAAAACACAAGACTGACAAGAGTCACCATAACCAAACATCTTTGCATTTAGGGTATCACCGAATAAATCAAGCCAATTGCACCACCATGGCTGGATCAACATCAACGATGACGAAAGCCAAAAGTAACCCAGTAAGTCAGGTCAAGATCCGAGTGATAGAATCTGCTTACCTTGACACTCCGGTGGTGTATTCTTGATGGTGGTCATTTACACTGCTGGTATTACAGCAGCCTGTGCAACGTTTCACCTCCACACAAGGCGGCCATATCAGAAAGTTTGCCGATGTTGGGTCGATTTGGCTACGAGGTATCTCGTATATAACAGTCCTGTTTTGCAGACTGCAGGACGCCTCTTCTGTTCCAAAAAAAAGAATGAGATAAGTTATATATCTGCATGTAGATTTTATTATTTCACAAAAAATAGTCTAAAGCAGTAAGATATATAGTCATACAGTACATTGTTATTTGTTTAGTGCCTTAGTTGTATGATAGGAGGTAAAAGTGCAAAGTTATGAACTCAGCAAAACACCTGCTGCAATCCCAGTCATACAATCTGTCACCTATGTCTTGCTAAATATATACCCTCAGTAAGTGAGAAGTTGAGTCTATGTGCGTGTGTAATCACTTTCCTGAATCATCTCCAAGGCCATCTCTCCAGACACCTCCGATTGAATTGTCCTCGGAGAACTGAAAACAGACAATTAGCTCCCGAGATAAAAAGTTCTGAAGGGCGAGCTAGGATATGGCTTCAATAGTCACACAAGGGAAGTCAAGGCTAGATCCGCTACATTCACCATGTTTCCATATCTAATACACCCAAGTTCAAAAAGAAGTACCATAAAAAAGAAACATGGACAATAATATTGGGCAAAATTGGTTAAAAATAATATTACAATAAAGTTTATTAAAAACCCTTCTAAGTGGTCTATGCCATGGATATGAAATCACTCATCGATCGTTAAAATTTAGGGGAGAAACTTCATAGCCGAGATGAGAAAGGCCCAGTTTTAACTCTCCGGAGTGGGCAGAGTTACGGAAACGGCATAAATAGCCGTGCCTGGTAGGGACTGTAACTTCTGTACTGGTAGCCCAGACAAGCAGTGCAGCCATCGTTAGCCCAGATTACCAATTTATAATCCAACGGAAAAAAAAAAGAACATTTTAAAAATTATCTCACCAATGCTTCGCTTCTGCGAACAGGCGCCAGACCTCTTCTCTGAACATGTTTATTGTGATAGAAGCTGTGAGACTGCGCTTTTACGTTTCCTCCCGATGTAGCATCAGACGCTAAAAGGAAGGCAGAAAAGAGATTGAGAAAAAAATGTAATATATAAAAAGGTTTTATACATTTTAATCTATAAAAAGGTCAGTATCAGGTCTACGACAGCATAAAACAGATGGACAAGAAGATGGTATGGATGGACTGCTGCTCAAGGCGCACCAGATGTTATAGCCTAGGCCTATTGCAACTTTTTCAAGCATCTACAGCGCAATCAACTGCAGACATTTCATAGAGGTTATGAAAGCTACACTGGATGGAATAACTTTCTAGCATTCTGGTCTCTACTTCCTCGTCCCACCTCAACTGCTCTGATGCAGATTACTTTCCTGCCCAACCAGGTCTCTGACAACTACAGACCCTTCGAACTGGATACAAATAACCAACTCTTACATGAGTGTTAGACTATTTTGATTCCAGAATAAATGATCAACTCTGGGCCAAAATGCAGCTCAAACACGGTGCCAAAAATCTCTCTTTTTTATCTCACACTGGGGCTGTATCAGCAGTGGAAGCTTGACAGGTATGGCAGATGGTTGAAGGAAATTCTTCTTCATGATCCACCTCCACCAACTACCACTACAACTTTTGAAGATGTGGACCTTCCAATTCTGGTGCAATTTTCTTTTTGGCTCTAGGGCCCAACATTCCTGGAAACTAATATGCTGAAAGGTTCTCTACGGTCAAGCAGGTGGTGTCCAGTTGTTGCTCGGAACGGTGGAACTAGAGAAAAATTCCACTGTTGTGATATAAGAAAGGATCAAGGAGTTTGGAGTTGATGGAGGTGGAAACTAATTTTAAACTAACCTCAACAACAAATGTTCTAGCCAAGAAGCTAAAAAAGGTATGAAGTTATAAAAACATAGATGCTCCTTCCAGAGATGACCACCTTCTCCATAGGCAACAACTTAAGAGAATATGGCCATTGAGAACTACACCACACCAGCCTGGTGTGTTGGGGGTTATTTTTTGCAATGTCTGGAGGGCCCCAGGTATTTAATATGATGTGAAACCTACTCAAGTGTCATTTTTTATTTTATTATTTTTGACTAATTTATTGAAACCTCCATTAGAACTGTCTAGTAAAATTCTCGATCTCCATTTTTACTATTCCACATTCCTTGCCGCCCAAACCTACAATACTGCAGGCAACATACATCTCCCGTCATTACCCGACATAAAACCTTTGATCCCACGTTACATTGTTTCCATATTCTACATATCTGATTCTCTTCTAGACTCTCTGGGAGGTGAGGGCAAGACATTGCCAGAAGTTAATTTAGAGGTTTTGTGGCAAGGACACCCAAATAGTTTCACTTAAATTTTTTTAGCCTCTGATGTACTGACACTGTTTAGAGAATGGATAAATATACGACATTAGTTCTGTTTTGTTCCGTAATGTATCTGAAATGCAACTTGATCATTTACAACAAAATGGCAAATGGAGCGCGCCAAGTAAACGCATGATGGGATAAGTTGCTCCTACTGTGGAATGACAAGGTATTGGCATTCGTTTCAACAATCTGCCAAAAAAGGCAATTACATTTTCAGAAGCCCAGAATGGAGTCGCCTCACATGATCTATGGGTCCGGGTAGACAAAACATGATTGAATTCACAATAACTCCGTCGACCAACAGGGAACAAAATGCACCTTATTTTATGTAAATCAGATCTAGAGAAGGCAAAGTCAATTTTTTTTTTATCCCCGCTACTAGATACATAGACACTCGGTAAATGTCCCGCATTCATGTAACTATAGGATAATGTTAAATTAATATTTAAGATAAAGTAATGCAATGCCCAATGGTAAGCAAGAGGGTAGTTCTTGACCAAAACCTCAAATTAAAAGGAGATTTAAAAGAGTTATGGAAAACTCTGGTTGGAGGCCGATGCGAATTGGCAAAAGAATACTCTGCCTCCATTCTCAAATCGCAGTGGTTGGACTGGCCCACCAGAGTACCAGAGGATCATCCATGGGCCCTGGTTCAACCCAATACTGAACCCAAGAGACCAGCAAAAACCATTTCCTGGGGGAGGGGTATGATGAAGAGTGGGCCACTAGATAATTTCTCTGTTGGCCTAAGGATCAGCCCAACACTGTATCAAGAAGGTCTGCTGAGATCCTCACATGTGAAGACCAAATGTGCAAAGATGGCCTACTTGACCATGGGTATCATTTCTTATGTCAAGTGATGTCCCCATGGTTCAAGGAGGAAACATATTGGCCCAAGAGGGTCCTGTGACAGCCCGCCTCCCAACCCCTACACATACGCAACTTGCCTAAAGTTGGATTGCTGTGAAAAAGAAACATCCTCAAGGCCCTGCATAGAGGGCCCGAATATCATTATGACTCAAAGCAACCACCAGAGTTCACTTTTTCTCAAATTGCTTTTACAAAAAAGAAATCAATCACAATGAGCCTTATTTCACAGCTTGCGATTAATTAATCAGCAAAGGATAAGTTTGCTATGTAGAGTCGTTTAACTCTCCACAGTGAAAAATCATAGCAACCAATCACAAGACGACTTTCATTATTTCAGAACGGAGTAGGATATGAGAGCTGGGCTTGTGATCGGTTGTTATAGAAACAGACATAACCACCATTCAAAGGAGGTTTTCCCATAATAGAAACTAGTAGTTATACAATAACTTTTTCCCTCTCCACTTGTTAAGGTTCATCACTATGGGTGCAGCTCCCGACATGATTAGGGACCCCCTCTCGAATATTCTATTTGAGTTAACCTTTAAGCACATATTTGGTTTTAGTCTTTCATCTGTTCATGACAAAGAATTGGATGGTCCTACAATAAACTCCATCATATGATTTAGGACCAAGTCTATTATATAATTTGTCGTCCATTATCAACCCCCAAATTCTCCATCCAAAGCTTACAATCTATTCCAGGGTAACATTTCCTTCGAGACGTGATGACATGAAGCATTTCCAGTCACCCAGAGACACACTTTCCCTGGCACTGGCTCAGCATATCCGCTCGACGTTGAGTACTTTTAGCCGGTCCTCCTTCTCTTGTACAATTATGTTCTGTATATAGAACGTCCCACCAAATCTCTTCCTGCCCCTCTGGTCACTTTATTTTAGCAGCGGATAAAATGTCACTCGCTTCCTCGGCTCAGGTTCAAATTGGGCATGATAAGGTTTTAAGACCACATTTAAGAGTTTGACAAACTTTTAGAAGTCAAAGTCTTAAAAACTAAACAGTTCCATGCCATGACACACCCAACTCCCCCCCATGGCCTCACGATAGAAATAATTATTAAATAACCACTTAGTGCAATAAAAAGTTTTAAGTATAGTATTTGGTATCGTGTGGGCCTTATCTTAGAACGAAAGGCTTGGGTTTTTGGTATAATTTATCATTATGGTGCATTATGTCAAGCACTTTTGATTTCATTTAGTTTTAATGTTCTCCACTAGGAGGAGACACTGTAACATACATCTTTTATGAAGTTTTTACTATATATGGGTCTGTGTATCTGTAGCAATAGGCCCTTATACATATATTATAGATCTCAATATCACCAGATTATAAGAATTTTTGCTATACTGATTATATCAAATATTTCAGATCACCCTGCACGGAGCATCTCAGATGCAGACAGGATCCATCCTCATGAATAAATCACACAAGAGAGAAGGTTCCCTTATACAATCAGAACAAAATTTCCTTTATCAATTTCAGATTTCTCAATAATAATTAAATTGTTTTATGCTACCCAAGATAACAAGAAGGTTTGAGGGACGCACCACCAAGGGATGAGAACGTCGCTAGGGACAAGCCACCAAGGGAACAGAAGGTTTGAAGGACCATGCCACCAGGGCATGAGAACATCTTACGGACAAGCCATCATGGAAAAGAGGTCTTAGGGACACACCACGAAGGAATCTGAAGGTTCAATGAGTAGGAGAAATAGTTCTGAACTTTTGCCCATAGCAGAAAATGCATTTGAAACCAAGTCAAGCTGGCTGCCTGTTCTTACCAAGATACCAAGAATACAAGTCATGACACTTTATAAAACAAAGTCCATGTCTCACCTCCAGAGGATCTACCATTGAGTGCGGCTCTATTTTTATAAAGCCCAGGGTCTGCTAGAGTCTATTTCCAATGGGTTGATGGCCCCATTTTATCTGGCGGGGAGCCAAGAACCTCAACTCGAGACCGTCAAATCTAATCTAACAAAAACAACACAAACCAGCTACCCTTCAAGACATCACTAAGGCATAACATGAAAAGGTTATAAAGGTGCCTTAGGAGGTTCACAGGCGACTATTCCCATTACCGGTAGTATAAACAATAGATTAGGTTGTGGGTTATGGTGCAGATGATGTATTTGGCCAGGGACTTCATCTTACGGACATCCCCTGGGAATATGTCCAATACCTGAAGTCCATCACTCAGAACCACAGATGTAGTCACCATCTGCATGTTCGTACCATCCAGTATGGAGAACTTTGGCATCTTCAATTGGAAGTTCAGCATTATTTCCTCCTTCAAGATAAAAGCTCCTTTTATCTTAAAACCTGCACATTATCAGCTGTTCTGGGACCGCGGTGCTTCCGTACCTGGCTCCAAAGCTCAGCGGCAAAGGGAGGTGTGAAGCAAAAACCTGGCCTATATAAATGACCTGCAATTATGCCCTCAGTAAAGGACTGTGTGAATGAGGCGAGCAGCTCTCTGTTGTCCTACAACCCCGCTAGACAAATTGTGTGGATCCAAGGGAAATTAGCCTTGCAGTCTTGTTACAAACAGGCTCTGTGATCCTGCACCACGGATTTGTTTAATACCCTACAAATAATTGTTTTTAGTTTATGACTATGGCCAAGTTAGGAGGTCCAAAAACGACTTCAACGCAACGCAGACTCAAATTGCTAAAGGATGCACTCAACAGAAGCTACCACCCCGACGTATCGCAAAGAGTTTCCCTATCATAGAGACACCATCATAACACGGCTATTGTCAGGCATCTTTCACCACCAGCATAATCTTCCTCTCTGGGTTATAGCTCACAAAGAGGAGAAACAGAGAGAGAGAAAAAAAAATTCCTGTCAACAGGTAGAAGGCTCAAAATATCTGGTGCCACATAATCCAAGATAATTGGAACAATTATTGCATTTCTTCCCTAAGGCTTTATAAGGGATATTTGGTAATTATATTACAAAAGCGGTGGGTGTTTTCCCAAAATGTTAACTCATCATTATAAATTTTGCAAACACATCGGGTGCGCTGAAGTTTTCAAAAAGCATAAGAGGGTTGTTGGAGACTTGTGGAGCACAATAAGTTCTACCATGATAATCGTATAGCCAATGTAAACACAATCAAGTTGGGCTTCCCAGGTGTGAAGGACCAGCACTGAGGAGCGGAAGATTCGAGGGACACCAGCACTGAAGGAGCGGAAGGTTCGAGGGACACAGCACTGAAGGAGCGAAGGTTGAGGGACACAGCACGTGAGGACGGAAGGTTCGAGGGACACAGCACTGAAGGAGCGGAAGGTTCGAGGGACACAGCACTGAAGGATGCGGAAGGTTCGAGGGACACAGCACTGAAGGAGCGGAGGTTCGATGGACACAGCACTGAAGGAGCGGAAGGTTCGAGGGACACAGCACTGAAGGGAGCGGAAGGTTCGAGGGACACAGCACCCGGGACGGAAGGTTCGAGGGACACAGCACCCGGGACCGGAAGGTTCGAGGGACACCAGCACCCGGGACCGGAAGGTTCGAGGGACACAGCACCCGGGACCGGAAGGTTCGAGGGACACAGCACACCGGGGACCGGAAGGTTCGAGGGACACAGCACCCGGGGACCGGAAGGTTCGAGGGACACAGCACCCGGGGACCGGAAGGTTCGAGGGACACAGCACCCGGGACCGAGGTTCGAGGGACACAGCACCCGGGACCGGAAGGTTCGAGGGACACAGCACCCGGGGACGGAGGTTCGAGGGACACAGCACCCGGGGACCGGAAGGTTACGAGGGACACAGCACCCGGGACCGGAAGGTTCGAGGGAACACAGCACCCGGGACCTGAAGGACGGGACACAGCACCCGGGGACCGGAAGTTCGAGGGACACAGACACCCCTCACCGGCGGGACCGGAAGGTGGGCCAATTTGAGGACACAGCAGCGGGAGACCAGGAAGTTCGAGGGACACAGCAGCGGGAGACCGGAAGATTCGAGGGACACAGCACCGAGGGTGGGAAGGTTTGAGCATCACACCACCAAGTGATTGGAACGTCTTAGAGTACAGTCACACCACCAAATGATCAGAAGATTTCAATGTGTAGGAGAAAAGTACTGAACTTTTACCCCTGTCAAATGGATTTTTTAACCCAACTCATGTTGGCTACCAGGCTACCCGTTCTGAACCCGGCAGCCCAAAGCTTTAGTGCCAAAATAAAAAATTTCATCCACCAAACTCCTACACATTCGTGTAAATGAAACTTAATAGTGAATCTATAAATTGATCCAAGCTCATCTACCAAAATCCCAGAAAAAAAAAATCCCCCAAAGGTTGTTAGTCTCTACAATGACAATTTTATATAACATTAATTTTTTTCTTGAGAAATGATCAGCATTGAAAAATATGCAAATTAGACTATCCGACAACAAGAAAAACTGTCTCTTTGTGCCACCTATAGGCACTATCCCGTAAACTTAATATCCTGGTCCACCAACTTCCTAGGTCTTGACCAAGATAGAAACAGTATCTCCCAGTAATAAAGTCATGCATAAAAATTATATTTGTTACAAATATCAGGTGCCACATTTTCTGTGTACGAGGCTCCGGCCTAAACCGTGCTACAAGCAAACAAAGGCCGGATCAAACACAAAATTGAAAAACTTTTGTGATCATTAGAACTCTGGTTAAAGAAACATAAACGTACTACAAAAATGCACAATGTGAATCGACCCGAAGAAAAGTAACAGTATTCTGTGTACCTCTTCCGAATATCGTAATATGGAAAAAATCCCGGAGAACTGGATACGTTACCACCGCCAATTTTCCACGAATCGTTTTCGCTATTTGTGGACCATGGTACAAGTTGCCCCTCCGAGTAAAAAAAAATTTTGGAACGTCCATAGACACAATGTATGACATTCCTATCGATAGCAACAGATGGCTTTGTGAACACACAATGACTAAGTCCTTACTTCCCGAATTATTATTATTATCATCATATCCTCGACCTCTGTCTTCTGGGACGGCAATGAACATGAACCCAGGTCACCTCTACACCACCTCTCCATTGCCCCTAGTAGAGTTCTCGCCAAACACCCCTCATACCCCCTGGGTAGTTTATCATAGCTCCGCTGCTATTTATTGGATACTGGAATATGACCTTTCCTTTCTTCTCATCATTTAACCATTGACAGTCATCGGGGAACAACATCCAGAAAATCAAGCAGATAAAACTGAGAGAGGTCACAAAAAAAAAAAAAGAAAAATCGAAATTTACCTACGGAATCAATCTCCAGGAGCTGTAGGCACGGCATGTTGTGATTCGCTGTGACAGTCTCTCGAGCTCTCTGGGGGAACTGCTTCCTTAATGCAGCCATGGAATAAGACATTTAAACAAATACGTCACATAGACACTTCGCCAATATAATCCACTCACCCACTATATAAACTACAGTGCACTGCCGGATCTCCCTCTAGTACGAGGCACCTCCAGCACAGAGGGACCACTAGTGTCACACACAACCACAGGCCTAACATTTCATTCTCAATGTCACATTTCTCCTTCCACCGCACAATGGCGTCTTAGTGTGTTCCTTATCTGTGACCCAATTACCATTTGCACCCACCTCCACATTCTCAACTTGTCACCGAATGTCATTTTTTTCCTGCCCATGTTTACTAGCAGACCTAGGAGGACTAGAAACATTCAGCCACTGTAAACTAGATTGCCAGAGAGAAGATGAAAAAAAAACAAAGGTGGTCGTTGTTTCTCTCTAAGGGAGCATGTCAGCAGTCTGGAAAGTCAAGACAAAGGGTCAGAAATGGGAAAATCAGCTCATGTGTCCCACTCTATAGCAAAGGGCACGCGGGCAGGCCGGAAGAAATATACGTCCACCGGCTAGGCAACGCGCCACTAACACTCAGGATCCGGGTTATATGTAATGGAGCAGTAGATTGTGTAGTCTCTTTGGTCAATATCGCAAATTTTAAACCCTTGGAGACACAATCTATTAGCGGCGATCTTTTTATGTAACGTGTGGAGCTGGGGTGGTCACAAGGGGCTTGATGAGGGGTGGGTTTACAATGCCAAATGGCCATGAGGAGATGCATTATTGAAAATGGGCCTTACAAATATAAGGATTTCATTTCTTGTAAAGTGGTTTCTAAAAATATACTGAATGTGTGTGTTTAAGATTGGGAATATTTTGCCTGTAAATAGGGTTATGTGTCCCAGAAGGATAAAGCAGAGACAAGAGGCCTCGCCCTTCATTTTCTCAGTAGAAGAACTAAATGGACACCATTTATAGATGGATTTTCCCAGAAAATCCAATGATGCCTCATTACATCTCTGTGTCTGCACTCCAGACTAAGAGATCAGCATCACTGTAACTGGAAGTAATATGTAGTGTAAGGGAAAATGGATAATCAGATATCCTAATAATGAGCTTTTATCTATAGCATAATTAATTGTAAATGATGTGAATATACACCTATAGCCTGCATAGATTAATGTGATATCTTTTACATGCTGTCATTTGGCTAGCATATTCAACGGCCAGTTGATTTATTTACTACTGTAGGATCCCAACAGATGCTTAAAGGGAACCTGTCACCAGGAGACCCATTTTTAGCACTCCCCCAGTCCCCACAGAGCATAGTACATACACCGCCAAAGTGTTTTCGTATTAAAAATTGGTTTTACAGAAAAAAAGATATGTTATATTGTACCTTTCATTAGCATCTGCTGTGTGACTAGGCAGTTGCCTTTTGGGAGGGGCTGTAAAGGAGCAGCTCCCCCCCCTCGTTAGAAGCAACAGAAAGAGCACAGCATAGCTACAAGAATTTACTAGCTTCGAAAACAAATATCCCAATTCTATTGATTTCCAGACTTTAGCAAACCAACAGTGTAGCGCACTAATCAAGGGTCCTTCTGCTAGCCACGAGTAAAAATCGGTCAGAAAGTTGGCCACACCCAACGTTCTCTTCAGGAAATGGTCAACTATTTAAAAAGTTCAATCCAAGTTTTTAAGTTTACCTTCTCCAAATGATTAAAAGGTGATCAAAGAGGTGTGGACACTGAGACACCCACCGATTACAGAAGTGGATCTCCTGATCTGGAGAAACCGGGATCCCGTTCTCACTAATGGGTGGAGTGCCAAATCAAGCTACAAGTTCAGCTACTGTCACAGACAGTGTACAGGGATAACTTGAGAACTTGAGACAACCCGTTAAGATTAGGGTTAACCCTAACCTATGCTCCACCGAATGAAAGATGAGAAAGAAGGCTTGTTGTTGTTGTTTTTTTAACAAACATTTAGGATTGGTAAATGAAAGTAATCTTGAGAACTTACAGTTTCTTCTTCTCGATAATCTGAATAGAATTTGCTGTACAAGTGCATTCCAGGTGCTCCTCTATCGCACCAGAACTTCTTTTAATTGGGTTTTTCCTTACATATTCTACTTTTGCCACCTGAAATAAAACAGATTTTTTTTAGCATTTACTTGAAGTCACTTTTTTAATTTTTTGGCAGCAAAAAAAATTTCAATAATTTAAAAAAGTTCCAGGAGTAACAATCACAAAAAGTCCATATCTAATGATTGCATTCGACATAGCAAACAAAATCAAAAATCAATGAGAGAAAAGTCATCTTTCTTGGTCCAATTATTATTTGTTAGAAATGAATTGTTATAGGGAAAAAAAAATCATACAGAGGAATGAAAGTCTAAATGGAGACTAATCTGGGGTACAAATAGTGGAAGGGGCCAAAAATAGGACTGTGCTGAAAGGAAATGAATATCCTAATCTGGTTGACGTTATCATACTATGGATAGAAATCGGACCTTACTAAGACATGCAATTTTTTTGTCTCATACAATACAAACCAATAAAGGAATATAATACTTTATGGTGGCAGAAAGAGTATCTTGGCTATAGTACTTGGGTGTCACCATACAGAACTTTCAACCTTCTTCTCCATCCGCACCACAATTGTGTCTATTTCTTCCATAAAAGTTAGCAAAAACGTCAACCCACATCAACTTAGATACTGTCTGAAGACCCTTGTATCCAACAACAAAGAGTGAAGTGATTCTTCCAAAATATAGAATGCAAACCTTCAAAATTTCCATTTCGCTCCCTGTTTAAGTCTTATTGTATCAGCTGTTCCATCATTCCCTAATCCCTTAAAAATACAGTTGTATAAAAAAAGGACCTCTCCCATCAGTTATCTGATCCACGGATTCACGATCAGTGGTGAGGCCTGGCGCCGTGAACACGTTGGGGGTGTGTGCATATATTAGCAGGAGGTGGAGCCAGAGTGAGTGGGGTGACTAGAATTGAGCACCTCCGCTCATTTGAATTTTTTATGAAGTCTTTTTTTTTTTTTTAGAACAAGCGAGATCCCCGAAAGATGGGACAGAAAGTAAGTTGGGACATCTACCATCAGTAATCGAGGGTAGATGTCCTGGAGAGATTTTGAACTATCTCCCAGCGTTCATCAGCTACTTCGGTCTGCCCCACCACTCTAATATGGATGACCTATCCCTAAAAAGTAGTCTCCTTCTGCTCAACTTGGGTTAAAAGCATGAAACACTTTTATCCGATTATGGTCTCTAATGACACAATGTTTCATGTGGGTGGATGCCACCTGAAAACAAGCCTTCACTGAATAAGTGAACTCACTTGCCCTAGTTGAGGCTCTCATGATTAAACTTCTTTTCAATTTCAATTTTTATTCTTAAAGCCAGTGACATCATCTCCCGATAAGAAAATTGGCAGCAAGGTATAAAACAAGTCCGAAGCAAGGATATTCCCCCATTGTTGTTGTTCAGACGCTGGTTGTGAATAATTGACTATGTGCTATGCCAGAATCAACTAGTAATCTGAGATAAACATATTATCGGAAAACCTTTTCCTGCACAGCTATGACCACACAAGAGAGCAAGTAACCATTAGTGGTGCCATAGGGGGAGTCACTAAAGGACCCAAGCATCAGGGACATGTACTCAACACAACCAGATCTCAGAAAGCTAAGTATGTTCCCTTACAAACGTGGTCTCTTGCCAAGCTAAGAATTAATGGCGAAATATGGGGCATGAAAGGGCTGTGATATAGGTAAAGTAGCATTGGGACAGAAGCCCAAAACACAGGAGCACTTGGCAACATATCCAACCATGCTCCCTTGAAGCTTTACCACCACATCAATGCCAAACCCTCGACAGAAGTGCAAGATGCTGCCTTGAGGCTACAACTTAATGTCTGTTGTGAACTCACCAATCTAATGTGTAATGAGGAAATCCAACTGTCCACACATTGACCTTAATAGATTTCAACATGATCCTTTGGTTCAGTTCGAAAGGAGGTTTTGGGAGCTAAAATACTTACAACATAACTATAGAATCAGACTGGAGAGGGTCCCAACATACAGCACTCCTCATATTGTAAAAAGCTGATAAACTGGGAACAGACAGCTCCATTCTCAGTGTATTGGTCAGAACTGGTTATGCATTGATTTTAAAATGGAACTAAGCTGCAGTGACTTGATTTACCCACACACAGAAATGGAGCCGTCTTGTTTCCTTCTTGTTCAACTGACCTATGACATTGCTGTTTGACCCCACCGATTGACGACCTGACCGTGAGACAGGAACAATAAATCATAGCCCTTAAAAGGCTCTTAAAATATGTCGAAACTTTCACATTGTGTTCGCTCAATCTAGTTAGAGAACAAGCATCTAAATTATTATAATTTGCACAAAAAAAACAAAACAACACAAAACATTGTCCCATAGTCACCATCAACATACTATACAAAAAAACACCACCACTTCATCAAATAAACTGTACTTTTGGCACACACAAATAGAAGTCTCAAAGTATCTGAAACTCGGCTTTCAGTCACTGCCCTTTTTGTCAACAGACATGGAGCCTGCTTTCATTAGCCTTGCAAAAAATCTTATAGTCAGACAGTAGCGGCGGAAGGAAAAAAAAAAAAAAAAGTCAAACTTAAAGGCATTTTCCAAGCTGTCGTTTCCATTGAACAAGTCAAAGCTGTATGTGACAAGTATGAATGCCTGCAAGAAGGTCAACTTTGGGTCGAAGTAATATGTTTAAGTTTCTTTTGTGAGCGCCTCCTGCTAATGCTTTTCAAGACGCTGGGTAATTGACTCATCCGGCATGAAAGAACGGCTAATCTGCAAAACTCTCGAAATCAAATGATGATTAAGACCTAAGATGAAAATACAGACCAATTCTAGCAAATCTCTAATTATCCCGCCGAGCTGCGTCTGAAAGAAGAACAGCTCTTGGAAAGTCCCTCTCTACACATGGTCTCAAGGCACTGGGAAAAAAAAAAAATCAATGTACAGTTACAAAAATTCACAATTATCATGTAGAAGGAGCTAGTCTTACAAAGTCCTAATCTCTGCGGACCGTTATTTCACAGTCTCTGACTCATCTTTCCACTTCGCGGCCAAGTTCAACCGATCACCATAAAAGGTGCTTTCTTGGAGGCTTCTAATAATCAGCGTTTTTAGATTTATAAAAGATAAGATTTATTTTCTTTCCCCTCGCCTCTGAAATCAATTTATCTTTTATCTTGCTGCATTCTTTTACCCTCGGAGCGTAAAAAAAAAAACTGGAAACACAAATATGTCCATACACGCCTTTTCAACCAAACAGGAGTATTTGTCAAGGGGTGAAAGACGAAGAAGACAACTACAGGTCCTCGATAAATACAGCTGCTAACCTAGTTTGCCTCTTGTGTACCCTCTAACCTCCTCCAAATACCACAGTAAAGACCTTTTTGTAAAAAGTTGGCCTTCTATTGGTAAAGGAGCAGGGTGGGCAAAACTATCAACACAGGAATCTGGAGAGCTTCTTTTGGGAACTTTTTTTTTTATCTATGGCCAGAAATTACAAAGCCAAGTCCTAACCGCAGACTCTACATACACCCTGGCCATCAGCTGTTGCTCTGGTATCAACGAAGCACAGATTTCAGGAGATAAGATCAACAAAGATACGAGAAGCTGTACAGGGTTTCATCCAGATTAAAGAAAGTTAAGATAATATGTTAACATTATATACATTTATCGAATTCTCCGTAAAACAGCTGGTCAAGACCTCCCTACGAAGACTTCAAAAATGATACGGCACTTGGTTTGAAAGGATTACGTTCATATTCGGCTCCTGTTGCAGAAACCCTAATGATAATGGCAGAAGTCTTGGGACTTCACTATGTTAAAATATATGCAGTAACACAGCTCAGTTATTGAGGTTTTGCTGCCAGCAATGAATTGTTGAAAATTACACAGGACAGAGGCCAATAAAAAGTAAGATTATTATAGAGAGTCAGATAATCTGCAGTTATTACAAGGGAACACAGCTACTTATGCATAATGATCATTGTGTATAGATTAGTAACACTACACGACTCTTTCAAGACTAAACCCGATTTAGGACTAACATAAGCCAGAACACTGTTCCATTTTATGGGGTGACCAGAATTTGACTGATTTTTTTCCTCGGGATAGGCCTTCGAAATCTGAAACACGTGGAGCAGATTCGGTCTGCTTAAGCCAGAGCAAAAACCGGAGCACTTGGCTCCCACTATGTAAGTGGTCAAAATATGAACAGCAGCCACAGCTCTCAGTGAAGTGAATTGGAGCCATGTCTGCTCTTCGGTCATCAGCCATGAACATAGCACGGAGACGATGGCTCCCACCTCTGTATTTATGTTTGCCCAAAAAGTTGGTCAGTGTGGGGCTGAGTGTCAGCCCTGGACAGGTCAGATATTGATGGTATATTATGTATAGACATCCATAAATTCCTACCAACCCTTCAAATCTGTATATTGTTGAAAAAGTTTTTTTTAAAAAAGGGCCATCAAGGCACCTCAAAAACTTCTTAAAAATACAATAATTATCAACCACCACTTCAAGATCTCCTGCCAATGTCCCCATTTCCATAATATGTATGAACAAAGGTCTGTTGTAGCCCATCACTCGCCAATGCAGTGAAGTTATTGGTGTGACATTTCTCTGTTACGATACCAATGGCTTCAAATGTTCTCATGTCAACTAGTCATCACCTAATCAGGAGGAACCAAAACTTTCTGAGGCCAACCGAGCAATTGGAAGGTGTAAAGGCATGTGGATTAATAAGAAAGTATAATTGTTTGCCACAAAGTTGTTCTAAGACTTTTAGATGCCTGGACAACCTTTGAGATGTTCTAGAGTCTCCCCATTTATCAAAAGATCTATAGATTCCCTATCAATCCTTTTACTGTGGAACACAATTATTATAAGTTACAGAAGTTAACATGGAGTGAAGATCCATGTGTTTGATTTAGAATCTGTATTACATCCACAAGATCTGAAGGACAGATCTCCCTTTCAAAGTTTCTAGATCACTTCCCATAAGGAGGTTGGAGACTGCTCCCATGGGTTAGTTCTCACAAGTTAATTAAGGGTGGGCTTCCCCCACCCCCTTAAACGCTCCAGCAAACTGAGTTAGTAGTAAACTTACTTACCTATAAGTCACATCAAACCCCCTAGCAAACAAATGTCAAGTTTATTCTACCCTATTACGACTACCATCATGATCAATAGAGGAACCCCATTACGCATCGCAACATTTCAAGTCGTCCGCTCATTAGGTCTTGCTCACAATTCAGACTTCTCTACTCACCGAGGTCCTTACATGACCCGATTTGACTGAATATACCCAGATCACAATACACCTTCTTGTTCCTCTAGGCCCAGCTATTTAGATCCTCAGATGTGGTTGATCTCCTTTGAGCTTCCATTCTTTTGAAACTATTTAACCCATATATTACAAAATACCTTACGATGACATACACTACTTATTAACCTTAAAAGAACTTTTTTTGCACAAAGCAAGATTAAATACTTAAAATGTGCACTCCAAAAATAATTAGGACAGTTCTTTAGGGGTGAATAATGGGATTTTTACACAGCAGCATTATTTTAGCTGGTACTTTAAAGTAGTCGGTGTTAATTTATAGTTTTTTTATTTATTTTTTTTTAGGTCACATTCAAATTTAGAAAAAAAAATGTATTGTTGTTCAACTTGTACCCACCACTCCAGAATCAGTCTTTTTAGGCTACGGGAAATGGTGGCATATTGTCTTCCAGTAGACGGATTTGTATAATGCTTAAAGGGAACCTGTCACCAGGAGACCCATTTTTAGCACTCCCCCAGTCCCCACAGAGCATATGTACATACACTGCCAAAGTGTTTTTGTATAAAAAATTCGTTTTACAGAAAAAAAGATATGTTATGTTATATTGTACCTTTCATTAGTATCTGCTGTGTGACTAGGCAGCTGCCTATTGGGAGGGGCTGGAAAGGAGCAGTTCCCCCCCCCCCCACCCTTGGGAACATGTGACCTTTTCAAATACATGAAAACACCCATCACTGGGCTTAGCGACGCCCCCTGCTCCTCTACAGCCAATCCCAAGTGAGGGGAGTTATTCATATATCTGAAAAGGCCACATGTTTCCCAGGGGGGGGGACTGCTCCTTTCCACCCCTCCCAATTGGCAACTGCCTAGTCACACAGCAGATGCTAATGAAGGTACATATAACATATCTTTTTTCTGTAAAACCTATTTTTTATACAAAAACACTTTGGCAGTGTATGACTTGCTTTGGGTGAAAGGGATGGTCGTCTCCTGGTGTCAGGTTCCCTTAAATTTACCAAAGTGCCTTTCAGTAGGAACCAGGGCTATTAATCATACGTAAATATAATCATCATATTCAATGTGGTAGCAGAATTTGATTTATATCCATGGGACATTTCTTGCTCATGGGTCAATGTAAACCGTATCACAGGTACATATCTTGCGTGGAGAATGGCCACTGCTTGAAAGCATTAAGTTGTTTCCTAATTTTTACACAATTTTTCTCGCCATATAAAAACTGAAGAGGCCAACATTACATATGCTATCATCGCAAATGGAAAAAAAAATTGTATTTGCCGCTTCCCTGGAAAAAAAAATTGTATTCTGGCGCTGCACTTTATCAAAAATAATTTCATTCCCGATTTTCATCAGAGAAGCCAAAAAGACTAAATCCAACATGAAAGTATTACAATACATCAGATTATTCCGAACCACGGTAGGACATCGTACTTGCCAACCCAATAAATACGGGTTGTCTTTAAAAAGTGTTTCAAACACTGAACTCATGTTGGGTTCTGGAACCCACATCTACAAACCAGCAACCATCAGAGGTCCAATTTCCAAGAACAAGGCAACTATTTCAGAAACCAAAAACGCCTCTCTGAAGTTAATCATAACCCATGCTTTACAAGTCATGAATGCACAATATGATGTGGTATTCTGACGCGATTAGACCCAACTGATGTGGAAATGATGCCGTACCATAAATATAATTCAGAACATCTCAAATATTAATCATCTCCAGCAAAGATCTAGAGTAAAATCTGCATCAAAAGAGCAACTCTGGCATCATCTCTTTTCATTAGATGCGGGGAGTCACAGACAGGGCATTTATAGAATGAATCATCGCTATGTGAGGTGGTGGGCTGTGCGAGTACACGAAGAACGAGAGAAATATTCCGGAGACAGAAGAGTCTGGAAAGGTCAATGAGCTAAGTTTGGGTGGCATGTGAACTAGTTGTAGGAGTGGATAAGGAACCACAAAAACACTGTTAATAATTGCAATATTTGACGACTAGAAAACTGAATTATAGTTCATGCCCCTCCCAAAAAAATCCAACTTTCATGTACATGCCCATTCTACATGGATTCTTAATACAACAAGTGAAAGAACAGCATGCAGAGGAAAAAAAATGTCTACCCAGGAAGTCAACGCCTAACCCTTTGACGTCTAACCCATTTCGGAAAGTGTGATTGCACAACACACAGAGCAGATTTCTAGTTTGCTAAGTGAGGAGCACTTAGTGATGGGATAGAGTTGTCCCCGTAGAGCTTAATGTCCTACTAAGGACACCTTTAAAGATGCTCCAAATTGATCAAACCCAGTCTCCAACAAACCACACTTCATGATAAAAAAACATTTCCCATTCATTACGGGTTTGTAACTATAACATTGTCACCAATATGTCAAACTCGGGGAAACATTTTTTACCCTACAATTCAAATTGAATTTGTTTTTCATTTCAAAGTTAAAACAAAAAAAATTAAAAATAGTTGGCAATTATACTACATAGTTTCCATTCAAGAGACGTCGGCTGCAGATACTTTAACTAAAAGGTAGATTTCTAGCCTCCAGGTAGAACACATCTGGTCTAACACAAGAAGACATTAGTCTTGATCACTTTCTTTAACTTTCCAAGGACAGTAAAAGTTATTTAGAGTTACTCCGCTGCTCTATAATTACAGTTTGGGAAAAAAAAGAAGGTAACGGTGCTAAGTAGATGTGAAAGATGCAGCCAGATGCCCTTGTCGGAACAGCCGGCCTTATCATTTATTGATCTCTGGATGTGCCGTGTACTCCGCCAGCATTCATTCCTATGATCCCTGCGACTCGTCATAAGAAAGGCCTCTATTTTAATAGAAAAGGGAAGTATTTATAAAACTAGACATTGTAAAAACAGTAAAAAGTTAAAAAACATTCCAGCAATACGAGGCCGTCCAGTAGCATGTAACACTTTCCACCACATCCTGCGTGTCTCTCCCGTACAATTTGCTAAATGACGCCACACAAAGCCATTCAAGTACAGAGTTCAGATTCAGAAAACTCGGCTTGTCAACTGCATAAAGCCTCAAGAAAGAGGCGGGTGCTGCGGTGTACACTGTGCTCCATTGTCTACATCGGGAGGTGAAGGGGTGAGCTTCCAGTTCCAAGGCTTAAACACCCTTTCTCCTAACATGCTCTTTGACCTTCTGTCCTTTAACTTTGCTCGAAGAAATTAGCTGTAGTTTGTTCCAATTTTACATATCCGCTATACCACACAGAAATAGATGGATATTATCTGGATGGTCTTTTACCAGAGGTTTGTAATTAGACTAAAATGTTTTGACATTTTGCAGAAGGGAAAAAAAATTATCTTGGTTTTAAGGAACAAAAAAATTATTATTATAACGGAAAAACCACAACAATTTAAAGAAGTGATCAGGGAACCAAAAAAAAAAAATTTAAAAACAGCAAAACATCTATATAATAAAATAGTTACATTTACAAATTTATTTTTGTGTACTTTTACTGGATCACCTAGAGGTCTCGTGGACACATCACAACTCTGGTATTGAGCCCTGAGCTTTGGTTTCAGCCTAAGAGTTTATGGCCACTAAGAAGCTACAACTACTTGCTTGCTCTAACTGCTTGTGGGGGTTGGGGGTCATAGTTTTTCCATGGCTGTTTGTAGCATGACCCAAAACTTACATCACCTCAAGTCTTGCCCATTTGTAGAGTTCCCACAGTTACTTTCACCTGCTCTTCAGTACAGGGTAGTGGATGTCTCCAGAAGTAAAGTAGATCTGTGCATATGAGGTACACATGCAAGTAAGGGTCAACATTAGTGACGATAAGTACATGATCTTCAAGGGTAGCTTACGAGTCAAACAAACCCCTTATGACCCCAAATTCAATGCAGTTTTGCCATGTTTACAATTTGGGAAAGGGACCTTTGGGACTTTATGACAAGAAGAAGGGTCTCTTGTATCCAATAAAATAGCGGTTTCTCAGGCATGAAACTGGAATGTGCCAACTCAAGACTGCTGCTTATGATCATCGAAGATCCTAAAAGGTCAGAACTCAAATCAATACACAATTAACCCTTATTCTGTGGATACAGTATAAACTTCAATCTTTGCACAACTCCTTGAAGCAGAATTATCTAGCAAGGCATGGTTGATCACAATGAAGAAGAACATGTCATCTTAAACAACGTGAATGACACTCCTGTCAAATTAGTATGGCCAACTTAAACCTCTACACTGCCTCTTGCCCGTGTGGGCCCAACAACTCACACACTAACACTTAAGGATCAGTTTGATGAGGAAGCAGTTAATCCAAGAACGTTCATGCCATGCGGTTGAGAAAGACACAACATAACTCCAGGCCAGAATTGCCCTGGTTGCCATCCAGTAGTCCTAGGCCCTTGTACTAAGTCCATCAATAAACACAAAGACTGGTTAAAACACAAGACTGACAATAGTCACCATAACCAAACATCTTTGCATTTTAGGGTATCACCGATAAATCAAGCCAATAGCACCAACCATGGCTGGATCAACATCATCGATGACAAAAGCCAAAAGTAACCCAGTTCAAGTCGGGTCAAGATCTGAGTGATAAAATCTGCTTACCTTGACACTCCGGTGGTGTATTCTTGATGGTTGGCATTTAACACTGCTGGTATTACAGCAGCCTGTGCAACGTTTCACCTCCACACAAGGCGGCCATATCAGAAAGTTTGCCGATGTTGGGTCGATTTGGCTACGAGGTATCTCGTATATAACAGTCCTTGTTTTGCAGACTGCAGGGACCGCCTCTTCTGTTCCAAAAAAAGAAAATGAGATAAAGTTATTATTATCTGCATGTAGATTTTATTATTTTCACTAAAAAATAGTCTAAAGAAGTAAGATATATAGTCATACATTGTTTATTTGTTTAGTGCCTTAGTTGTATGATAGGAGGTAAAAGTGCAAAGTTATGACTCAGCAAAACACCTGCTGCAATCCCAGTCATACAATCTGTCACCTATGTCTTGCTAAATATATACCCTCAGTAAGTGAGAAAGTTGAGTCTATGTGCTGTGTGATAATCATTCTTCCTGAATCATCTCCAAGGCCATCTCTCCAGACAACCTCCGCATTGAATTGTGCCTCAGAGAACTGAAAACAGACAATTAGCTCGCGAGATAAAAAAGTTCTGAAGGGCAGAGCTAGGATATGGCTTCAATAGTCACACAAGGGAAGTCAAGGCTAGATCCGGCCCATACATTCACCATGTTTTCCATATCTAATACACCCAAAGTTCAAAAAGGAAGTACCATAAAAAAGAAACATGGACAATAATATTGGGCAAAATTGGTTAAAAATAATATTACAATAAAGTTTATTAAAAACCCTTCTAAGTGGTCTATGCCATGGATATGAAATCACTCATCAGCATCGTATAAAAACAAAAATTTTAGTTGGAGAAACTTCAAAGCCGAGATGAGAAAGGCCCAGTTTTAACTCTCCCGGAGATGGGCAGAGTTACGGAAACGGCATAAAATAGCCGTGCCTGGTAGGGACTGTAACTTCTGTACTGGTAGCCCAGACAAGCATTTGCAGCCATCTCAGCCAAGGTTGGCCCAGATTACCAATTTATAAATCCAACGAAAAAAAAGAAAATTTAAAAAAATTATCTCACCAATGCTTCGCTTCCTGCGAACAGGCGCAGACCTCTTCTCTTGAACATGTTTATTGTGATAGAAGCTGTGAGACTGCGCTTTTACGTTTCCTCCCGATGTAGCATCAGACGCTAAAAGGAAAGGCAGAAAAGAGATTGAGAAAAAAATGTAATATATAAAAAGGTTTTATACATTTTAATCTATAAAAAGGTCAGTATCAGGTCTACGACAGCATAAAACAGATGGACAAGAAAGATGGTATGGATGGACTGCTGCTCAAGGCGCACCAGATGTTATAGCCTAGGCCTATTGCAACTTTTTCAAGCATCTACAGCGCAACTCAACTGCAGACATTTCATAGAGTTTAATGAAAGCTACACTGGATGGAAATAACTTTCTAGCATTCTGGTCTCTACTTCCTCGTCCCACCTCAACTGATCTGATGCAGATTACTTGTCCTGCCCAACCAGGTCTCTGACAACTACAGACCCTTCAAAACTGGGTATACAACTAACCAAGTCTTACGTCAGTGGTTTGGACTATTTTGATTCCAGTATAAAATGTATCAACTCCTGGCCAAAATAGCAGCTCAAACACGGTGCCAAAAACCTCTCTTTTTTATCTCTACACCTGGGGCTGTATCACCAGTGGAAGCTTGATCCATGGTATGGCAGATGGTTGAAGGAAATTCTTCTTCCATGATCCACCTCCACCAACTACAACTTTTTGAAGATGTGGACCTTCCAATTCTGGTGCAATTTTCTTTTCGGCTCTAGGGCCCAACATTCCTGGAAACTAATATGCTGACAAGGCTCTCTACGGTCAAGCAGGTGGTGTCCAGTTGTTTGCTCGGAAACGGTAGGAACTAGAGAAGTATATTCCAAATGATGTGATATAAGAAAGGATTCAAGAGTTTGGAGTTGATGGAGGTGGTAACTTAATTTAAAACTAGCCTCAAAACAAATGTTCTAGCCAAGAAGCTAAAAAATTGTATGAAGTTATAAAAACATAGCTGCTTCCTTCCAGAGATGACCACTCTTCTCCATAGGCAACAACTTAAGAGACTATGGCCATTGAGAAACTACAACCACACCAGCCTGTGTGTGTTGGTGGGTTATATTTTTGCAATGTCTGGAGGGCCCCAGGTATTTAATATGATGTGAAACCTACTCAAGTCAAGTTTCATTTTTTATTTTATTATTTTTGACTAATTTATGAACCCTCCATTAGAACGTCTAGTAAAATTCTCGATCTCCATTTTTACTATTCCACATTCCTTGCCGCCTAAAACCTACAATTACTGCAGGCAACATACATCTCCGTCATTAACCCGACATAAAAACCTTTGATCCCACGTTCATTGTTTCCATATTCTACATATCTGATTCTCTTCTAGACTCTCTGGGAGGTGAGGGGCAAGACATTGCCAGAAGTTAATTTAGAATGGTTTTGTGGCAAGGACCCAAATAGTTTCACTTAAATTTTTTATGCCCTGATGTACTGACAATGTTTAGAGAATGGATAAAATATACGACAATTAGTTCTGTTTTGTTCCGTAATGTATCTGAAAATGCAACTTGATCATTACCAACAAAATGGCAAAATGGAGCCGCGCCAAGTAAACGCATGAGGATAAGTTGCTCCTACGTGGAATGACAAGGTATTGGCATTCGTTTCAACATCTGCCAAAAAAAGGCAATTACATTTTCAGAAGCCCAGAATGGAGTCGCCTCACATTGATCTATGGGTCCGGGTAGACAAAACATGATTGAATTCACAATAACTCCCGTCGACCAACAGGGAACAAAATATGCACATTATTTTCATGTAAATCAGATCTAGAGAAGGCAAAGTCAATTTTTTTTTCTTCCCCGCTAGTAGATACAATCGACATCTCGGTAAGATGTCCCGCATTCATGTAACTATAGGATAATGTTAAATTAAATTAAATACTTCAATATAAAGTAATGCAATGCCCAATGTGGTAAGCAAGAGGGTAGTTCTTGACCCAAAACCTCAAATTAAAAGGAGATTTTAAAGAATTATGGAAAACTCTGTTGGAGGCCGATGCAGAATTGGCAAAAAGAATACTCTGCTCCAGTTCTCAAATCGGCAGTGTTGGACTGGCCCACTAGAGTACCAGAGGATCATCCAGTGGGCCCTGGTTCAACCCAATACTGAACCCCAAGGGTCCAGCAGAAAACCATTTCCTGGGGGGATGATGAAGAGTGGGCCACTAGATTAATTTCCTCTGTTGGGCCTAAGGATCAGGCCCAACACTGATCAAGGAAGGTCTGCTGAAGACCTAACGTGTGAAGACCAAATGTGCAAAGATTGGCCTACTTGTACCATGGGCTATCATTTCTTATGTCAAGTGAAGTCCCATGGTCCAAGGAGGAAACATATTGGCCCAAAAGGGTCCTGTGACAGCCCGCCGACCCAACCCCCACACATATACGCAACTTGCCTAAAGTTGGAAGTGCTGTGAAAAAGAAACATCCTCAGAGGCCCTGCACTAGAGGGCCCCGAATTATCATTATGACTCAAAGCAACCAACCAGAGTTCCACTTTTTCTCAAATTGCTTTTACAAAAAAGAAATCAATCACAATGAGGCCTTTATTTCACAACTTGCGGTTAATTAATCAGCACAGGGATAGGTTGCTATGTAGAGTAGTTTTAACTCTCCATAGTGAAAAATCATAGCAACCAATCACAAGACGACTTTCATTATTTCAGAACGGAGTAGGATATGAGAGCTGGGCTGTGACTGGTTGTTATAAGAAACAGACATTACCACCATTCGAAGGGAGGTTTTCGCATCATAGAAACTAGTAGTTATACAATAATTTATTACCCTCTCCACTTGTTAAGGTTCATCACTATGGGTGCAGCTCCCGACATGATTAGGGACCCCTCTCGAATATTCTATTTTGAGTTAAGCCTTTAAGCACATTTTTGGTTTAAGTCTGTTCATGAACAAAAAATTGTGATGGTCCTACAATAAGCTCCATCATATGATTTAAAACCAAGTCTATTATATAATTTGTCCCATTATCAACCCCCAAATTCTCCATCCAAAGCTACAATCTATTCCAGGGTAACATTTCCTTCGAGACGTGATGACATGAAGCATTTCAGTCACCAGAGACACCTTTCCCTGGTCACTGGCTCAGCATATCCGCTCGACGTAGAGTTATTTTAGCCGGTCCTCACTTGTCTTGTACAATTATGTTCTGTATATAGAACGTCCCAACCAAATCTCTTCCTGCCCCTTCTGTCACTTTATTTTAGCAGCGGATAAAAATGTCACTCGCTTCCTCGGCTCAGGTTCAAATTGCTGCATGATAAGGTTTTAAGACCACATATATAGAGTTATGACAAACTTTAGAAGGTCAAAGTCTTAAAAACTAAACAGTTCCATGCCATGACACAGCCAACTCCCCCCATGGCCTCACGATAGAAAATAATTATTAAAATAACACTTAGTGCAATAAAAAGTTTTAAGTATAGTATTTGGTGTCGTGTGGGCCTTATCTTAGAAAGAAAAGGCTTGGGTTTTTGGTATAATTTATCATATATGGTGCATTATGCAGCACTTTTGATTTCATTTAGTTTTAATGTTCTCCACTAGGAGGAGACACTGTAACATACATCTTTTATGAAGTTTTTACTATATATGGGGTCTGTGTATCTGTAGCAATAAGGCCCTTATACATATTATATATAGATCTCAATATCACCAGATTATAAGAATTTTTGCTATACTGATTATATCAAATATTTCAGATTCCACCCTTGCACAGAGCATCTCAGATGCAGACAGGATCCATCCTCATGAATAAATCACACAATGAGAGAAGGTTCCCTATATACAATCAGAACATAAAATTTCCTTTTTATCAATTTCCAGATTTTCTCAATAATAATTAAATTGTTTTATGCTACCCAAGATAACAAGAAGGTTTGAGGGACGCACCACCAAGGGATGAGAACGTCTTACGGACAAGCCACCAAGGGACCAGAAGGTTTGAAGGACATGCCACCAGGGCATGAGAACATCTTACGGACAAGCCATCATGGAACAAGAAGGTCTTAGGGACACACCACGAAGGAATCTGAAGGTTCAATGAGTAGGAGAAAATAAGTTCTGAACTTTTGCCCATAGCAGAAAATGCATTTGAAACCAAGTCAAGCTGGCTGCCTGTTCTTACCCAAGATACCAAGAACCACAAGTCAGGACAGTTTATAAAACAAAGTCCATGTTGTGGGTCATGGTGCAGATGATGTATTTGGGCCAGGGACTTCATCTTACGGACATCGCCCTGGAATATGTCAATACATGAAGTCCATCACTCAGACCACAGATGTACGTCACCATCTGCATGTTAGTACCATCCAGATGGAGAACTATTGGCATCTTCAATTGGAAGTTCAGCGTTATTTTCCTCCTTTCAAGATAAAAGCTCCTTTTATCTTAAAACCCGCACAATCAGCTGTCTGGGACCGCGGTGCTTCATTACCTGCTCAAAGCTCAGCGGCAAAAGGGAGGTTGTGAAGCAGAAAACCTGGCCTATATAAATAGACCTGCAATTATGCCCTCAGTAAAGGATGTGTGAATGAGGCGAGCAGCTCTCTGTGTCCTACAACCCCGCTAGACAATTGTGTGGATCCAAGGGAAATTAGCCTTGCAGTCTTGTTACAACAGGCTCTCTGATCCTGCACCACTGATTTGTTTAATACCCTACAAATAATTGCTTTTTATTATTTATGACTATGGCCAAAGTTAGGAGGTCCCAACACGACTTCAAACGCAACGCAGACTCAAATTGCTAAAGGCATGCACTCAACAGAAGCTACCACCCCGACGTTATCAAAGAGTCTTCCCTATTCATTAGAGACACCATCATAACACGGCTATTGTCAAGCATCTTTTCACCACCAGGCATAATCTTCTTCTCTGGGTTATAGCTCACAAAAGAGGAGAAAGAGAGAGAGAAAAAAAAAAATTCCTGTCAACAGGTAGAAGGCTACAAAAATATCTGGTGCCACATAATCCAAGATAATTGGAACAATTATTGCATTTCTTCCCTAAGGCTTTATAAGGGATATTTGGTAATTATATTACAAAAGCGGTGGGTGTTTTCCCAAAATGTAACTCATCATTATAAATTTTGCAACACATCGGGTGCGCTGAAGTTTTCTAAAAAGCATAAGAGGGTTGTTGGAGACTTGTGGAGCACAATAAGTTCTACCATGATAATCGTATAGCCAATGTAAACACAAATCAAGTTGGGATTCCCAGGTGTGAAGGACACAGCACTGAAGGAGCGGAAGATTCGAGGGACACAGCACTGAAGGAGCGGAAGGTTCGAGGGACACAGCACTGAAGGAGCGGAAGGTTCGAGGGACACAGCACCCGGGGACCGGAAGGTTCGAGGGACACAGCACCCGGGGGACCGGAAGGTTCGAGGGACACAGCACCCGGGGACCGGAAGGTTCGAGGGACACAGCACTGAAGGAGCGGAAGGTTCGAGGGACACAGCACCCGGGGAACGGAAGGTTCGAGGGACACAGCACCCGGGACCGGAAGGTTCGAGGGACACAGCACCCGGGGGACCGGAAGGTTCGAGGGACACAGCACCCGGGGACCGGAAGGTTCGAGGGACACAGCACCGGGACCGGAAGGTTCGAGGGACACAGCACCCGGGACCGGAAGGTTCGAGGGACACAGCCCCGGGGGCACCGGAGAAGGTTCGAGGGACACAGCACCCGGGGACCGGAGGTTCGAGGGGACACAGCACTGAAGGAGCGGAAGGTTCGAGGGACACAGCACCCGGGGACCGGAAGGTTCGAGGGACACAGCACCCGGGGACCGGAAGGTTTGAGGGACACAGCACCGAGGGACCGGAAGGTTTGAGGGACACAGCACCGAGGGACCGGAAGGTCTGAGGGACACAGCACCGAGGGACCGGAAGGTCTGAGGGACACAGCACCAAGTGACTGGAACATTTTAGAGTCACACCACCAAATGATCAGAAAGTTCAATGTGTAGGAGAAAAGTACTGAACTTTTACCCCTGTCAAATGGATTTTAACCCAACTCATGTTGGCTACCAGGCTACCCGTTCTGAACCTGGCAGCCCAAAGCTTTAGTGCCAAAATAAAAAATTTCATCACACCAAACTCTACACATTTGTGTAAATTGAAACTTAATAGTGGAATCTATGAATTGATCCAAGCTCATCTACAAAATCCCAGAAAAAAAAAATCCCCCAAAGGTCATAAAGAGACTGCTTAGTCTACAATGACAATTTTATATAACATTCATTTTTTTCTTGAGAAAGGCATCAGTCATTGAAAAATATGCAAATTAGCTATCCAACAAAAGAAAACTGTCTCTCTTGTGCCACCTATAGGCAGCTATCCCGTAAATTAATATCCTTGGTCCACCACTTCCTGGGTTCTTGACCAAGATAGGAGAGCCATTATTCCCAGTAATCAAAGTCATGCTAAAAATATATTTTTACAAATATTCACGGCCAATTTTCTGTGTTCGAGGCTCCGTACCTAAACCGTGCTACAAAGCAAACAAAGGCCGGATCAACAACAAAAATGAAAACTTTTGTCATCATTAGAACTATGGTAAAAGAAACATAAAACGTATCAAAAACTGCACAATGTGAACCCGACCCAAGAACAAGTAACAGTTCTCTATGTAACCATCTTCCGAAATAGTAATATGGTAAAAAATCCCGGAAATTGGCATACGTTACCAGCCGCCAATTTTCCGAATCCAGTTTGCGCTACTTGTGACACATGGATACAAGTTGCCCCTCCGAGTGAAAAAAAATTTTTGGAACATCCATAGACACAATTGGAACATCCATAGACACAATTGGAACATCCATAGACACAATTGAATGACATTTCCATTCTGATAGCAACAGATGGGCTGTGAACACACAATGACTAAGCTACTTCCCGAATTATTATTATTATCATCATCTCGGCCTCTGCTCTTCTGGGACCAGGCAACGAACATGAACACAGGTCACCTCTTACACCAACCTCTCGCATTGCCCCTAGAGAGTCTCGTCACACCCACTCATTACCAGCCCTGGTTAGTTTATCAATAGCTCCGCTGCTATTTATTGGCCTGGAATATGACCTTTCTTCTTCTCATTTAACCATCGACAAGTGATCGGGGTAACAACATGCAGAAAATCAGCAGATAAAACGGGAGAAGATACAAAAAAAAAAGGAAAAATCGAATTTACCTACGGAATCAATCTCCAGGAGGCGCTGTAGGTCACGGATGTTGTGGATTTCGCTGTGAGCCAGTCTCTCGATCAGCTCCTGGGGGAACTCTGCTTCCTTAATGCAGCCAGGGAAGAAAGACATTTAAAAAAATACAGTACATAGACACTTCCCAATGATAATCCACTCCCACTATATAACGTACAGCGCACATGCCGGATCCTCCCTTGGTACTGAGCACCTCCAGCACAGAGGGACACTAGTGTCACACACAGCACAGGCCTAACATCTCATTCTCAATGTCACATTTCCTTCCACCGCACAATGGCGTCTTATTTGTTCCTTATCGGTGACCCGAGTTACCTTTGCACCCACCTCACATTCTCAAACTTGTCACCGAATGTCATTTTTTTCCCTGCCCATGTTACTAGCAGGAGACTAGGAGGACTAGAAATCATTCAGCCACTTGTAAACTAGACTTGCAAAGAGAGAAAAAAAAAAAAGGTGTCTGTGTTTTCTCTAAGGGAGCATGTCAGCAGTCTGGAAAGCAAGACATAAAGGCAAGAAATGGAAAATCAGCTCATTGTGTCCCACTCTATAGCCAAAGGGCAAGCGGCAGAGACGGAAATATACAGTCCACGGCCTAGGCACGCGCCACTAACACTCAGGATCCGTGTTTATATGTAATGGAGCCAGTAGATTGTTAGCTCTTTGGTCAATAGTGGCAATTTTAATCCCTCGGGGACACAATCTTTTATAGGGCGAGACAATCGGAGACGGCCACCCCCTTCTATGCACAGGTTTTGAAGTGGTTTCACGGTTTAGTTAGTTCAACCTGTAGTAGGATTGTATGAAAGAAACAAGTAGGGGCTTTGAAGATCACCACATGCAGCGGCTGCGGGAAACAAAACTCTTTGAGGAAAGCCCACAGGCAGGTAACTGCTTCCATTTAGCCGTGAAGTCAACAATGAGAGAGGTTTGGGTTTTTTTTTTGTACTATGGTGGAGGGGGTTAGTTCCAGACAAGTATCTACAACCTGCAGCCCAAGTCTCTATCTCTTCAAGGTGGAGAAGAAGAAGAAGTCGTGAATCTCTGCACTGTAATGCATCAGCATAGGAATCCCCCTCCTCCCCTACAAGCCCACGGCTACCTATTACACTAGCCAAAACTTTACCAGCTGTGCCCCACATGCTATGGATGTGCAAAAGACTCCCGTCTGTGCTGGAGAACACCCATCGTGCCATAGGAAAGGAAATAGCTCAGGAAACAATATTGATACAAATGTAACTTTTCTACAAACATAACAAAACAAAAATCTTTGAACTTGATCTTGAAGATTCTTTTTTCTGCCTTCCGTGGCAAGAGCACACATGACCAATACCCCAGCCCCTGCTCCTCTATGGAGTAAAAACTGCAATGCAATGAGATTTTGCTTCATTTTTTTTCCACTAGGATCCTACAAATCCACATTAATTATAGCTTAGGAACTTTTATACTAGGAGGCAGTATACCCCAGACAGATGTGCTCAGGAAGAACCTATAGCATCAGAGCACATGTGTAGGGCCTTGCACATCGTAGCGTATAGGAAGGAAGGGAAGGAAAATAGCATTTAGGAGCCCAATGTGCTGGAACATGCCTCAATCTTGTCTAGGCATGGACTCAGAATGTGGTTCACTGCACTAGTCAATGGTGTGCACTCCATAGATCAATATAGCACTTCTGTGATTTCATTATTAGAGCCACCATGGGAGGCCAATGCAGAAAAACCTGCGCCAGAACCTCTCGGGAGGCAGCTGTCATCTGCTGCAGAACCTCCTGGGATACAGAACCGTCAATCATGGTCTTAAAGGTGACCACACACATTAGATATAAGCATATTAGCTAGATTGAGGCTCATTTGGTGAGTAAATGATAAAGAATTGATATTCTTGGCTCCACGGTTGGTCTACAAAGGGTGGAGAATCTTTGGCCAAAGTGTTCTTCAACATACAAGCGCCCATGGTGACATTCCATGTTTGATATGGTAATGGGGGTGTTGGTGGTCATATAAGTGATCAGTTGTTGGTTAGACTTTACGGTGCAACTTGCTCAAGTGCAGGTGACTTGCAGCATGGTTATGACAAGAAGCTCCTCAAGATCTGAGGCTGCTGTGAGTAAATGGATCAGCTCTGTAGGTCTTTCCAGCCCTGCCCTTAGTGCTGCTGGATGGCAGGCAATGTAGGATCTGTACAAAATGCTATATACATACAAGGTTCTCTGCACACAGAACATATGGAGAATATGAAGACCTACCTCGCAGGATGAAGAAGACAGGTAGCAGACGCCTAGAAGCCAAATCCAAGCCCAGCTCTTCATTGCGTTCTGCTGCACTTATTACTGAATGACAATGCAATGTCTTGATGTAGGAGCTGCAGAACTGCTCCTGTGTCTGGGGGAGTCAGTACCATCCCTTAGAGGGGGATCAACACCCCACCAAATGTATTGGATCTGCTGGACCTTCTGAGGGGTTGGGTGGGTTCTCCAAGACCAAGAAGACCAACCTGTTCTTTCACCCCCTTTTTTTTTTGCAGATGGGTTGATCTTTACCAGGCAATGAGGCTGAGGGTCTGCATGTTGTGCACTGATCAGACCAACATAAAAGCCCAAGGAGGAAGCTCTAGATCTCCACTGAAACGCCCATCACCTGTCTGCATGGAGCTCCTATGTGCCCCCTCCCTTCCCAATCATTAAATGCACAAAGGCAGCAAGCACTGGGTCTGTCTCAGAGGAAGAAGCCAAAGAAACCAAGTTTCCAAAGACTGAGATCTTGTCAGGTCTTCTGCTTGGTGGTCAATGAGGCAGCAGATCCCTGGAGCTCCACCTGGATGGAAAATGGTTTAAATCCCAGGGTGAGGACGCAGCAGCAGCAGCAGCAGGAGGAGGGTGGACGAGTAACTCCTGGGGATGTCAGCTGCTCACAGCTCTCTGCTGTTGGGAGAGTGAAATAATCTGGAGCAAGAGATTATAGCATTGCCAGCCTCCCCTGTACCGCCCCCTCTCCTGTACTAAGCAACACGACCACAAACAGCCAAGTAGTGGGCAGGTTCTCCGAGCCAACACTGCCTGCCTGCCACTATAGTGTATATACTGCCTGCCTGCCTGCCTGTCACTATAATTTATATACTGCCTGCCTGCCACTATAGTGTATATACTGCCTGCCTGCCTGCCTGTCACTATAGTGTATATACTGCCTGCCTGCCTGCCTGTCACTATAGTGTATATACTGCCTGCCTGTCACTATAGTGTATATACTGCCTGCCTGCCACTATAGTGTATATACTGCCTGCCTGTCACTATAGTGTATATACTGCCTGCCTGCCACTATAGTGTATATACTGCCTGCCTGCCACTATAATGTATATACTGCCTGCCTGCCTGTCACTATAGTGTATATACTGCTTGCCTGTCACTATAGTGTATATACTGCTTGCCTGCCACTATAGTGTATATACTGCCTGCCTGCCTGCCTGCCACTATAGTGTATATACTGCCTGCCTGTCACTATAACGTGTATATACTGCCTGCCTGTCACTATAACGTGTATATACTGCCTGCCTGCCTGTCACTATAACGTGTATATACTGCCTGCCTGCCTGCCACTATAACGTATATACTGCCTGCCTGCCTGCCACTATAACGTATATACTGCCTGCCTGCCTGTCACTATAATGTATATACTGCCTGCCTGCCTGTCACTGAGCTATAATGTATAGAGGGATCAGGTGGGTTTATATGGCTAGAGATACGAGATATAGGTAAAGTGCAGCCATAACATCATGGAGCCTGACTGTTTACCATGACAGGTCTAGTAAGGGATCACCTTCTGCGGAGCCTCCAGGTATGTATAATAGAAGGAGCGCAGGTCCCGGGAGCCCGGCTATAATTATCTGAGCTTCCCTGCTGTATTATTAGATCACACTATGAGGCGATTCCAGTAATCGCTTTATACATCAAAAAATGACTTGTTTGCTCCAAAAACAGCGCCACACCTGTTCGCAGGTTCTCCTCGGTATTGCACTTCCATTCCAATCAGTAGAGAGGATTTTCTGATCCTGTATAACACTTTTAATACCTAATAATCATTGATGACATTTACGTTGTATCTGAATGATCTTTACTCCATTCCAAAGTCTAGAACTTATTAAAGGCACGTATGGATCTGCGCCAAATCTGTGATTATTCCATGAGGTTGTCTGGGGATACGTAGTGCTGGCACATGGGTAGGAGATGCCATGAGTCTGGATGATGGAACCAACTACGGTGACCCACAATGAATGAGATGGCAATGGTGTCGGGCTGTGCCTTAATCTTCTTATATTTGTTATTATTCCTTCTAAAATCAACTATTAAAATTATGCAAATGAGGAAGAAGTGTTCCGGGGAGGGGTTGTTACCAGAGCCTCTTTGTGTTGTGAGGTTACATCAGGCAGAGAAAGTGGGGAAGTGCTGAGGGAGCAGTTCTCCTGTACAGTGTAACAGCCTCTGAAGCTGAAGTATGGAGGGGCTCTGGTAACGCCCCTCAGAGTCCTCTTGACTCATTCATATGATTTTAAAAGTTGATTTTATCAGGAAGGAGACCATGTATAACAAATATAATACGGTCACGGTGCCTGGATCTATGAGTAATGTCCCAGGGCTTATCATGATGGATTTTGATGGGAGATTCCCTATGCGGAATTATTGAAGGATGATGTATAAGAATAGATCCATGTTTTTTTACAACATTTTAGATTGGATTGGTATTTGGAATAAATCTGCACCTGAAAGAATCTTTTCCCCAGAAACAGCGCCACTCTTGTCGGTGGCGGTATCTGGTATTGCAGCTAATTCAAGCGAACAGTTCATGGATATGGGTGGAGCTGTAACTGGCTTAATAGCTGGGTGCCTCTTTAATACTACCATATATATAGGAGGAAACACTTAGGGAACCCTGTATCTACTAATGGGCATTAAATAGGTTGACCCCCAAACATTGTGATCTCAGTTGCCCTAAGTTTTGCTGTACCACTGGTAAACTGGCGCTGTCGGACAAGGAGGTGGGTGCCACACTAGAGTGATGCCAGCCTCCTGGAATAGAGTGCTGAGGTTTCCTCGGAGGGC
Organism: Engystomops pustulosus; assembly: GCA_019512145.1. Lineage (NCBI taxonomy): Eukaryota > Metazoa > Chordata > Amphibia > Anura > Leptodactylidae > Engystomops > Engystomops pustulosus. Next base: position 12,750,159 of record CM033648.1, on the reverse strand, counting down.
TCTGAGCAGCACTCAGGATAGGCCCCTCGTATATATACAGTCGTATCCTATAGGTTCCTATAAGAAGGCGTCCTGCACTTTGTGTAACCCATGCCAGCAGCCTGGCACAGAGAAATCAAATGGTATTGTGGTAAAGGCACGGGAAATCAATCCCCCTGTCTCAGGAAAGGCCATTAGGTCACAGCGGGAGCCGGCTCTTATCTGTATGGGCTTCCTTCCAGATGATATTAAAGTTCCGATTTTTAATGGGATTCTATTTCCAGCGAGACACATGTAAACATATCCCTGAGACAGTCAGCGAGAGATGGAAATCACAGCGAGACTGCAGAATAGTCATCACCTGTATACAGGAATATAAGGAGATGCTCTATAGAGACCCTCGCTGAGCACCACCGTTACGTATTGGGAGCTATGGAGCTCACGCGCCATACTAGTTGTAGTGGTGGGTTTAGGTACTGCAGCAATAGCCCATTCTAGTCTATGAGACACTGCTGCAGTACCTGACATCACCACTAAGCATACAGCGACCGAGCAGCGCTTCTTGAGTCATGTGAATGATAGTGGGAGCCATATTAAGGCAAAAAAATCACCTGCTGTACATTAATGGAAAGGAGATTAGGATATAGATAGATGGGACATAGATTTGGATATCCCCCCCTTTAAAAGTATAGGGGGCTTTATATACACTATATACACTTTATAAGTATCAGGGGGGCTTCATAGACACTATATACACTTTATAAGTATCAGGGGGGCTTCATAGACACTATATACACTTTATAGGTATCGGGGGCTTCATATATACTATATACACTTTATAAGTATCGGGGGCTTCATATACACTATATACACTTTATAGGTATCGGGGTGTTGGGTATGTAAGATTACTCAAAGCATCCCAACAATGGGTATTTGATATTGTTTTATAATACATTTAGTGGTTATTTTGAAGGTGTTTTAATCGGAAGTAATCATAAATTGAATTTATAAATGTTTATGTATAAGATGTTGGGTAAAAATGGTGTTAATTATTTTTTTTTATGTTATAATAGTTTATTTAATCAAACATTTAGAAGCAGACGCGTTAATCACTATGACAATAGATAGTTGGTGGGGGCAAAGAGGAGTCCCGACAACGCCCGGGACAAGGAGTCGCGAGATAGATAACAATGGACCAAGAACTACATCAGACTGAACAACAGATGAATTTTTGTCACAGCTTATCTCCTCTCCTCACAGGAACAAGACCGTCTCTATATATGATAAACAAGGACTCCCCCCCATCATCCCACCACACCCCCATCCCATCCACTACCATCACTATGACAATAGATTGATTGTCACAGCTTATCTCCTCCCCCTCCTGTACAATGACCTCTATAGAGATAAAATGACCCATCATTACAATCCACTATGAAATAGTGATGTCACAGCTTATTCCTCCCCCTCATCCCTGGACATGGAACCTCTCTATATAGATAACACTGACCATCATTTCATCATATGACAATCGATGATGTCACCGCTATCTTCCTCCCCCAACTGTACAATGGACCTCTTCTATATAATAACAAAACACGGACCTCAAACCATCATAGTGACCAAAGATGAGGGTCAAAGCTTATTCCTCCCCCCTCAATGCACAATGACCTCTATATAGATAACACTGACCATTCATATTATACATCAACTACTGACAATATATGATGTCACAGCTGATCTCTCCCACTGCGTGTAAAATGTACTCTATAGAGAAACAGGACCAATCATTAATCCATAACTAAAATAGATGAATGATGTTGTCACAGCTGATCCTGCCTCCTTCTCCTGATACAATGACCTCTATAGAGATTAACATGACCCACATTATTCACCTCCTGACATAGATGATTGTCACAGGATTATCTCCTCACCATCCTCCCTGTACAATGACCCACTCTATATGATAAACACGGACCCATTATTACATCATATGACAAATAGATGATGTACACAGTATCTCCTCCCCCTCCCTGTACCATGGACCCTCTATGAGATAACACTGACCATCAGACATCACTACTGCAATAGATTGAGTGTCACAGTTATCTCCTTCCCCCCCTTGTACCATGACCCTCTTATAGATACACTTACCACATTACATCATACTGACAAATGATGATGTCACAGGCCATATTTCTCCATCTGCAACAAATGACAATATAAGCTTATTACATGCTTTGCTGCCCGAAGATATTGCTGCCTAGGCTGGGGGTATGTATGCCCTATCCCCAGCTAAAGCCTAGTACAGCTGAGACTCTATACGTGTTAAAAATGGCAATAAAACTATGCACCTGGTGATCTGCCGAATTCGTTTTGAGGCTGCGGTTTGGGTAACATGATACACGGGTCCTTGTGTAGTGAAAGGTTAGTGTGTTATGTATGAATTCAAGCACTTGGTCGAAGATGATACATATGTTATGGGGAAGGGAGAGCTGAGCTAAGACTAATACGTTGCAGGTTTAGAGACAAGCGTGACCATAGCGCGTACTCGAAATAACTGGAATCCTGCACGTTTCTTTATAATAAAATTCTCATGTATATAGCGCACACAGATTACGCCGCGTGCTCAAAGCATGACCCAAATTGGATCCTGTCCCCAGGGGGCTCCAATATAGACAACTAACAGCGATGGGGCATTTACTAAGGGCCGATTCGCGGTTTTTCCCGACGTTGTGACCCGAATATGTCTGCATTTGCGCCGATTCCCCTAAAATTGCCCAGGCTCACCGCAATCAGATTGGGGAGCATCGGCGCTGCGCTGGCTGCACGGGACGGAATCGGGGGCGTGGCCGGCGAACAAAATCCAGCGGATTGTTTGCAAACCAAACTGCCGATTTTAATCCGCATTTTAAAACAAAAAGGTGGCGGGAGCATGGAACTTACATTCACTCAGCCGCCTCGGTTTGGTCTTCCATGTGCGTTTCGGGGAACCCTTCAGCGCAGCAGCCGCCACCTGGTGAGGGGGCAGAACTGAACTTAATAAATCCCGGAGGACCGACTCCTCCAGTGCAGGGAGACATGCTGCTGGTTTTCGAACTAGACCGGGTTAAGGTAAGGGTGGGAAGTAAATCTGCCCACATGTTTTGGAGTGTGGGAGGAAACGTCGGACCCCGAGGGAAACCCCCGCAAACATGGAGGAACATACAAACGCTATGCGATGTTGGCATCGGGGTGGGATTTGAACCCAGGACCCGCCAGTGCTGCAATCAGAATGTGCTACTCCTCAGCCATTGTGCCACCCTTCTTTCTGGTGTCCTGTCTTAAAGGCCCAATGAATTTCTATATGCCCATGGCCACCCCAGGTCTGCCATATAAGACCGTATTCTTGGGATTTGTCTGTGCCATCCAAGTATCTTACTATACCTTCAAGGAACCTGTACCAAACTTTTCGGCACTATGAGGGCTACTAAAGGAACCGTCCTAGGGCTTGATCAAACCTGCCGTGTTTAGGTGTGATAGCGTTCCGGAAAAACCTCTGTTACGCTATCTAAACACGGGGAGGGGGGTGGGGTACAGTTGTAAGCGGGTACAGTGTAATTGTCAGACAGCTCGCACCCAAACCGGTTGATGTTTCCTTAAGGGCGGCGGGGTTGGAGTACTAGGGGCGTGACTGCCAGCAGGCACCGTGGAGTTCACCGCGCATATGGAGGCCAGCGGGGCGGGTCCGGGCAAGACGGGCAGAGTAATATGATGATTACACTTAAAAAGGGCTAGATCCTACATTCGCTAGAGCACTACACTGGATCTACTTTAATGGTAAGATAAGTGGCGTAGGTCTCCTTTAAAGGAAGCGGCTTTAATTAGAGAATAGTAGATATACTAGGAATGGGGACTCCAATGATCACAAGTGAAACAGGGTTCCCCCTTTCTTGTGTGTTGCAAGTTGCATAGGTGCTGTGTCACTCCTCACTGTGGGCAGGCGCGGAGGAAAGATGACTTGGCATTTCCAATAGTCCCATAGGGAATGACTACAGTGGCGATGCTAACTAACAAAAAGCACCCAGCTGGTCATGAGACCCCAAAATCCATGTGCTAGAGTCAAACGACGAACGTCCGTAACATTGGTAAAATGTTAGTCTGAATTTAGTTCGGTGTGTCAAAGTCCCAACTCTGCTGTTTTGTTAACGCAAGAGAATTTCAAACTTTAAAATGGGGAATCTTTTTGGAAATTTCAGAGTTTTTTCTAATTAAAAACAAATGATATCATCCAAATTGTTCAACTCCGTAAGTGAAATTCAATAGAAAACAGTTAAAAATCCCCTGGGATATGTTAAAGTGATTCCAAAGTTATAACCTGCACTAATTAAACATGATGGGGTGCTCTTCAACGGCCAAACTTGGCCCTGCTGAGACAAGGGTTCAAGGAATCTACATTAAAATCCATCAGTAATCAGGGACACTTCTCCTTAGATCCAGGCACGTTTGGGACTGTGGGAATCTTCTTATAGTTGTAACCAGGCCTCACTCCTGCTTCTAAAAATCAAACTTTTAAAACTATACTAATGAGCCCATTAGTATAGTTTAAAAGTTGATTTTATGGGCTTACCAGAGACTCTCAGGTGCATGAACTTCGAAGGGTGTTACATGTGCATGAGCACTTAATGCGGTGTGAATTACATCAAGCAGAGGGAGGGTGGAGGAAGGAAGTGCTTCTGCACAGTGTGACAGGTAGGAAACTTACAACACAGAAGTGCTATGGTAATGCCCCCCCAGAAGCCCTTCTAGTTCACTAACTAATTAAAGTTGATTTTTTAGAGGGAAGAGGATAACAATCTTATAACCGAGTGGAATTGGTCACAATCTTGGGTCAGGAAAGATTACTTTGATGATAGAATGGGGCACATTTACTACCCGGTCCGGTTGCGATACCGATTCGGACGGTCGTCTAATGCGGATTTGACGTCTGGTGCGATTCACAAGATCGTGCGCACAATATCCTGCGTGTGTCGTTCCCTTGTTTTGAGGGTCCGCCGACGAAAGTTCACCTTGTTCTTCCCGGTGTATGTGAGTGCATTGTCTTAACGACACCATTGACATGTTAAATCACGATGCGTTAATCTGAATAAAACGGATTGTCGACGCCCCCCCCCCAATTTTGGCGACGAGAAGAAAGCCGGCTCGATGCGCAACAAAAAGCCCGATCGCAGATGCGACAAGTACGGGCGGATCTCCGAAAAAACAAACCCCCAAAATCGGACAAACCCAACGGAAATGCGGTCTGCGGGACTTGTACCTCCGCCCCCCAATGTGTTCCGTTGTGGGGATATTCGCTCTCTGACAGGGTTCTCCCCTTACTTCTTTTCTCCAGTCCGTGTTCGACCATTCATACAGCCGAGGGTCTTGGGCCTTGTCCAGCTCCCTGCGGCCGTTTCAGGGTACGCAGTGTCCGCGCTGCATTATTTCCATCCTTCCCTGCGGATGGGCGTGTGAATATGTGAAATATTTAGTGAGCGTGTCCCGCTGGGCGCCCCGATCCTCACAGCTTCTCTTAACTGCCTGGCTTCCCCAGTCCTCTGCAGTGACGACCGTACATCAGATCCTCGTCGAAACAACCCCAAAAAACGACAACCCCACCCCATTTGCTGCATGAGGATAGGGTAATGCGAATTACTTAAGACGTCCTCGGTATAGCGTAGACCATAAGCCAGCAAGTCTTCTCAATAGGGAAGCAAGCAAGGGGCAATCAGGGCGTTTAGCGGCGAGTTGTGAAGCTACCTGGGAAGTAGGGATAATCGGACGGAGAGGGGTCCAGGAAGACGTCGGCACTTGGGGGCCAGTCCCACAGAATGAAGGAGGGGGAGAGGCAGAGGGGAAGAGGGGGAAGGAGCGAAAAAGAAAACCAAAACCCAAAAAACAAAACTATTCATCCTCCACACAGTACCCAACAACCTACAATTTAACAACTCCTCCAACCTAAAAAAAAGCCAACCCACCACCTCTCTAAAAAAGGTAACAACAACAAATAAAAAAAAACACAACCCCACAAAAACAAACCAAAAAAAAAATAAAAAAAAAAAACAATTTTTTTCTTTAAAACATTCTTTGTTTTTTGTTTTGTTGTGTGGGGGGGGGGGGGGGGGGGGGGGGGGGGGGGGGGGTATCGCATATATAGAGACACAAAAATAAAACATCTCTGCTCATAACAATGCTGCCTGCAGACAGGACACTCTGACAATCTGACTCAGCTTCCTTATCATATAACATCTGATGCTCTCAGAAGATAAGGACACTCTGTACCAAATTGCGCAGCTCTCCTGCCTATCACATGCTGCTGCATACAGGGACACTCTTGCACAATCTGCTCAGCTCCCTTCGCTCTATAACATGCTGCTGGCAGATAGGACACTATGACAATTGCCAGTCTCCTCCTGTCTATCACCTGGCGCCTGAAACAGGCACTCTGCACATCGCTCAGCTCTTCTGCTTTAACATGATGCCTGCAGATAGGAACATGTACATCTGCGCAGTCCTCTGCTCTATAACATGATGCCGGCATACAGGGCCACTTGCACAATCTGCTAGCTCCTTCGCTCTATAAACATGATATGATGTGCAGAAAGGACACTATGACATCTGCTCAGCTCATCCTGCTCTATAACATGCTGCTGAATACAGGCACTCTGCAAAATCTGCTACAGCCTCCTCCTGCTGTATAACTGCTGGCCTGCAGATAGGACACTATGTACAGATTGCTCCAGCTCTCCTGCTTCTATAAACATGCTGCTGCCGATAGGACATTATGTACAATTGCTCAGCTCCTTTTATGGCCTCTATAACATGCTGCACTGCAGATAGGACTATTACATTTGCTCAGCTCCTCCTGCTCTATCAAATGCTGCCTGCCACAGGACACTGCACAACCTGCCTCAGCTCCTTGCTTAAACATGCTGCCGGCGTAGGACACTATGTACAATCTGCCAGCTCTCCTGCTCTATAAACATGCAGCAGATAGGTATTTGTACAATTCTGCTCGCTCCTTTGCCTCTCTTAAATGCTTTGCCTGCAGATAGCGACATATGTACATATGTCAGTCCTCCTGCGATATAACATGTGCCTGCATACAGGCCACTGCACAACCTGCTCGCTCCTGTCTGCTCTATAACATGCTGATGAGATAGGACACTGTGTACATCTGATCAGCTCATCATGCTATAACATGCTGCCTGGCCAGATAGGACACTATGTACATCTGATCAGATCATCCTGCTCTATAACAGCTGCATTGATGATAGGACAATGTGACAATGATGATCAGATCCATATCGCTCTCTAACAGCTGCCTGCAGATAGGACACGCTGTACATTGTCAGCTCCTCCTGCTCTATGACATCTTCCTGTAAATAAAAATACTCAAACAAAATCACGCTCTGAGAAATCTATGAGGATTAGGGATAGCTGACCAAACAGCAATGTCAGATGTGTTGGGTGCAGTAGTGTAACTATAAATGCTGACAGGAAATGAATTGCAAGGTTTGTGAAAGCACCCATCAAGGGTGGTTAGCGGTTGGTTGGGTACATGTGGGTTAGTGTACTGAACCAAACATTTTTTCAAGCTATAACAAGACGAGCTAAATACGGCAGTTCCTTCTCTGTACAATGTGCATTGTTTGCAGCTGACTTTGTAGCTGCTCTGAGGAACCGTATGACAGAATATAGTTTCATTATAACTGTAGCGGCTTATTTGCCTATCCTGTAATGTAAGTAAAACCAAATAACATCCATTTACACATACAACTCCAATGAAGGGGGACTGTGCATTGTGATACATGAGGACAGTGTTTGTATTTGGTTAATTAGAGCGGACCTGTGAGGATGCTCCCATGCACACTGGTTCTAGGGTTTCATCCAGGTGGAATGTACTGGTCAGGAAGGAGGATGAACTACCGGCTAATCATCATGTCGACATTAGGAAGGTGGGCACGGGTCTAAACGTAGAAGCCAAAAGGTTGTCAAAATAATTCACACCAAATTAAAAAATGTACGTTGACAAGGGATAAGGCTATAGTCACCAGGGATCGGCACCAGTGTATGTGTCTATGTGGGGGTGGATCATCGTCCATACTAATGCTGGTTTGAAGGTCCTTCTGCCTGTTTTCTCTGCCGATTTGCATAACCAATACCAATTTGTGCCAAAATCAAGGCTGAATAATTATCAGTGGGTGCCAGGGCTTGTAAATCCTAAACACTTACCTATTACCAAAACATGGGCCAATCATGGGCATTGGTGGTGACCGAAGTTAGTTCTAATATCTTGGGTCTTTTCACCCAAGTACCATAAGGGCCCCCTCTCTCCATGGCCTTGTCCACCCCTACTACAGCTATTAGCAACCCAGTTGACATGATGCACTAGAAAGTGTTGTACAACTAAACCCGGCCAAGTTTCCCTAGGCGTGGTCTTACCTATACCAGTGTTACCGTCCAAATAGTTGGCTCATCTGTCTCTTCTTAAGGTCCTGATCATCCATTATCTGCTTTCAACAAGGACTACATTCCAGCCACAGGCCATATGCTAAAGGACATCTACCCATCAGATTTTACTCATTACCGAAAGGTGTTACCGAGTATAGGGGAAGCTATCTTTTTCTTCATCCTAAAATGATGGTAGATGTCCTTGAAGGTGTTGTCCAAATTACCAATGTTTACTAGTGGTGAGTACAAGTCTCTATTGGGTCATGCCAATTGTAAATGCCCGGTAGACTTTGGCCATCGCGTATGATGCGTGCTGGACCTGGAACCTGCGGGCAGCTGCTTCTGGGGATTTCTGGTGATATCCCGTGTTTCGGCACTTTCGGGGTCGTGGGGAGGCACTTGGGCCAATAGATATTACCACATTGCTCTCAACAGGGTCATCGATGTTGTGGAAGAAGCGTAGTAGAAACGTTAAACGTAACGACAGTAATTAGATTTTCCCCCTTGCATGGGGAAAGGTGAGTTTTGCAGGACACGGGACGTCCTGAAAGACCCTAAGTGGCTGTGGTGGGGACCTGCAAGACCATTCTTGGCAGAGGCACAAGTTCTATTGATAAGTACAATATGGGTGACCTACTTAGGACATGAACTTACTTTGGTAAACTTTGGATCATTGGCTAACCACCGTAAAGGACATCTACAACCAGGCGGAGGAGGATTGTAAGCAAGCACACTACTATACTGGTGTGCGCCCCTTGCACGATTCGCTCTCCTTTAGTACGTTCCTTGTTGTTTTTACAAAAAGGGAGTTAACGATAACTCTCTCAGGCATCCATTGCAGAATGTATTTTTAATCCTTTTCTTTTGTAAAAAGAGGCATAAGAAGCAAAGGAGGTGGATCCTGCCAGAGGGGGCAGCCACCAGTATGTCACCATGTGCTTGGCTTACAATCATTCATTCCTGTGGTTAGCGGTCCTGTAAGGGGTTAGCCACCACATATCCAAGATTATTATTAAAAAATCTAAAAAAATACGGAATAAAAAGGGACTCAATAAGTAGCTAATCTTGTGTGCACACACACTGGCGCCTGAACTACATCAGCATTAGGACATTACTTCCCGGGACGGTTGTTGCAGGGACTACAGGAAGACCATGGGGTTTGGTCAATGCTCACTGGCATTTTTCTGAGTTGTCTGTATCTTGAGTTGTCCTTCTGCATTGCCTAAGGACTAAACTTAATTGGATTAAGCCTTTAGATAATGTTCAGCAGGGTGTTGATCTACCCTTCTTATCTTTCCTTAAGACCCGTTGTTACAAAACTTAACAAACCGCTCCGCTGACTTGGTGCGCCAGCAGAACGATTGTCTCCAGATTGTAGCAAATTGCTTTACCATTTAATTATGAAATCTACTAATCACCGCAATAATCAGTGCTAGTAAATTACCAATCCATTACTTACAAGAATGCATGCAGCTCAGTCAGCAAGACATCTGCAAAGAGAAAAATCACTTAACACGTTGACCTGTCTTAACCTTGCCAAAACAGCAAACCCTCTAGTGGACGTACTGGGGCCTCCACGGTGCTCTCATACCCTGCCTGATGTCAAGTCCTCTCTAAGTACATATATATCAGCGATGTGTGTGTATTTGAAGCCCATTTTCCCGGTACACTAGAGAGTCACCAATGTGCAATAAAAAACTATGTTCATGAGGCAAATGAAGTAGCGATCTTTGGAGGAGAAGCGCTGCAGAGGACGGGGAACTAGACAGATGAAGGGAGTAGGTGGCTGAGCATTGTGGAGAGGGTGCTTGCATGGGGAGGAGCGTGATGCGTTAGGGATAGGTTGGCCTGATGGGGAGGAGTGCAAAGGGAGAGGTGCTGCCTGGGGAGGAAGGCGTTAGGGATAGGTCGCTGCATGGGGGAGGAGGTGGTGAATAAGGGAGAAGTTGCTACTAGAGAGAGTGTGAGGTGATCACGTAACGAGGAGTGGATGGCACAAAAAAGAAGGAGTGCTGCATGGGAAAAGATGGTATAGAAAGAGGCCTGATGCAGAAGAAGTGTATGCATGGGGAGAGGAGCTACATGGAGTAGAAGTGTGCATGGGAAACAACTACAGAGGTGTAGTGTTAAAGGTCCATGGGAGAAGAGGTGCTCCTTGGGAATTGATGTGCATGGGGAAGAGGGTGAATGGAGAGGGTGTTATCTGGGAAGAGGCTACATGGAAACAGTGCTTGCATGGGGAGAGCCATTCCTGGGAAACTAGCTGCAGGGAAAAGAGGAGCTGCAGGGAGACGAGGTGCTACATTGGGAGTAGAGCGAACATTGGAAAAAGGGTGCTGCAGGGGGGAGGCATCGCATGGGGAAGACTGAGCTGCTGCATGGAGAGAGGTGCGCTTGGAGAAGAAGAACTGATGGGGAGAGAGGCACCGCATGGAAGGTAGCTGCATGGAGAAGAAGAGCTGCATGGAGAAAGGTTGATGCATAGGAAAAGCACTGCATAGAGAAGAGGGGCTTCATAGGGAATAAAGCTGCATTGAAGAAGGGTAAATGCATGGGAAAAAAGGCTGCATTGGAGACAGCGTGCTGTATGGGAAGAAGTAATGCATGCGGCTGCATGAAGTAGAGGTGCACAGTGAGCAATTAAAGTAGAGGAGCTGATGGAGAAGAATTGCGCATGGAGCAAGGGCCTGCATGGAGAAGAGGATATGCATGAGGAAGTTACCACCAGCGACACCAATAGATCTGGAACAGATGAGGCTTCTTATGGAAACTCCTTCAAACAGCTCCTATGTGCAGGGCTGAGCCATCTCTCCTTCTACCCATTATAGCGTGGCCATCACGTTAGTTATTAATTTAGTGCCCCCAAAATTAATACATATCCTTTAATTATATTAGACATAGTCACATTTAATCATATTTCCAAAGACCAAAAGGGGACTGATCTTTCCGCCATGCACAGCTCCTTGGATGTTGGACTACTACCGTGGCGCTTGACCATCTTTGTCCAATTGTGCACAGGTTACTTGCCCCTGTGGTGGGAGCCACCCCTACCCACACTCGTGTCGGTGCCTGAGGGATGTGGTATATGTTTGCCTTCATCATTAGTAGAAGAAAAGATGAAACTTCTAGAGATGACAAAACTTCTGACATAAACGTTCACTCACATCTTCCAAAATAGCGGCCTTTATGTCTGATCAAAATCTTTATTTTTCTTTTATCATCCTCCCCAAGACCACCCTGCGAGTTCCATGGTGACATCCCGGGGAGTTGAAAAAGACCCGTGTGTTGTGTGAGAATTGTATGATTGGGGAGGGCAAGGTTCCTCTCCCCCCGTGAAGACCGCCCTTTGCCCCGCCAGCAGATCTCGCCTCCAGGGCTCCATCTCTTCAGAGGGATTTTATCGGTGGTGGATGGAAGCTTTAATAGATTGAAAGGCCTCAGTGCCACGGCACTGCATTTACGGCCATTGCTACCTGGCTGTCTGATATTTTTGTGTTTGTGCCTAATCCACCTCTTAACATGTGATGGATTTTGCTTCAGCATTGGGGGTGGTGACGGCGCTCATTGTGAGGCTTCCCTTTATTTCAATCACAATGTGGTCAGCGACTGTCAGGTAGACCACGTTCTTCTAGCCCGGGGTTGACTGATGCTGGATTTAGACCCCCTAGGAGGATAACTGATTGGGAATAGAATAACTCTTTGTGGTTAGAAGGTTTAACTGCCATGGGGATGCGGACTAGATAAGGAATGAAGTTCGTCTGCGGGGTTTATCTACAGTTTCTAGAGGACGTGTATTATAGGCGGAGGGAATTAGGACTGTAATGGTTGGTTATAGGATCAATTATGGGGGTCTTAGACGTATGACCACTGACCAGACCAGATCTTAAGCGAGAGACAGTGGTTGGCAGCGACTTAAAGCGAAGTCTAGGTTTTTAAGTTATCATAAGCAATAACACCGCTGATCAAGTGGGGGGTGCACTAGGTAAGGACCCCTATCTCATTCAGAATATGGGATAGTGTTTCCTTTAAAGGAGTTTATTCCCAACTTGTTCAGTATTATCCCGTAGCCACGGGGATGGAGATGACAGGGGATCATTGATGGCGCTGGATGCTGGGACCCCAGGAGTCCTACGCGACAGAGGTGCATCTCACTAAGGGTGGTATGGCCGGACAAGGGACAATTTTCCCCAAGATGCAATAAAGTTGTAGTTTGTTATCCTCTATTATTACTAGTACAGACACATTTAATTGTGCAGCTAAAGTCAAGCATGTTTCCCTGACCCCGATTTATTGTTTATTGCCCCAAGCTGCGGGTTGTTATCTCACATGGTCCCCACAATGTGATCTGTGTACCCCATAGATTATGACTAGATCTTTGTTACCTCAGCTGATGAGACTAGATTCTGGTACCACATAGATTATGACTAGATATTGGTACCTAGAAGATTATGACTAGATCTGTGGCAAACGATTAGACTTGATCTGACCCATTATGATCGTTTGTACCCATAGATAGGACTAGGACCATTTGTACCCCATAGATTATGAGCTAGATCGTGTTACCCCATGGATAGACTTTAGATCTGTGTATATAGATTAGGACAGATCTGTGTACCCCCATAGATTAGACTAGTCTGTGATACCCCATACATTTGACAGATCTGTGTGCCCATAGATTATGACTAGATCTGTTGCACCATAGATTAGGATAGATCTGTTTGTGGCCCCATAGATTAGACTAAGCTCTGGTGCCCATAGATTAGACTGATTGTGTGCCCCCATAGATATACATGTGGCCCACATAGTTAGCTCTGTGTGCCCCAAGATTTGACTAGATCTGTGTGCCCATAGATATGAGCATGGCCCTAGATGCTACTAGACTCGATCTCAGGGGCATCTCACCCTTTCTCGGTGATGATTGGGTCTCACACATCCAACCAGTTCACAACCCCAAAAATAAGATCTTTTTTTTTTTTATATAAAATGGCAATAAGAAAATTTTTTTACATTCTTGAAGAATTTCATCCACCTAGTGCCATGTGGACATTGCCATACTCCATGATACCATATATGGTCAGAAAATTCTCCGTACCAATATACACGACACAGTAAAAAAGTTACATGGGTTTTGAGTAGGTAGTATTTAAAAATTCTAGCTTTTTCTATTACATATTCTGAGAATCCTCAGTTATCCTCCCCGGAACTAGGTATGAATAACTGATCTAAATGAGTGTAGACATTTCGTGTAGGCAATTGGTTGTGTTACATAACTTGATTCTGCCACGTGCAGGAGATTAAACCTATTGTGTCGATTGCCAGGCGAATAATGGAGGAACAACAATGTGGAGCTTCTGAAAGAAGAAGGTTTAAATGTTTGGAGATCCTTTAATAATATAAGCTTTCTAAGGGTTTCATTCGTGACCCTTTCTGTTGACTAGAAACGGGAACCTGGACCCACTAAGGAATTGGGGCACATTACTATTGGCGTCTGAACACCGCATTTTGTGGGGTTCACTATTTTTTCAGATTGCCTGAATGGCCCAGGTTGTTAGGGCCCGCGATCAGATTGTGGCGCATCGGCGCGGCTTGCATGGGAACACAAATCGGGGGGGTGGACGTCGGACCTACATGACTGATTGGAACAAAACCGCCGTATTTTTAAAACACAAATTGGTGTGCGAGATCAGACACTTAATGCACCGGGGAAGAAGAGGTGAACTCCAGCGGACCTCAGCGGGGGAGGGAAGTGACAAAGCAGGAAGATTGGAGCACGATCGTAGTGGATCACGGCAGACCCACCAACCCTCCATCCTCATGCCGAATCTATTCTACTTCTGCCAGCAATGTGAGAAGCGGCGCTGAATATACCCCCCAGCCAGACAGAAATGGTATTTAGGGAGTATGGGAAATTGGTTACCACACGCTGAAGGCGCAATTTAAATATTAAGTCATGTCAACCTCTCAAATATCTGATGTGTATGTCCCATAATTAAATAACTAATCTGAGCGCATTGTTTCTAATCTGTTGTTCCCTTGTATTCGTTCTAGAGTGTGATACCCATTGGGGGTATCACTTCTTATTGCGCGTCCTAACATCAATATAGACTTATATGCATGTTCTGATTGGACAGTTTGTACAGGGACACGCCCCCAACGTAGCATTCATGGATTCCAGATGCATAACAGCAGGAAAGGAACATAACACCAATGATCTTTTGTAGCACTGTATTTATTATATAAAAATCTACCAACAATTGAATCAGAGAGGAGGTGACCAGTTTACCTCCTAAATTCGCATCCAAGTTGCTGGTCCAAATCTCCGCGGTTTTGTTCTGTGGATGTGATATGCCACATGTCAATGTTTGCCTGAATGAATGTAGAGTAAAATTTATTTAATTAATGACAGAAAATAACTCCCAATTCTGAAACTCCAATTTGGGTTCCATAAACATACATTGCGCTTCAAATCAGACCAGTTAGAGGGCGAACCAGTACATGAAACTCCAGCACATTCCTGATAAGAGAGTGGAATTTTTAACTCATTTCAATGTGATTTATTTATTATTGCATTAAATATTGTATATTTAAAACTATGGAAATAGTACATTTCTATGGACTCATGAAGACTTGGGTGAGTTTGTTTTCTTTATCTTAGGTTCTGTATCAATAAGTTCTTTCTCTGCACATGAAGCCCCAAAAATTATGGTACCTATAACGTGCGATGTTATAACCTATACATAAAGTGTATATAGTGTATATGAAGCCCCCGATACCTATAACTGTTATGTGTATATGAGCCCCAATACCTATAAAGTGTTTATAGTGTATATGAAGCCCCCAATACCTTAAAGTTGTTATAGTGTATATGCAGCCCCCGATACCATTTAAAGTGTATATGTGTATATGAGCCCAGATTACACATAAATGTATGATCGTGTATAGAAGCCCCCGAACCTATAAATTGTCATGAAGTGTATATGAAAGCCCGATACCACAAATTGTCTATGCGTGTATATGAAGCCCCGATACCTATAAAGTGGTATTTATTAGTGATATGAAGCCCCCGACCTATAAAGTGATAATAGTGATATGAAGCCCCTGATACCTATAAATTAGTATAGTGCATTATGAAGCCCCCATAATACCTATAAAGTGTATATAGTGTAATGACACCCCTGATCCTCTATAAATTGTTTAGTCTATGAAGCCCCGATACCCTTAACGGTATATAGTGTATGATAAAAGCCCACTGATCTATAAGTGTATATGTGTATATGAAGCCCCCCTGATACCTATTAAATTGTATATCAGTGTACTGAGCCCCAATACCTAGAAAGTTGTATATAGGGTATATGAACCCCCCTGATACCTATAATTATTGTATATAGTGTTTGAACGCCCCCCGCTACTATACAGTGTATTATAGTGTATATAAAGCCACCTGATACCTATAAAGGTATATAGTGTTATGAAGCCCCAAACCTATAATGATAAATAGTGTTATGAAGCCTGATACCTATACGTGTATATAAAGCCCACCTGTACTATACAATTGTAATAGGTATTTGAGCCCCCCTGATACTTATAAGTTATATTAGTGTATTGACGCCCCCTATACCTATAAAGGTATATAGTGTATATAAGCAAATATACACTATATACACTTTATAGGTATCGGGGGCTTCATATACACTATATACAATTTATAGGTATCGGGGGCTTCATATACACTATATACAATTTATAGGTATCGGGGGCTTCATATACACTATATACAATTTATAGGTATCGGGGGCTTCATATACACTATATACACTTTATAGGTATAAGGTGCTTCATATACACTATATACACTTTATAGGTATCGGGGGCTTCATGGCAGAGAAGATACCTTGATTGAACAGAACCTGAAGATAAAAGAAAAACTCACCCAAAGTTCTTCATGAGGTCATAGTAATGTGACATTTTCCATTATGGGGCACACAGATCTAGTCATAATCTATGGGGTACACAGATCTAGTCCAGTATAACAACCCGCAGCTTTGGGGCAATAGAAAATAACTGGGGTGGCAGGGAACATGCTTGACTTGTTGCTGCACTAATTAAATGTGTTGTACTAGTAATAATAGAGGATAACAATACAATACAACAATTCAATACAATACAACTTTATTGATCCTATGGGGGAAAATTGCTTTGAACAAGCAGTCCAAGCATGGAAGACATTTAGGTTCATTACCATTAACACGTACAAGTAGAAAGGAACACGAGGGACTATATTACGTAGTTGGGTTGCAACAAGGTTCGGCTGGTCACAGTCCGTGTCCTTTTAGTACCAATCAAGGAAAGGGATAGGAGATAACAAGGTGATCAGTAAGGGTCCAACTACTGGGACCCTCACCGATCAGAAGAAAGGGGGTCCCAATTATTCTAATTGAATGAAGTGGAGGAATGAACATGTGTCCCAGCAACCATAGGTGCTGAGCACAGCACTCAGGTATCTCCAGCACTCTCATAGACAGTGTTCTGTGCTATAAATCTCTGTGCTATAAACCTCATAGTATATAATGGACACGTGCTTGTCCTGCCACACCACCCATTAGTGAGAATGCACCTCTGCTCTTAGGATCTCTTGGGGGTCCCAGCAGCCAGCCCATCAATGATCCCCTTGTCATCTCCTATCCCGTGGCTACGGGATAACTGAACAAGTTGGTAAAACTCCTTTAAGGTTAACACTATCCCATATTCTAATGATTATAGGGTCCTTACCAGTGAGACCCCCACTGATCAGGGTGTTATTGCTTATGATAACATTAAAACCGTAGACTTTGCCTTTAAGCGGCTGTCAACCACCTGACTCTGCTTAAATGATTTTGGTCTGGTCAGTGGTCATAATCTGTCTAAGACCCCCATAATGGGATCCTATAACGCAGCCATTAACAGTCTCTAATTCCCCCCTATAATACAGTCTCTGAGAAGATGTAGATAAACCCGCAGACAGAACTTCACTCCCTTATCTAGTCCATCAGTCCCCATTGCAGAGTAACACTTCTACCAACAAGAGGTGTATTCATTCCCAAATTCAGTGATATCCCCCCAGGGGGTCCTACTAGCTTCAGGTCACCCCGGGCTATAGACGTGGCTACCTGACAAGTCGCTGACCACATTGTGATTGAAAATAAAGGTGAAGCCTCCAACAATGAGCGGCCGTCACCCCAATGCTGAATGTAAAATCCAATAACATTTAAGTGGATTAGGCACAAACACAGAAATTATCAGCCAGGTAGACAATGGGCCGTAAATGCAGAGCCGGGGAGCTGAGGCCTTTCATCTAAAGCTTCCACCTTCCCGCTGAAGAGAATGGGAGCCCTGGAGGCTGAGATCTGGCTGGCCGGGGCACGCTCACAGAGGAACCTGTGCACTCCCCAAATCATACAAGTTCTCACAACACACAGGGGCTTTCAACACCACGTGATGTCACCAGGACTCGCAGGGTGGTCTTGGAGGAGGATGATAAAAAAGAAAAATAAAGATTTTGGATAGACATAAAAGGCCGCTGATTATTGGAAGATGGGAATGAACAATGTTATGTCAGAAGTGTATGGTCATCTTCTAGAAGGTGTTCAGCTTTTCTTCTACAATGGATGAAGGGCAAACATCTACAACATCCCTCAGTTACCAGGACACGAGTGTGGGTAGGGGTGAGCTCCCACCACAGGGGCAAGTATACTGTGCACAATTGGACAAGATGGGTCAAAGCGCCACGGAGTAGGTCACAACATAAGGGAGCTGTGCATGGCGGAAAGATAGTCCCCTTTTGGGTCTTTTGGAAATATGGAATTATGTGATCTTATGTAATGAATAATTAAAGGATATGTATTAATTTTGGGGGCACTAAATTAATAACTAACGTTGATGGCCACGCTATATGGTAGAAGGAGAGATGGCTCCAGCCCTGCACATAGGAGCTGTTGAAGGAGTTTCACATACAGAAGCCGTCATCTGTTCCAGATCTATTGTATCCTGGTGGTGTAACTTCCTCATGCATATCCTCTTCTCCATGCAGCCACTTTCCCATGCAGCAATTCTTCTCCATGCAGCTCCTCTTCTTTATGTAGCACCTCTACTTCATGCAGCCGCGTGCATCACTTCTTCTCCATACAACACTTCTTCTCCATGCAGCCTTTTTCCCATGCAGTTACCCTTCTTCATGCAGCTTTATTCCTATGAAGCCCCTCTTCTCTATGCAGTCTTTTTCCTATGCAGCACCTCTTCTCCATGCAGCTCTTCTTCTCCATGCAGCTACACTTCCCCATGCGGTGCCTCTCTCCCATGCAGTTCTTCTTCTCCAAGCAGCACCTCTTCTCCATGCAGCCAGTCTTCCCCATGCGATGCCTCTCCCCCATGCAGCACCTTTTCCAATGTAGCTCTACTTCCCAATGTAGCACCTCTTCTCCCTGCAGCTCCTCTTTTCCATGCAGCTAGTCTTCCCCATGCAATGCCTCTCCCCCATGCAGCACCTTTTCCAATGTAGCTCCTCTTCCCAATGTAGCACCTCTTCTCCATGCAGCTCCTCTTCCCCATGCAACATCATTCCCAAGGAGCACCTCTTCTCCATGGATCCTTTTAACTACACCTCTGTAGTTTTTTTCCCATGCAGCACTTCTACTCCATGTAGCTCCTCTCCCCATGCAGCACTTCTTCTTCATGCAGTGCCTCTTTCCTATACAGCATCTGTTTCCCATGCAGCAGCTCCTCTTTTCCATGCAGCTCCTCTTTTACGTGCATCACCTCTTCTCTTATGTAGCACTTCTCCCTTATGCACCTCCTCCCCATGCAGCACCTATCCCTAACGCACTTCCTCCCCATGCAGCACCTCTCCCTTATGCACCTCCTCCCCATGCAGCACCTATCCCTAACGCACTTCCTCCCCATGCAGCACCTCTCCCACATGTTTAGCACCTCTCCCTCATGCAGCACCTCTCCCTCATGCAGCACCTCTCCCACATGCTCAGCACCTCTCCCTTCATCTTCTAGTTCCCCTCCATCATGCAGCGCTTCTCCATCACAGATCCTACTGCATTTGCCTCATGAACATTAGTTTTTTATCACAGTCATTGTGACATCTCTATGTACCATGTAAAATGTGGCTTCATACACACTCGCTGTATAATATGTGACTTTATAGGAAGGAGCTTTGACATCAGGGCAGGGTAATGGAGAGCACGTGGAGGCCCCAGTAGTGCCACTGAGGGTGTTGCTGTTTTGGCAAGGGGTTAAGAGCAGTCAACTGTGTTAAGTGTAATTTTCTTTGCAGATTCTTGCTACTGAGCTGCATGCAATTACTTGTAAGTAAATGGAAGTGGTAATTTACTGAGACTGATTAGTGCGGTGATTAGTAGATTTGCATAATGTAAATAGGAAAGCAATTTGCTACAATCTGGAGACAATTCTTTCTGCGGGCGCACAAAGTCAGCTGGAGGGTTTTGTTAAAGTTGTAACACGGGTTCTTAAGGAAAGAAATAAGAGGGTAATCACACACTGCGAACATTATCTAAAGGGCTTAAATCCAGATTAGTTTAGTCCCTGTAGGCAATTGCAGAGACACCATCTAAAGATACAGACACTCAGAAAATGCAGTGAGTTGACCAATCCCCATGGTCCTCCTATAGTCCCTGCAACACCAGCCCGGGAAGCAATGTCCTAATGCTGAGCAGTTTCAGGGCGTTGTGTGCACACAAGATTAGCTACTATGTTTATGTTCCTTTTTAATTCCTTTTTTTTTAGATTTTTAATAATAATCTTGGATATTGTGGCTAACACCCTTAAAGGACATCTACCACCAGGATGAAGGATTGTAAGCCATGCACATTGACATACTGGTGTGCGCCCCCTCTGGCAGGATCCGCTCTCCTTTTAGCTTCTTATGCTCTTGTTTTACAAAGAAAAGGATTAAAAATTCTGCAAATGAGCCTGAGGAGTTGAGTTAAATCCATTTTTTGTAAAAACAAAAGGATACGTAGCTAAAAGGTGAGCGAATCGTGCCAGAGGGGGCGCACACCAGTATGTCAGTGTGCTTGGCTTACAATCCTTCATCCTGGTGGTAGATGTCCTTTAAGGGTGTTAGCCACAATATCCAAAGTTTACCAAAGTAAGTTCAATGTCCTAATAGGGTCACCCATATTGTACTTATCAAGTTAGACTTTGGCCTTCTGCCAGAATGGCTTGCAGGTCCCACCAGCAGCCACTTTAGGGTCTTTCAGTGACGTCCCGTGTCCTGCAAAACTTCCCGCATGCAAGGGGGGAAAATACTAATTACTGTCATTACTTTCTACTGCTCTTCCACAACTCGCATGACACTGGTTGGAGAGGCATGTGTATGATCTTGGCCCAAGTAGCCTCCCCGAGCCCCTGAAAGTGCCGAAGACACGGGATATCACCAGAAATCCCAAAAGCAGCTGCCCGCAGGTCACAGGTCCAGCAGCTCATCCTAGCAGAGGGCCAAAGTCTACCAGGGCATTTACAATATGGATGACCCAATAAGAGACTTGTACTCACCCTAGTAAACATTGGTAATTTTGGACAACACCTTCAAAGGACATCTACCATCATTTAGGATTAAAGAAAAAAGATATCTTCCCCTAGACAAGGTAACAAGCCTTTCGGTAATGAGTAAATCTGATGGTAGATGTCCTTTAAGCATATGGCCTGTGGCTGGAATTGTAGATCCTTGTTGGAGAGAAGATAAATGGATGATCAGGACCTTACAGAAGAGACAGATGCTCCAACTTATGTTTGGACGGTAACACCTGGTATTAGGTAGACAAGCCCTAGGAACTGGGCACGGGGTTAGTTGTAACACCTTTCATAGTGAATCATGATCCAACCTGGGGTTGGATAATAAGTCTTAGTATTGGGTGGACAAGCCCATGGAGATATGGTGGCACTTAGTATTGGGTGAAAAGACCCAAGATGATTAGAACTTAGACTTTAGGTCACCACCAGAGTGGCAGATGATTAGCCCTGTTTTGGGTAATAGGGTTAGGATTTACAAGCCCTGGCACCAATGATAGATTATTCATCCTTGATTTTGGCACCAAATTTTGGTATTGGTTATTCAAATCTGCAGAGAACAGGCAGAAGGACCTGTCAAACCAGCATTAGTATTGACAGATGATCCACCCCCACATAGGACACATACACTGGTGCCATCCCTGGTTGACATATAGCATTATCCCTTGTCACGTAACATTTTTATTGTTATTATTTTTGACACCTTTTGCTTCTTACTGTTTAGCCCGTGCCCAGCCTTCTAGATGTAGACATGATGATGAGCAGGTAGGTTCATCCTCCTTCCTGACCAGTACAATGTACAGACTGGATGAAACCCTAGACACAGTGTAGCAGATGGGAGCAATACCTCACAGGTCCGCTCTATGAAAACAAATAAAACCAGCTGTACTCATTTATCAAAGTCCCTTCATGGGAGTTGTGTGTGTATGGATGTGATTTGGGTTTTACAGGATATGTCAAATAATGCGCTACATGTTATATGAAAATATATCTGTCATACGTTTCATCAGCTACATCCGCTGCACAATGCACATTGTAAAGAGAAGGAACTGCTGTATTAGAGCTCGTCTTGTTATATCTTACAGTTTTATCATTTTTTATAGTTAGTATTTTTAATGTTTTTTTTTTTTTAAAAAGAATTCCATATAGGGTTGACTGAATCCAATTGGGTTCAGCTGAACCTTGAAAAAAGGTTTGGTTCAGGTACACTAACCCGAAATGTACCCAAACCAACCGCTAACACCCTTGATGGGTGCTTGTTCAACGCTGGCATTTCATTTCCTGGCAGCATTTAGAGTTGACACTGGCATCCAAACTTCAGGCTGAACATTGCTGTTTGGTTCAGCTTATCCCTAATCCCATAGATTTCTCAAGAGCGTGATTTTTTAATTATTTTTATTTTAAAGGAAGAATGTCATAGAGCAGGAGGAGCTGAGCAGATTGTACATAGTGTCCTATCTGCAGGCAGCATGTTATAGAGCAGAAGGAGCTGAGCAGATTGTACATAGTGTCCTATCTGCAGGCATCATGTTATAGAGCAGAAGGAGTTGAGCAGATTGTACATAGTGTCCTATCTGCAGGCATCATGTTGTAGAGCAGAAGGAGCTGAGCAGATTGTACATAGTGTCCTATCTGTAGGCATCATGTTGTAGAGCAGAAGGAGCTGAGCAGATTGTACATAGTGTCCTATCTGCAGGCATCATGTTATAGAGCAGAAGGAGCTGAGCAGATTGTGCAGAGTGTCCTGTCTGCAGGCAGCATGTTATAGAGCAGGAGGAGTTTATTTGTGTTCTCTATATATTCTATACATAAAATATATTTTTAGATAATTACAATATTAAAACATCTGAATCTACAAATTCCTAATTAATGTGGGACTGGACCATCAAAGTGCAGAATTCTTCTGGGACCCATCTCAGTAAGATTATAACTACTTACAATGTAGATTCACAAACTCTCCGCTAAAGCCTGATTGCATTGCTTGAATTAATGATTGATAAGATTTGCTGGGATTTATGGTTCTACTCTAATAACAGGAGGAACGTGTCTTATATAATTCTCATTATCCCTATCATCATGAATCATGTTTTTTTTCGTTCAGAGAAGGATATGATGTACGGTAGTCACTGCAGATTAGCTGGAAGCCATTCATTTAGTAGAAGCTGTTATTATCTGGTCGCCCAGCGTGACAGCTCACTAAATATATTCACACTCCCAGTCCTGCAGTGAAGGAGTTAAATAATTCATGCGGACTGCATTACCCTGATAACATTCATCTCATGGGTCTGGACAAGGCCCAATACCTCGGCTTTATTAATGGGTCTAACACTGACTTAGAAAATAAATTAGAAGGGAGAACCTCTTCATATATACTGTATATATTCCCACAACTGAACACATTGGGGCTTATTTACTAAGGTCCCGCAGACGCATTTCCGTTGGGTTGTCCGATGTTTTCGGGGATCGCGCCGGGTACTGTGTCGCATGCGATCGGATTTTGGCGCATCGGAGCCGGCTTTCTCGCGCCACAAATGTGGGAGGGGGGCGTCGGACAATCCGTTGGATTCAGATAACGCACGGGATTTAACATGTCAAATTGTGTCGTAAGACAATGCACTCACATACACCGGGAAGAAAAAGGTGAACTTCGGCGGACCTCAGCAGGGAAGCGACACACGCAGGATATTGGGCGCACGATCTTGGTGAATCGCACCAGACTTCATCCTCATTAGACCGTCCGGATCGGGGATCGCAACAGGACCGGGTAAGTAAATGTGCCCCATTCTATCTCAAAAGTATCTTTCTGACCCAGATTGTGACCAGATTCCACTCGGATTATAAGGATTGTTATTCCTTCCTTCTAAAATCAACTTTTACAATTGAGTTAGTGAACTAGAAGGGCTCTGGGGGGCATTACCATAGCACTTCTGTGTTGTAGTTTCCTAGCCTGTCACACTGTGCAGAAGCACTTCCTCCACCCTCCCTCTGCTTGATGTAATTTCACACAGCATGAAGTGCTCCTGCACAGTGTAACAACCTGCGAAGTTACAGCACCGAGAGGCTCTGGTAAGCCCAGTAAAATCAACTTTTAAAACTATACTAATGGCTCATTAGTATAGTTTTAAAAGTTGATTTTAGAAGGAAGGAGGCCATGGATAACAAATATAAGAAGATTCCCACAGTCACAGTGCCTGGATCTATGAGTAAGTGTCCCTGGATTATCATGATGGATTTTGATGGTAGATTTCCTTGAATCCCTTGTCTCAGCAGCCAGTTTTGGCCTTGAAGAGCACACCTCATGTTTTAATTAGTGTCAAAGGTTATAACTTTGGAACACTTTAACATATCCAGGGGATTTTAAGACTGTTTTCTATTGAATTTCAATTACGGTAGTTGAAAAATTTGGATGATATCATTTGTGTTTAATTATGAAAAAACTCTGAAATTTAAAAAAAGATTCCCCATTATTAAAGTTTTAAATTCTCTGCTTTACAGGCATATTGTGACACCACCGAAATAAATTCATAACTAACATTTTACAAATGTTTAAGACGTTCTTTCGTTGACCTATGCACATGGGATTTGGGGTCTCATGACCAATCTGGGTGCTTAGTAGCAATCGCCACTGTAATCATTCCCTATGGGACTATTGGAAATGGCCAAGTCATCTTTCTCCGGCAGCCTGACCCACAGTGAGTGGAGTGACACAGCACCTATGCAACTTGCACAAACAAGAAAGGGGACCCTGTTTTCACTGTGATCATTGGGAGTCCCAGTCCTAGTTATCTACTATTCTCTAAATTAAAGCCGATTCCTTTAAAGGAGACCTACTGCCACTTATCTACCTATTAAAGTAGATCCAGTGGTAGGTGCATCTAACGAATGTAAGGATAGCCCTTTTTAGTGTAATCATCAGATTACTGCCTCTTGCCCGGACCGCCCCGCTGGCTCCATAGGCCGGCGGTGACTGCCACGTGCCAGGCGGCAGTCACCGCCCCTAGCTACGCCCCAACCCCGCCCCCTTATGAATACATCAGACCGTTTTGCGAGCTGTCTGACAATTACACTGTACCCCGCCCCTGTGTTAGATAGCGTTACAGGAGGTTTCCGGTAACGCTATCACTCTAACACTGCAGCGTTTGATCAAGCACTAGGAGCTGCTTACTTTAGTAAGCAGCTCATAGTGCCGAAAATTTGGGTGACAGGTCCTTTAAGTGTATATTATATATACTGTATGTCACATACAAATCCCAAGAAGGACTGTCTTATAATGGCAGGACCTGGGTTGTCCATGGCAATATAGGAAATTCATTGGTCCTTTAAGACAATGAACACCAGAAAGAAGGGTGGCACAATGGCTGAGTGAGTAGCACTTCTGATTTGCAGCACTGGGGTCCTGGGTTCAAATCCCACCCAGGTCAACATCTGCAAAGAGTTTGTATGTTCTCTCCATGTTTGCGTGGGTTTCCTCTGGGTCCTACAGTTTCCTCCCACACTCCAAAACATTGGGGCAGATTTACTTACCCGGTCTATTCGCAAACCAGCAGCATGTTCTCTGCACTGGATTCAGGTCCGGCCGGGATTTATTAAGGCAGTTCTTCCAACGTCCACCAGGTGGCGCTGCTGCGCTGAAGTTCCCCGGAACGCACTGGAATACACCGAGGCGGGCTGAGTGAAGGTAAGTGCATGCTCCGCGACACATTTTTTGTTTTAAATGCGGCAGTTTTTTCAAATCCGTCTGGATTTTGTTCGGCCACGCCCCCCGATTTCCGTCCCGTGCATGCCAGCGCCGATGCGCCACAATCTGATTGCGTGCGCCGGGGCAATTTAGGGGAAATCGGCGCAAATCAGAAATATTCGGGTAACACGTCGGGAAAACGCGAATCGGGCCCTTAGTAAATGCCCCCATTCTGTTAGGTTGTCTATATTGTGAGCCCCCTGGGGACAGGGACCAATTTGTCATGCTTTGAGCAGCGCTGCGTAATCTGTGTGCGCTATATACATGAAGAATTATTATTATTAAAGAAAGTGCAGTGATTCCAGTTATTTTCTGAGGACGCGCTAATGGTCACGCTTGTCTCTAAACCTGCACTATATGAGATTCTTATCTCTCCCCTTCCCCATAACATTAATGTCTCATCTTCTACCAAGTGCTGAATTCATAACACACATTAATCCTTTCACTACACAGGACCCGTGTATCATGTTACCGCAGCCTCAAACTATTCGGCAGATCACCAGTGCATAGTTTATTGCCATTTTTAGACAAGTATAATCTCCAGCTGTACTAAGGCTTGTAGCTGTGGATAGGGCATACATACCCCAGCCTAAGGCAGCAATATCTTCAGGGCAGCAAAGCATGTAATAAAGATATATTGCATTTGCAGATGGAGAAATATGGCCTGTGACATCATCTATTGTCAGTAGTGATGTAATGATGGGTAAGTGTTATCTATATAGAGGTCATTGTACAGGGAGGGGGAGGAGATAAGCTGTGACATCATCTATTGTCAGTAGTGATGTAATGATGGGTCAGTGTTATCTATATAGAGGTCATTGTACAGGGAGGGGGAGGAGATAAGCTGTGACATCATCTATTGTCAGTAGTGATGTAATGATGGGTCAGTGTTATCTATATAGAGGTCATTGTACAGGGAGAAGGAGGAGATAAGCTGTGACATCATCTATTGTCAGTAGTGATGTAATGACTGGTCAGTGTTATCTATATAGAGGTCATTGTACAGGAGGGGGAGGAGATAAGCTGTGACATCATCTATTGTCAGTAGTGATGTAATGATGGGCTCTAAATGTTTTACCATTTTTGTTATGTTCTTGGTAGATCTTACACCGTCCATATCCATGTAACACTTTCCACAGAATTGTATATTATTTTGTGAATGTGTTGCTGGGACCGTCACATTATATACATGAATGGGAAGGGGGATTTAAAGCAGATCATAACTTCAAACACTTTCACAGCCGCCTCCAGACATAGCTAAAAAAAATAAATAAAATGTAATCAGGCGAGCGAGCCGAAGCTTGCTCCCAAAACCAAAACACATGACCCCAGGGCGATTCTAATCCACTGGCAATTAGAGAAAGCTCCATTCTTATTATATGAATTCTTAGAAAGGGATTCGAGGAGTCTTCAGCTCTGAGACATCTTTCATTTGTGGCCTTGGAGTTCAATAGGAGAAAATAATTACAGGCCACAAATCACCAGTAAATATAGATTGAAAAAATCTTATAACAAGTTATTATTGAGAATTCCATGTAGAGGTCCCTCAGCTATATCTGTTTCCATAAAGCTGGCGGGCGGGGGCAGTATCCTAAATATTAAAGCTCCAACAGCATTGGAATCCATTCACAAAATTGTAGCAGGGCACCTACTAACAAGAACCCATTTATAACCCTCTTGCTATTGGTATAATAGGGATATACAGTATATATATTTCAGGCCCCTCCTCCATTCTGCCTGGTCACACCCCCAGTAAATCTTGTCCCGCCCTCTAAAAAGGACTGCCCATATCAGGACTTGGTTTTATAAGCTCCACCTTCTTTACTAGGACTGTCTCGCAAAATTACATACTGCCCTGACAGATTTGGGGTAGTACTGATGTATACCCAAAAGTGTATTATGATATAGACGGTTTGAGTGGCAGCCTTGGGTTCAAGGCTTCTAAGTGGCCCACGGCCACCAAAACCACCCCATAAGTTTGTTACTGCCCTTTAGAGATAATAGCGAGACCTACAGCCCTGAATTCCTCCTCATACTTGTGTACCATCAATAGCTAAACATGCATATAAGAGCCAAGCCCCTCCTTTCCTAAGGAGCTTGGTTCTAGTACTGGTTCTGGCTCAAAATTTTCAGTTACCCTAGGGCTTTTAGAAGTCTTAATCAGTCCCTATGTATACCCCTACACTGCTGTAATAAGGGCAGCAATTGGACGCCTTCCTGTTTCAAAAAGCTTGGTTCTGGTACTGTATGTACCAAGTAATTGTCAAACCATTAAACAAATTGTACTTGGAAAGGGCCTACAATTTTCATTCAGCCCAGGGCTAATGGGGGTCTTAATCCTTCCCTGTGTATAACCATGACATGTTCTTTCTTGGACAGCAATGAGATCCTCTCCTTTCTCGAGAAGCTTGGTTCTGGTACTGTATGTACCAAGTAATTGTCAAACCATTAAAACAAATTAGACTTGGAAAGGGCCCACAATTTTCATTTAGCCCAGGGCTTATGGCGGTCTTAATCATTCCCTGTGTAAACCCATGACCTGCTCTTATCAGGACAGAAATTGGATCTCTTCCTTTCTCAAGAAGCTTGGTACTGGTACTGTATATTGTAAGTAAATGTCAAATCATTAAAAAATTTGTACATATTTCTGTGTTAAACTTTTCCTCTGTTATTCCTCAGTTATGTATGTCAAAGAAGAAGGGGATGTCATGATTCCTGTTGCTGGATATTTGTGCGATTCTGATCTTTCACGCTATCTTCACTTATAATAACACTTATGTCATCGCTAGAATAACATAGAGTAGGGGCGGTCATATCTTCTACCATTCACCAAGCAGTGATAGACAATCTCTGAGGCCCGGAGTGACAGGTGCAGGCAGTCGAGAGACTTCTCAAGATGACATGAAGAGGAGTCCAGCCTGTCGCTACAAGCCCTGTACCATCAGCGTCCCCCTTGCTCATCCCGTACACCACCAGAAGGGAGATTAGCTTCTTATCCTTAGACCTTAAGGCGAGAGAATCCTAAAAAGTAGCTAAAAACACTGGTCTTCTTCAGGATGTCCCGTTTCCTTACAATTATGGGTGGTTACAAGATAAAGCATTTAGGTCTCAATAGAACCAATATTTTATTATCTCATATAACTTATCAATATTATTCACCAATGTTCATTTATTCCTCCTGGTAATTAATAACTAAATTGACAACTGGGTGTAACTGGGTGTCATTGGTTGTTCTCTGTATCAAAAAATGGTTATTACTGCACAGTTAAATATTTCTGGCAATGTCTGACGTTGGTAGGGTCATATTGATTTGTCAAAAGGTCGACTAACACCCACTTGTCCAATAATTAGCATTTTATCATGAGGATTAATAGAGGAATGGCATAATACAACAACATTCTCAGTCCAAAGATTAAACATTGTC
Organism: Engystomops pustulosus; assembly: GCA_019512145.1. Taxonomy (NCBI): domain Eukaryota; kingdom Metazoa; phylum Chordata; class Amphibia; order Anura; family Leptodactylidae; genus Engystomops; species Engystomops pustulosus. The sequence continues at coordinate 12,720,973 of CM033648.1, read as the reverse complement.
CCCTATGCTGAATATTAGGGTCTCACCACCGGTGATCAGGAGAACGAGGGTCAAATTGCATTCATTTTAGGGAAAAGGACCGCTATGTTCATAATCATGATTTTGGGGAAAACCTATATAAAACTTACAATTACAATTCTATCATTGACACTGTAAAGGTGAAACTAGTGTATAGTCCAATGAATCCTAAAAGGCTATAAGGATTGGTACATTAGCAATGAGTACAGTCTGTGGCAGAGGTACATTCTGATGGGCACCTCGTAACCCTGTGTCTGCGCAGCAAGGTGACAAGTGCCCCCTTGTGGTGGCAGGAAAATGCAAAAATGTGGTTCTAGCTCCAAGTCCCTTTCCTTTACAAGCCTAATAACAGATGCAACGCAGGATTTCTTAGGAGGCTACTCCTACTACAGCATGTCTGCCTTGCCCTGATGTCTGTAGGGTTTCTCTGACAGCTACAGTACGTACTACGAGTTTCCACAGTCATAGCATTCAGTAACATGGAGATGGAAATGCAGCAAACAATTTAACTTGACAGTAACTCTGCTCTTACATTCTCTTTGTTCCCTGGTAAATCTTGCATCATCCATTACTTGCCGGAGGGGTAATTACAGGTGGTGGATCAATACACAACCACCGGTTGCAACAGTCTCTCAAACTTACAAGGCTCTGTATCTCTTTCTCTATGTCTAAGAGTCCTCTTATCTCTCTCTCCCTCTTCAGGCTGAAGAACCCTTTACTCACAAAGACAAGTTTCTTAAATATACTCAGGATAACAAAATAACACCTTCTCTAATTCACTGTTATTAAAAATATTTCACAGATTTAATTCCTACCTGTCTCTATCAGTCCTGGGGTATACAATTTTGCTTGAACCTGGATATGACGGTCTATCTTTTGACTAGGGTAGGATTCTTCTCATGAATAGCTTCTCCTGTCTGTACACTGCAGTGCTCTCTGCCTCCTGCCCCTCCCCCCTGTATTACAAGACCAGCTCAGACACAGGCACTTCCTGCCAGCAAGCAGCAGTGTGCAGACATTTACTCTACAAGCTACAGACAATATAAGGTCTTTATCTAGGAGGGTGGCATATAGCAGAGCTGACTGTTTGTGTAAAAAGTGAGTTAGCAAAGCTGTCATTGTGTTTTATATGTATCCCATGGATCTCATCATCTCTCATCTGTCTCATCTCTCTTTTTCTATTTGTCAGATACTAGTGATGGTTCAGAAGCTAAATGAAAGTGTATATAAACCATGTACCCTGATAATCTAAGCACATTGTCAGCACACAGCATCTCATAGCACAGAGGAATCATAAAGTGTCTGATTAGAGTCCCCACCCACACTCTGGAATATTACACTGACTATCACTGAGTTATAGGAGCTAAAACACCAATAAAACTGAGTAAATTTGTAAATTAAGGGAGTTAAAATGATCTTAATTGTGTAAAAATTACTAGGGGATTAAAACTTATTGTCACTTATTGTTCTCCTCAGAGGCTGCTTCATGACTCAAAGTACCAACCAATAGATTACTGCATGTCCTCGATGACCACCACCAAGTCCATGTAAGCCACCAGGCATGGCCACTTCCGTGGTCAATATATAGAAAAACAGAATTTCCCTCTTTGGCGTTCCACATTTGTTGCAATCTCTTCACACCTGCATCACATCTTTCTGTGCGAAGGATCCCAATCCCTCTGGCTGCGGGAGAAGCTACGCTGCAATTATAGATAATATAATATAATACCAAATTAAATAATTTAACATATTAGCCCCAAAGTGGGTGGCCCCATGATGTTTGAGGGCAGTAGATGGGCAGGTTCATAGGTGGCCCAAAGGAGAGACAGAAATTAAAGGGGTATTCTCATCTGGGCATTGACATTTAGTTAAAATAATCTGCCATATACATACATTTCTTCAATTTATGTTATTAAAAAACATTTACCTGTGTGAAAATGATATCCCATAAATGTAGTCTTGTTGTCTCTTAGTAACGATAAAGTTGACCCTGGATATGACCACCTTTGCTGTCACAAAGAAACAAATTGTTTTTTCATATGAAATTCCAGGAGATGAACACTGAATCAAAGTGGTTAGGCAGACATCAATAGAACATGTGTGGCCACTACTGTCATGGTGCAGGGGTGGTGGTTTCCAAGGACAGCAGTTTCGTTTCTAGAGACAGCATGGCCACATTTATGGGTAATTATCTTCACATGGGTAATTTATTTTTAATAGTGTGTAATTGAAGTAGTGTATACATATGCCACATTCATTAAATTTAATGTAAAAGCCCAGATGTGAATTCTCCTTTAAGTTTTTTAAAAGGAAATGAAGGATTGTAAACCAATCACACTGACATGTTGGTGTGCGCCCCCTCTGGCAGGATCTACCCTTCATTTAGCTTCTTATGCCCTTGATTATACAAAAAAGGGATTAAACATTATGCTAATGAGCCAGGGGGCTCTGGGCTCCATAGCTGTTATTTGAGCCTTGAGCCCCTAAGGCTCATTTGCATAATATTTAAAGCCTGTAAAAACAAGGTCATAAGAATATAAAAGAAGAGAGGATCCTGCCAGAGGGGAACACATAAGCATGTAAGTGTGCTTGGTTTACAATACTTGATTCATGTCCACATTTTTACATCAAATAAGTTTTCATGGAGTCTTGTATAACACCATGGGGGCAGGGCTAAGTAAAAAGAACTCGTTACTTCACCAGGGCCCTCTGAGAACACTGGTAGACCACGGCAGGTCCCTTGATTTTTAACAGGTATGGTCCAGCCTGGAGTGCTGGAGTAGAGATGACTGCCATTACACAGGAACCCAGACCTGGAGTTGGGTCAGTACACCTAATTTCTTTTGCTTTCCCCTTTCCTATGACCCTGGTTGTTTTTTAGGTTTCCTGGAAAACCCCTTACCATAGTACAGTGGTGGCGAACCTATGGCACGGGTGCCAGAGGTGGCACTCGGAGCCCTTTCTGTGGGCATCAAGCACAGAATCTACCAGATAGGACTCAAGGCTTCCGCCTGCAGTCCAAGACAGCCCAGGACGCGCCATGCTCAGTGCTATTTTAAAGTTACACCTACTTGGCTGCCAGGACTACAGGAGGAGAGAGAAGGTGTGGGCAGAGATGGATTATCTTTGGAGCTCCTGCTTTGGGTTTCCTGATTCTTCCTGTTCAGGGGAGCTTGGAGGGAAGCTACAATCCAAATGTCTCCTGCTTTCTATTGTATTGGTGTCCTCAGGACGCCAATACGATTGAAACTTGTGATACAGCAGAGATCAATAGGTTACTGCTCAGATTGTCATGTTGGCACTTTGCGACATAAAAGTGGGTTTTGGTTGTAGTTTGGGCACTCTGTATCTAAAAGGTTCGCCATCACTGCTATAGTACGATAATGAAAAGAATATAGTTGAGAGTGAACTAGTATAGATTACATACTACAAGCATCTTATATTCAGCATTACGAGATATATATCGTAGACCAACAATCTCTCTTGTGCTTGACTCGACAGAACACAACAGGCCAGTAGTATAGCAGAGCGAGTGATACAAATCAGGAGACATTCCCATTAGATAAGTAGCTGTCACGCCGATCCTTTGTGTGGCTTCCAAGTGATGGCCACTGAACTTGTTGACATTTGTCCTCCTGAACTTCTCCAGCGATGTCTAGTTGACTTCATCATTGGACCGATGCCCATTATCTCCGCACTTTTCTTCTCTCTCCGTACACACAAATAATTGTTTCCTACCACAGTATGAATGTGAAATCTTATCCTAATCTTCAAAAATAATACACTGCTCCAACCAGAGCTGAGTTCCCAGAAGGCCTCGGCTGCTCGGGCCATATCATAACTGACATCATAGTTTAGTCTACTCAATAAAACAATCATGTCAACAAAGAGTAAGACCTCTCCGGGTTCACAAAACTCTAATCCGCTGAGAAATTATCAGCTTTGCCGAGTAAATCTAAACACACAAAGCCGGAGAAAGAAAAACATCTTTTTCTGTTTTCCAACCCTTCCCAGCAGGGATATCAAGGACATTAACACAATCTTTAATTGGCCTCCTTATAGATTACAGTAAAAGTCGGCTTAATAGAACCTCATACAATGAAGCCATTATGGGAGTCGCTGGGCACGGGTCAGCATCAAGTTTTACACATAATTCTCAGGAGATTAAAGTTGGGTGTGATACTAGACAAAATGATTCCGCAATAGAGTGTCTCATACTGGGATAGATGAGGACCACCAGAGGAGGCGATTGTGATGTCCCACCCTTCTATGTGTTCTACATAAATGCTTAGACACGCTTTATGGCAACTTCAATGCAGGGTAGAAGATTGGAAATAGGTGATTTGAGATGAGGGGAAAGTCAATAGATGGGACTCTGATGGGTGCAAGTGGGTCTGGAAGAACCAATGGAAAAGGGGAAGAACATATCAAGAAATTGAAGGGAATGTCAAGTTTGGTGGGTGAAGCCTGGAGTTGTTTCACTACCAAAGGTGTTGGATACATGACCAGGATCAATGGTGGCCTCATTGCTGAGCAGTATTATGAGTATCCTACAAGTATCCTGTACACTCCAGGTATGAAAAAGATATAGAAAGAACTGTGCTCACACCCAAGTGAGCGCCCAGCGCTAGCATTGGGAATGTGTAGAAGATACTGGAGATCAGAGTTCAGTCGAGACATGCTTGAATCTAAATCGAGGGCAAGGATCCAGATAGTGCTTAAAAGCCAAAGGTAGATGTATAAAATACTAACAAAATCTAGATTTCTAGGAGAAAAACACTAATAATGTTGTGACATGACAAGAATCTGCCTAACCTAGTATATGCTCAATAGTTTTAGTCAAATGAATGTATGAGATTGTCTATAAAATGATGGTAGTCTCGTGATCGAAGCTGTAGCTGATGTTGAGATATGGAGCTTGAATGTCAACAGTTGAAAACTTTTCCACCCTTTTGCCCATCCGTGCATCCTATGTCAATTAACATTTTGGTGCACCATGGGACATCACGCTTTTTAAAAATTTGGTGACAAATGGCCTATGCTATGCTGATTCTGAATCATTTCAGTACTTTATAAAACTTTTTTTACAGTACCTGCCAGCAGTGTGTGGGGAGTCATAGGTGGTAGGGGGGCAGCTGCAGCAGGTGTGTGTGTGTCTCAGTCTCCTCCCCACTCACGCAGGGATGGATGTGAGGAGACACAGGCACACAGGCTGCAACTGTCCCCTTCCCCTGCCACTCATCAAGCAGCTAAATAAAGTTTTATAATGTACTGAAATTATTCAGATTGCTGACAAAGGCAATTTTAAAATTGTATAGGTTATTAGAACCCGTTACCAGCTAAAATTGACATGCCTAGTGACAGGTTCACTTTAAAATTGGGTGTGAGCTCATGTTGGCCAGAACTATCAACTGCAGCTTTTTACCAAGATTTAAATGATGGACAGAAAAAATGTGCACCTAAAGGGGCATGTTACTGCTGAGTCGAAGTCTGCGGCACATTTATTACTGACGTGCACCACAATTCTGTGGTGTAAACAAAGTGCACCAATGGCGCCCACTTCCAGAGCAATACAGGGGGCGCCAGTTTTGATTAATCTGCCGTATCCTGCACACTCCACAGGCAACTGCACATAGTACAGTGTAACAAGACGAGTTGTGAACCCACTCTGCTATCTAAATGGTTTGACATTGGGCCACACACTAAGGGCGTTATCCCTGGACTTCTCCAGAATTCACCCTTTTACCCCTTACACAGGGATCAGGACTTCGCTGCAGAGAAATCGCAAGGCTGCTACCTCTTGTGGTGGTGCCAGTGTAGATGGCACCTGGATCAGCAGGCACAGAGCCACCAGTACGTGGTACCAATGGGTCAGGCAGAGTGGGTAGTCAAGGTCAGTAGCGGAGTTGAGAACAGGCAGAGGGTCATGGCGGAAGCACAGGACCAGAAAACAAGTTGGAGTCTTAAACCAGGAAGCATAGATCAAGGATGGAGACATAGAGCAGGCCAGGGCCACACATGAATAGATAAGAGCAGCAGAACACCATACGGCAGGACTAGAATCTCTAGAAAACTGTGTTTAGGTGCGGGGAGCAGGGCATGCTGGACTATATGGCTCTTGGTGCACCCTGATTGGCTAGCACAACCTTTCTGGAATATGCCTTGCTCCTTTAAGAAGGAGAGAGAGGGAGCTGCAGCATGACCGTACACATCGGCTGAAGTTAAACCTGCAACAGGGAACGCGACCAGGGGCAAGATCCATCACCAGCGTTACATGCAGTTTGCACTAGTTCGGATAAATGTGGGCCAATGGGTGAACTCACCCATCCGGCCGAGTTCACCTACAGTGCATTATCCGATGATCATGCACTGTGCCGCGATTCACTAAGATTGTGCGCCCGATATCCTGCATGTGTTGCTTCCCCGCTCAGGTCTGCCGGAGTTCACCTTCTTCTTCCTGGTGCATGTAAGTGCATTGGTTGCGACATAACTTGAAAGTTAATTCCCGCGCTCAGTCCGAATCAGTCGGATCGTTCGACGGCACGCCCCCCAATTTCTGTCGCATGGAAACCAGTTTGGAAGTACGATCGTGTGCGACACAATCCCAGCGCAAACCCCTGTTAAATACCTGTCAAAGCTGTGCAAATCCCAAAAATGCCGAACAGTCTGCCGAAAGTGTGATCCGCGACGCTTACTAAATAAGCCCCATTAAATTCATACAAAATGCATAAATGTGTCATTTTTTTCTATCGCTAATAATTTAATTTCGCGAACTGAAGAAACACGAAAATAAAAGTTCCCTTAGCAGCCGATGCCTACGCAGCCATAACATATCTCTCACTTGTTTTTTGGAGATTTCACAATTCTTGTGCTGTGCTGCCTGGTTTAGGAAGTCTGTACAGTGACTCCGATGAGCAGACTACATCCTCTGTGAATAAATCATAAGCTAGTCACCGAGAACACCATCAATCATTACGGCAGACGATAACATCAGCAACGCAGCATCAAAAACAAAGCAGCACACGCGAGAAAGCGGAGATTAAAGGGATATTCTGGTCTGAGGGATGGGGAAGGTAAAGCGTGGACCTCTACAACTACCAGTATAGAAACCCTCCAGCTGTAAGACCACAACTACGAAGAGCAGGAGCAGTGTCTCTGTTGCGCATGCGCCATAGTACTTATTTTCCATCATTGCCATAGACTGGAGCAGCAAGGATCATATGAAAATGTCCCTCCAGTTTTGGGGGAGGGGGAAAAAGGGAATTGGCTCCAACATTGCGGGGTCTTCTCATTTGGACATTCATTAACAACTATCTAGTTGACCAGTTAATGCTTGTGGATAGATAACGTATAATATAGTGGGCACATGTCGTAAACTACAGTGGTAGGAGCCATAGAGGCTGCTATGAGGCCCACAGTGTCATGGGGCCCCCGAATCTGGGGTATTGGGTGTGAATATGCTGTATGTGTGTGTGGTGTGTATATACTATATGTTTATGTGTGTATATGCTGTAACAACTGGGTGTAACTGGGTGTCATTGGTTGTTCTCTGTATCAAAAATGGTTATTACTGCACAGTTAAATATTTCTGGCAATGTCTGACGTTGGTAGGGTCATATTCATTTGTCAAAAGGTTGACTAACACCCACTTGTCCAATAATTAGCATTTTAACATGAGGATTAATAGAGGAATGGCATAATACAACAACATTCTCAGTCCAAAGATTAAACATTGTCCCCTATGCTGAATATTAGGATCTCACCATCGGTAATCAGGAGAACAGGGGTCAAATTGCATTCAATTTAGGGAAAAGGACCGCTATGTTCATAATCATGATTTTGGGGAAAACCTATATAAAACTTACAATTACAATTCTATCATTGACACTGTAAAGGTGAAACTAGTGTATAGTCCAATGATTCCTAAAAGGCTATAAGGATTGGTACATTAGCAATGAGTACAGTCTGTGGCAGAGGTACATTCTGATGGGCACCTCGTAACCCTGTGTCTGCGCAGCAAGGTGACTAGTGCCCCCTTGTGGTGGCAGGAAAATGCAAAAATGTGGTTCTAGCTCCAAATCCCTTTCCTTTACAAGCCTAATAACAGATGCAACGCAGGATTTCTTAGGAGGCTACTCCTGCTACAGCATGTCTGCCTTGCCCTGATGTCTGTAGGGTTTCTCTGACAGCTACAGTACGTACTACGGGTTTTCAGAGTCATAGCATTCAGTAACATGGAAATGAAAATGCAGCAAACAATTCAACTTGACAGTAACTCTGCTCTTACATTCTCTTTGTTCCCTGGTAAATCTTGCATCATCCATTACTTGCCGGAGGGGTAATTACAGGTGGTGGATCAATACACAACCACCGGTTGCAACAGTCTCTCAAACTTACAAGGTTCTGTATCTCTTTCTCTATGTCCAAGAGTCCTCTTATCTCTCTCTCTCTCTCCCTCTTCAGGCTGGAGAACCCTTTACTCACTAAGACAAGTTTCTTAAATATACTCAGGATAACAAAATAACACCTTCTCTAATTCACTGTTATTAAAATTATTTCACAGATATAATTCCAACCTGTCTCTATCAGTCCTGGGGTATACAATTTTGGTTGACCCTGGATACAACGGTCTATCTTTTGACTAGGGTAGGATTCTTCTCATGAATAGCTTCTCCTGTCTGTACACTGCAGTGCTCTCTGCCTCCTGCCCCTCCCCCTGTATTACAAGACCATCTTAGACACAGGCACTTCCTGCCAGCAAGCAGCAGTGTGCAAACATTTACTCTACAAGCTACAGACAATAAAATGTCTTCATCTAGGAGGGTGGCATATAGCAGAGCTGACTGTATGCGTAAAAAGTGAGTTAGCAGAGCTGTCATTGTGTTTTATATGTATCCCATGGATCTCATCATCTTTTATCTCTGATCTGTCTCATCTCTCTTTTTCTATGTGTCAGATACTATTGAAGGTTTAGAAGCTAAATGAAAGTGTAAATAAACCCTGTACCCTGATAATCTAACCACATTGTCAGCACACAGCATCTCATAGCACAGAGGAATCATAAAGTGTCTGCTTAGAATCTGAGTTATAGGAGCTAAAACAAAAGTAAAATTGTGAAGTAGGGGGTTAAAATTATCTTTGTTGTGTAAAAATTACTAGGGGATTAAAATTTGATAACTTTCTTTTTTTGACCAAACCCCTTTAACTCTCTCTTACTCTGCTTCATGACTTAAAGTGCCGACCAATAGATTACTGTATGTCCTCAATGTCCACCACCAAGTCCATGTAGGCCACCAGGCATGGCCACTTCTGCGGTCAATATATAGAAATATATATATAGAGGCATTGTCTCTTAGAAATGAGAAAGTTGACCCTGGATATGATCACAAAGAAACAAATTGTTTTTGCATAGGAAATTCCAGGAGATGAACACTGAATCAAAGTGGTTAGGCAGATATCAATAGAACATGTGTGGCCACTGCTGTCATGGTGCAGGGGTGGTGGTATCCAAGGACAGCAGTCTCTTTTCTAAGAGACAACATGGCTACATTTATGGGTAATTATCTTCACATGGGTAATTTATTTTTAATAGCGTGTAATTTAAGTATGGCACATTCATTAAATTTAATGTAAAAGCCCAGATGTGAATTCTCCTTTAAGCTTTTTAAAAGGAAATCTACCACCAGGATGAAGGATTGTAAACCAATCACACTGACATGCTGGTGTGCGCCCCCTCTGGCAGGATCTACCCTTCATTTAGCTTCTTATGCCCTTGATTATACAAAAAAGGGATTAAACATTATGCTAATGCTTGGGGGCTGTGGGCTCCATAGCTGTTATTTGAGCCTTGAGCTCCTAAGGCTCATTTGCATAATATTTAAAGCCTGTAAAAACAAGGTCATAAGAACATAAAAGAAGAGCGGATCCTGCCAGAGGGGCACACATCAGCATGTAAGTGTGCTTGGTTTACAAAACTTGATTCATGTCCACATTTTTACATCAAATAAGCCCATGAATGGGCATATAACCGGTCCTATTCCAACCTTCAAGGCAAAATCATAAGTCATCCAGGAAGAAGGCTTTCACAAGTGGAGTCGGATGATATCCAGAAATAACTCACCACATACCAGCCATATAATATCCATATTAATCACTTTCCCTAATTGTACCTCTCATTGTTGTATTGACGGGAACAAAAAGAAGTCGATTTTCCTGCAGCTCCATAAAAATGAAGGTGAAATTGCGGTAAATATGGTAAAGGATGGAAAATCAGCAGTTATATTTTGGGTCTATGCACAGAACTTTATCCCAACTTGTTGCCCAATTTACCACTTCCTGCTGCGGCTAGAAAAGTTGTTATTTTAATACATTCCAACGGTCGCCAAAAAAATGTTGTCTGGATGAAGGTACGAATATAAAAATAACTGAGATGATGGAGATAATATCTAATCAGTGTAGACAACATTTCTCTATGACTGGAGATTTGGGGAATTATTACTCAGTACAGTATTATAGCGATGTCTGAACACAGTGATGACCCTCTTGACACCATATAATTTGTAGCCAAAATATGGGGCAGGGTGGATTAATTAAAAATAAAAAGAACCACCAGGGTTTCATTTATGTTCTGCAAAGGCTCCATATAACATATTCTCCACCCATTTATATTGGACATTGGACAGTAACTTGGACCAGTAAACACATACTAGATCTACTAAATAAATGTGGATCCCTAAATATATTTAGGGAATATAAACGTAAACCCCTGACCTGACTAACAAAAAAATAAGATCCCAGACACCTACAAAAGTAGACCACAGTGTGGATTCCTTTACAAGATACCCCACCCCTAGATAAACAAAGACTACTGAAATATCCCAGACCAGACCCCATAATTAAATAGAAATTCCTTAAATGTGTTTAGACCCCAGACCAAACCCAAAAATGAACTAGACCCCCCCTACATAAATACAGACCCCAAACTAGACCCCTTACATAAATACAGACCCCAAACTAGACCCCTACATAAATACAGACCCCAAACTCGAACCCCTACATACAGACCCCAAACTAGACTCCTACATAAATATAGACCGCAAACTAGAACCACTACATAAATACAGACCCCAAACTAGAACCACTAGATAAATACAGTAAATACAGACCCCAAACTAGACCCCCTACATAAATACAGACCCCAAACTAGACCCCCTACATAAATACAGACCTCAAACTAGACCCCTACATAAACACAAACACCAAACTAGACCCCTACATAAATCCAGACCCTAAACTCGAACTCCTACATAAATACAGACCCCCAAATTAGACCCCCTACATAAATACAGAACCCAAACTAAATCCAGACCCTAACTAGACCTCCTACATAAATACAGGCCTCAAACTGGACCCCCTACATAAACACACCTAACAAACCACAACCCCCACAAACTAGACCCCCACCAACCCTGTAAATGAACGGACCCTAAAACTCGCACCCCCTACATACAGCACAAGACCACCAAACTAGATCCGACATAAATCAGACCCCAAACTACGACAACAACTAGATAAATCCACGGTAACATTCAGCACACCCTTCCCCACGAAACTCACCCCTCCCTACAGAATACAGCACACCCATCAAACTAGACACCCTACACACCCCCCACAAAACATATCGACCGACCAAACTAGACCCCTCAATAAATACCGACCCCAAACTAGAACAATAGATAAATACAGTAAATACACGACCCCAACTACACCTCCATACACAATACAGACCTAATCACCTAGACACCCTCACATAACTACAGACCACCCCCCACTAGACCCCCCTACACATAAATAAGACCCCAATAAAACCATACAGTTAACTACAGCACCCCCTAACCAGACCGCCCCACCATAAATACAGACCTCCACAACTAGACCCCCAACATTAACTCCCCGACCCCACCTAACTAGCACCCTAAATAAGTACAGACCTCAAACTAGACCCATACACTAAACACCACCCCACCACTAGACTCCTACACCGAATACAGGCATACCCTGGACGCCCTCACATAACACAACCCCAACACACAGCCCCCCTACATACAATACAGACCCCCTCAACACTAGCCCCTCAACCATAAATACACGACACCTAAACTGCAGACCCCTAATAATACGACCTCCACACTAGACTCCACCCCTACATAAATACACGACCCCCCCCAACCACTAGACTGAAAACCACAAAGATTAATCGTCACCAAAATGCCTAAATAACGCCTAGGTATCGTATGATGGAACACCCCCATGGAGCTAGCACCCAGAATGTGGAGGCTGCGACTGGCTAATTTGGCCTGGCGGGAAGATGTTGGTCCCACGGAGGCTTGGTTACCCCTCTCCCCCCCCCTACGGGGGACCAGGAGGGCTCCTACAGTATGGCAGGTCTCCCGCAGGTGCGCCCATGTGTGCAAGAAATAAGGGGGAAGAGGCGGAATGTACTGGTCTCCTGCGGGCAACGCCTGAAGTGTATTTAGGATGAGTCCCTGGGCCAATGGATGAGGGAAGCTCGTGGTGGTAAGCCCGCTGTATCCAGGGATCAGACGGAGGCAAACGTTGTGCAAATCAATTTTACCGTTCTTTATTGAACAGCAGGACAATGGCCAAATGATAACAGCAGGAAAGGGGAAGAGTCCTGGAGAGCTGGTCACAGGAGCGGTCGAGCTTCAGGCTGGGCTGATACGTTAGAGATGGACTGAGTAGGGGTGGTGGATCGTAGCTCTGAGGCTTAAGTCTCCTGACTGGTCTAAGATTAGGCACGGCTCTCGACACCGCTACCGCTTCCGCGGTTCTGTATTAGGAATTGCTAATTGCCCAGACAGCCCATGAGGTTGCGCTTCTCAGAAGAACCTAAACTTAAAGACATGTGCTCCCGCCCCTACGCGGTTTTACTATACACCCTGGGTAGGTCCTGTAGAATTTTCTACTCAGCTTCCCAGCTGCACTTTACAAGAACCCTTCCATGCAGACAACCGCCATTCGGTATTGTTACACCTCTTGCCCATACCACGGCGTGCGAGACAGCCTGGCAAACTCCTACGTTTACCCCTACGACAGCTAGTTTCTGGCTGAGTTGCGCAGACTCACCCCGACCTCCAGATCTGACAAGGCAGGCTCTCCTACATAAATACAGGCCTCAAACTGGACCCCCTACATAAACACAAACCCCAAACTAGACCCCCAACATAAATAAAGACCCTAAACTAGACCCCCTACATAAATACAGACCTCAAACTAGATCCCCTACATAAATACAGACCCCAAACTAGAACCACTAGATAAATACACATAAATACAGACCCCAAACTAGAACCACTAGATAAATACAGTAAATACAGACCCCTAACTACACCTCCTACATAAATACAGACCTCAAACTAGACCCCTACATAAATATAGACCCCAAACTAGACCCCCTACATAAATACAGACCCCAAACTAGAA
>CM033648.1:12590562-12707259 GCA_019512145.1 Engystomops pustulosus | reverse complement strand
AACCCCAAACAGACCCCCACATAAATTACAGACCCTAAAACTAGACCTCAACATAAATAAGACCCTAAACTAGACCCCCTACATAACATAAGACCTCAAACGTAGCACACTCAATAATACAGACCACCAAAATAGTTTTTTTCTTTTTGACCTGAAAACCAAGATTACAACTTGTCCCAAAATGACTCAAAGTAACGATGCCTTGTATCGTATGTGGAAACTATCTCCCCACTGGAGCTAGCCCAGAATTGGGAGTGGCTGGCTAATTTGCGCTTGGAATCGATGTGGTTCACGGTGCTTGGTATGGGGGTACCGGAGGGCACTCCTACAGTCTGGGCATGTCTCCAAGCAGGTGTGTGTGGCAAGAAATAAAGGGAGAGGCTGAGTATGTTCCGGGCACGCCTGAAGTGATGTAGGATTGCTGCTGATGGCGCTCGGGGAGCGCTGCGCTGTTCGACAGAAGACTTAGCCTTGATACGTGATATCACACTACTGGCCCTTAGGTTGCCCCCAACCGGAAGCCTCCCCTCGAGCAAGGCATGAGATCATGTGGTACTGCTGCTATCCAGGAGCAACGGTCGGCCGTTGTTGGCAAATCAATTTATCAGTTCTTTAGCTGAACCGAAGGCAATGGCCAAAATGATAACACAGGCAGGAAAGCTGGAGAGAGTCATGGGAGCTGGTCCACAGGAAGATGGTCGTAGCTCAGGCTGGGGCTGATAGAGATGGAGCTGAGTCCTAGTCCGGTGTCGGTGGTGGATCTGAGTGGGCTTAAGTCTCCTGACTTGTCCAAGGTATTAGGCAGCGGCTCTGAGTAGCTCTGGTTCCTTTGTTAGTAGGAAAACTTGCATTGCAGAAAGACCATGAGGTTGGTTCTCTCAGAAGAACATAAATTAAGACCATGTGCTCCCGCCCCTAAGAGGTTTATATTCTCCCTGGGTTAGGTTGTAGCATTTCTCTACCAGCTTCCAGCTCTGTTACAAGAACATCAGTGGACAACAGCATTAGGTATTGTTAACTCTTGCCTTACAAGGCAGTGGCTACAGCTGTACTACTAAGTTTACTAGCAGTAGTTTTGGATGAGTTGCGCAGACCCACCAGATAGATCCTGGACACGGGAGGGGACGCTATGTCGAAACAACCACCTTGCCTATGCATTGGCAGGGGTGTTGCAAATGTATCAATGGAAAGGTTTTTTTTTCAAACTTTTTGGGTTTTTATTATTCTCTCTTGTACTTCTTATTCAGCTTTTTCCTTTTTTTGGTGAATTCCTGGTGTTAGCAGGTGCTGGACAGAAGCTGTTAGGGAAGTCTATGGAAAATGGAGGGGGCGCAGTGAGTCACAGCAGCTAGGTCTCCGTCCAGAGTATACAGATAGCAACCAAGATGGCCGCAGTGATAAAGGTTGCTTGGCGTCTTATAATGTCCGTAAACAGCGATGCTCCTCCTGTACACACACGGATACTATGATTTCTGAGGAGGGTTGAGAGGTGTGGGACACATCTAATGTTACTAAAAAAGGTTCTTTGTATTCATCACCAGACCCCGGACCCATATGGCGGCACGCTTCCAGACCACGACATCTTTACACAAGCTGTTTCCGCATGAAGGAAACTCAAGATGGTGGAAAAGCGTCGCCATGGCGTCTCAAAGCAAACAAACATCTTCCAGGACAACTCGTTACAGTCAATTTAAAAATTAGCTGGAAAATAAACGCTAATGAAAACAAGAGGGATGAAAAGAAGGGAACAGCAATGGTACGCTTGTTGTTTGGCCTGTGTGATTGGAAGCCTCAGAGCCAGGACTCTACTATTATCGTCAAAGTAACTTGTGTCATGGACAAAGCCGCACTGTT
This sequence comes from Engystomops pustulosus, assembly GCA_019512145.1. Classification (NCBI taxonomy): domain Eukaryota; kingdom Metazoa; phylum Chordata; class Amphibia; order Anura; family Leptodactylidae; genus Engystomops; species Engystomops pustulosus. Next base: position 12,705,405 of record CM033648.1, on the reverse strand, counting down.
CTGCTCCCGACCGTATAACATCATCACCAGACTACAATACGCTGGACGCTCACTACATGCGGTTAACCACTGGGACTGCCAATATGCATCGTGATGCCCTAACAGAAAGCATTAGTGGTGACATGAACGTAAAGGGGCATTCCACCATCAGACATTCATAACATATTCCTAGGAAGGAGTAGTAATTCTCGTGAGTACAGAATGCCATAATACACACGAGTGATTCACAGTACTAGGGATAATACACACAGTGATGTCACAGTACAGGATTAATAACAACAGTGAGTCACAGTACAGGGATAATACACAGAGATGTCACAGTACAGGGATAATACACACAGGATGTCACAGTACAGGGATAAACACACAGGGATGTCATAGTTAGGATAATTACACACAGCGATGTCACAGACGGGTTAATACACACAGTTGATGTCACGTACAGGGATATACATACACAACAGTGAATTTGTCACAGTACAGGGATAATACACAGAGAGGTCACAGTACAGGGATACATACACTAGTGATGTCACAGTACAGGGATAATACAACAGTGATGTCACAGTAAAGGGATAATACAACAGTGATGTCACAGTACAGTTATAATAACACAGTGATTCACAAAGTACATGGATAAATACACACAGGGATGTCACCTACAGGGATTATACACACAGTGATGTCACAATACAGGGATAATACACACAGTGGATTTCACAGTACAGACGATAATACACACAGTGATGTCCACAGTACAGGGATAATACACACAGTGAGGTCACTGTACAGGAATAATACAAACAGTATGTTTTGTGTCACGGTTACAGGGATAATACACACAGTGATTGCACGGTACAGGGATATACACACAGTGATTTCACAGTACAGAGATAAACATGCAGTGATGTCTCAGTACAGAGATAATACACGCAGTGTGTCACAGTGTACAGGGATAATACACACAGCGATGTCACAATACAGGGATAATACCACAGCGATGTCAACAGTACAGGGATTAATACACACAGTGATGTCACTGTACAGGAATAATACAAACAGTGATGTCACGGTACAGGGATAATACACACAGTGATTTGTCACGGTAACAGGGATGAATAACACACAGTGATTTCACAGTACAGAGATAATACATGCAGTGATGTCTCAGTACAGAGGATTAATACACGCAGGATGTGATGTCACAGTACAGGGATAATACACACAGTGATGTCACAGTACAGGGATATAACACACAGCGATGTCACAGTACAGGGATAATACACACAGTGATTTCACAGTACAGAGATCAATACACGCGAAGTGATGTCTCAGTACAGAGATAATACACACATTGATGTCACAGTACAGCGGATAATACACACAGCGAGTCACAGTACAGGGTAAATTACACACAGTGATGTCACAGTACCGAGGATAATACACACAGTGATGTCACAGTACAGGGATAATCACACCAGCGATGTCACAGTACAGAGATAATACACACTAGTGAGTCACAGTCACAGGGATAATACACACAGTTGATGTCACTAGTACAAGGATAATACACACAGTGATTGTCACAGACAGGGATAATACACACAGTGATTTTACAGTACAGAGATAATACACGCAGTGATGGTCTCAGTAGAAGAGATATACACACAGGTGTGTCACAGTACAGAGATATATAACACAGTGATTGTCTCGTACAGAGATAATACACACAGTGATGTCACAGTACAGGGATAATACACACAGTGATGTCACAGTACAGAGATAACTAAAACAGTGATGTCTCGTACCGAGATAATACACACAGTGATGTCACAGTAAGGGATAATACACACAGTGATGTCACAGTAACAGAAGATAATTACACACAGTGATGTCACAGTACAGAGATAATACCACAAATGATACAGACATAGATGAATTATACAAGAGAGATGTCCACAGTTATTATAAATACTGAAATGAGTATGTCACAGTATATGTCATAGAACACAGATTATAAATCAGTGATGTCATAAATCAAGGGATTATGAATGCAGTGATATCACACGAACATGGCCTATGGAACATATTATGTGATGATAGATATAACAGGACAACAGTGATGTCACAGTAGAGTCATAGATATGATTGGTCTTATTTCTCTGCCACTCTTTTAAAGGACGTGGTTACAAGCTACAAGTAGTCACCTGGTATATTGATATGGGATGTCATGTCACGAAAAGAAAGAAGAAACAAATGGATCCTGTAAAAATACATCCTAGTGAGGGAACCCCATTGTGATCCTACATTTAAGGGGAATTTTGTCAATTTTTGTTTTGTGTCATTGGGGAGATGTGTTATTACAAGATTGGCATTGTTTATGGTTTCAACCTCTTGCGGCAAAAATTAAAATCTACACTAGGTGAGATTTCAGCAATAACCTATGGTGGGGGTCACAGTACATTTGGCCGGCAGGACATCCGGACCACGCCTACTAGTGGTTGTGCACTGGCGTGTGAAAGCTGCAGCGGCGACCATGAAAACCGGCCCCATTATTAATCAAATTATGTAAATTTTTTTTTAATTGTTGTCATGATTTTCCTTCTATTTTCTGTCAGTGAATAAGGGGGCGGCCATGTTACCTGAGTTCTAGTTACAGCACTTAGTGTTATGCTTTACAAGCATCCTCATGGCCACAGGCAAGGAATAGTCGTAGGTGTCAATCGTCCATCAGGTTAAAAAACTGGTGTGACACGGTATTGGCAGAATAGCAGCCATGTTTTTTTCTCTATTTGTCTTATTTTCCTTATTTCGGTCTATGAATATGGGGGGCCCTGTACAGCATTTAGGTGTTAGCTTTACAGCAGCCTCATGGCCATTAAACTCCATGGCGGCATGTTACCTTGAGTTTGGTTACAGCAATTAGTGTTATGCTTTACAGCAGCCTCATGGCCACAGGCAGATAGTCTGTAGGTTAAATTTCCATCGAGTTACAACCTGGTGTGACACGTATTTGGCAGAAAGCAGCCATGTTTTTTTTTCTATTGTCTTCATTTTTTCCCTTCTATTTTATGTCTATGAATATGGGGGCGGGCCATGTTACAGCATTTAGTGTTATGCTTTACAGCAGCCCTCATGGCCATTGAGCTCCATTGGCGGCCATGTACCTGAGTTCTAGTTACAGCATTTAGTGTTATGCTTTACAGCAGCCTAATAGCCATTGAGCTCCATTGGCAGCCATGTTACCTGAGCTCTAGTTACAGCACTTATTGTTATGCTTTACAGCAGCCTCATGGCCATGAGCTCCATTGGCGGCCATGTTACCTGAGTTCTAGTTACAGCATTTAGTGTTTGTTATGCTGTACAGCAGCCTCATGGCCATTAAGCTACGAACTGGAGTGGACACTGTATTTGGCAAAAAGCAGCCATGTTTCCTAATAATTACACATATGGACACAGTAATAGGTAAGTTTGTAGGCCTCCTTTTCTAGTTTATCCCCCTATTGTAGTGTACGATAAGTAGCTTTAGGACTGCTAGCAACTGCCATAAAGCGCAGCTCTCGGTGGCTGTATTCCAGGAAGCGCAGCTGCTGTCAACGTTCCAGCTCTTGCCTTGAGGAATCGTATTATATGTAAATCTAGTTTTTTTTTCCAAGTAGAAAGAGGCTACGTCTGAGGATTTCATGACAGTAACCCCAGGTGCTGGGTCTGACACTTTGTGCTTTTTTCGAATTTTTTTTTTTCAGATAGAAGGAAAAATTTTTCAGCTGGTCTTCAGAAATCTGTTGTTGGACAACTCACTAGTTTTGCATATATTTTACCTCCGAAGGCCAAGAAGAATTTCGAGGAGGCTGCGGATCCTATGGAAAAGCTTGTGATGTGCAGACATCGCTAAAAGATACGGGAGGAGCGGGGGAAGGGTCCCCCATTTTGCCTACACGACCCCATGTCAGCGAGTAGATGAATCGTTGTATTGGAGGTGATTATATGAAATATTCATGGCCATTCCCAGGAAATACAAGATGAATATGGATTCCCTAAAACAGAACACATATGAGGGATATGGACCTTGCGCAATACACCATTAATAAGAAAGTCTATGTTCGTATAGAACATAGAATTTCTCCATTATAGTGTAGCGCAAAATATTGGTGTGAAAATCTGAATAGTGGAATTTCGGATCTTAGTAGCACCAGTAATAGAAAGTGTTTGAATATTTCTCAAGGGTACCGTACCCGGGTCCTACTCCGTGTTACAGACTACAATGAAAGGTCTTTGGTTTCAGAAGAATGTGAAGTAAAATGTTTTTTTTTTTTTACACAATCTTATTCGTGTTACAGTAATATTATCCAATCATTGTAGCGAATTATCGAAATTTTTGTTATTGTTAAAGGATGTCAGCTTATTATATGCTGAACCGTCCATAGAAATAGGTAGTCAGGCTCAGTTGGGGTCTGACACTATGGAGAACAGCTCCATTCTCTGTGTAGTGGTTGAGCTGTGTTACTGCAGCTTAGTCTCATTCATATGAAGTTAGGCCCGTCGTCACAAGTGTGTGAGGGTCTTATTATTGTTAGTAGATCTGTAGTTCGGCCCGTCTCCCACATGCAAGTTGTCAGAAACAAACTCATTCCACACCTGTGTGGGATTTTCTGGACCGACTGTATTGGTTTTAAGACGGGAATTAGTATTCCAATCGTTGTTATCGGTATCAGATCAGTAGATTCCAAAACTATTCGCTGATTCCAAATGCCTCCAGAAACAACGCAAAGAGCAAAGTTGTAAGTTCAGCTCCATAGATTTTTCTTGTATTGGCAGGATTCAGGTAAGGCCTTTCCCAAGAGTGCGTTTGGTCCAAACCAAGTAGTCCCTGCACCTATGCAGGGATATACTGGACCGAATCTAGAATCACTGTGCTTAAAGAGGACCTGTCACCCAAAATTTCGGCACTAGGAGATGTTTACTAAAGTAAAGCAGCTCCTAGTGCTTTGAACAAACGCGCAGTGTTAGAGTGATAGCGTTACCGGGGAAACCTCCTGTACACTATCTAACACTGTGGCGGGGTACAATGTAATCATACGGAAGCCGCGAAACATAGGCAGTTACCTCCCCTGCCATTTGCCCCAACCCACCCCCTCATGGAATACGTCAGACAGCTTGCGAGCTATCCGACAATTACAGTGTACCCGCCGCAGTGTTAGGTAGCGTTACCGGAGGTTTCCGTTAACGCTATCACTCTAAGAAGCGGCGTTTGTTCAGCAGTAGAACTGCTATTTAGTAAGCCAGCTCCTAGTGCCGAAAAATTTGGGTGACAGGTCCTCTTCAAACTTAATGGTGGACGACGCAAAGGCGGCAAGTATGATGGAAGCCCCGCCCCTCCAGCACTGGATACTCCAAAAGGATTGGGCCTATTTTTAGGGCTTCTACGCCAGATTTCTGGGTTGTAGAAGCCCTATACAGTATATTCGTTCCAGTAAGTCTTGCACAGCAGAGAAGGAAACCAGTTTATGGGAAATAAATTCGACTCTTTGTCAGCTCCGTGCTCTCAAGTGTTGGACCCTTAATGATCTGTTCCGATAACCTATCCTACGGATCTATGATAAATAATTCAAATATATGGAAAACTCTTTTACACTAGAACATTGATATTAAAGGCGTGGACCAGTCTATAAAATAGATTTGCCAAGAGCAAGAAATCTGATTAAAAAAAAAAACCTGTGAATGTCACTCTATGACTTGTGCTACTCCTCAGAGATGGCTTACATAAAAGGTAACCAAAACTTCAAAGTATTCGGGTATCTGCCAATATGTCGAGAGTGGTTGGTTTATAGAAATGTCCATTCGGCAGCCAGTAAAAGTCAACACCTGAGACCACCCAAGCTGAGGCCCTGTTTGGCATCCAGCAGACCATATTCATATTATAAACAGAAGTGGTAACACAATCCACTCGCCGATATATATATTCACGTTGTGTTATTCATATGCCGTAATCCGGGTGCAGTCGAGCGGTGATGACTCTGGAGTCATAGAACATAACTAACGAGAAGGAGAAGAATATAAATACAGAGAATATATATAACAGGGCAGCGCAGAAGCACATTGAATCAGTGGGAAAGTCTTGTGCCTTTATATACACGGTGCCTCCACAGGGAAAAATAAGGTATTACAATTGTTCATTCATATTAATAGTTGCGGGTACAATGCAGGACAGGGCAGGTCCTCCAAGAGCGAGACGACTCTCAATGTAGATGCTCTTCACTCTGATCAAGACATGATAATCTATTTTTGCAAATCAATGATAGGTTATAGGTTGAAATCAAGGATATCAAAAATATAATTCAAGCTCCAATACATTCAATGTGGTAATGGTCTAACTTCAAGACTCTCTCTCTCGTTTTATACATAGTATCAATAAAAAAGTGAAGACCATTTATGCAAAAAACTTCTTTACTTTATATAAATCACAAGGTAGTAAAAAATTTCTGTATATCAGTCTTCACTAATGTAAGGCAGCAGTCTATTTTACAGGTAAAATCCACATGAATCAAAGTCTTCATCGAGACACGAACAGTCAAGTGTATTTCAGATGTCTGAAGAGAAGTAGGAGTTTTCTCCGAAATGTCACACATAGATTGAGCCGTCATGTCTCAGGATGTTGAAGAAGGAGTCTCATCCTCGAAACGTGACATACAGCTTGGCGTTCGTGTCTAGATGTTGACGGAGGAGTAGCCTACACCGAAACGTCACATACATCTTGAGAGGTTATGTCTGAGATGTCTGAAGGAGGAGTCTCCGAAACATCACATACGCTTGAGCGTTCGTGTCCAGAGGTCGAAGAGGAGGAGTCTCCTCCAAAATGTACATACAATTGAGTGTTCGAGTCTCGGTGGTGAAGCCAAAACAGCCAGTGTGGATTACCTTTGAATCGGTTGACGATTGGTGATGTACAGAAAAGTTTTACATACCTTGTGATTGCAATATATTTATATAAAGTGAAGACATTTTGGTCTTTGCAATTTTTTGATACTGATCATGGATATACATTCATAGGCCAATCAATTATTAAGCGGAGTCCATCCATCTGCAAACCAATGTATTATACACATACATTAAAGTGCTAGGGACAATTTTGTATGGGTCCCAGTAAAACAAAAAGTCATTGTTTGCTGATTGGTCCCATTAATTTCAAGCCCCTTTTTGTCCATTTAGTTTCACAATTATTCCAAGGTTGTTCCAAATATCATGGAGAGCTAAGCATGGATCTTCTATGTCTTCTTCTCTTCATCAGACAAAAATATGGAGTATTAATAGGTGTTTGGGCTGTTACAGTCACTTCCAGGACTTAGGCCCAGTTCACATCTCCAGGGTCGGCTCCAGGTTTCAGAGGCTCTGGGCGACGAGCCTAAGTTGGCTCAGTGGGCCCCTTGCTGTGAACTCAATTGGCGCCAGCACTTGCCCAGTGTGGTTGCCAGCCCTGCTATCTCCATAGGTCTTAAGCTATTTCTTCTTGCAATTTTAATCAAGAAAAAAAATCTTGGTTTTAAAGGTCTTGCGCCCTATATCCCAAAACTCAGAAGCATCTAGCAATGTCAGACCCTCCAGACTAATTTCCGAAGATCGGGTGAAGGTGAAGCGCTGAACAAAGCAATTCTTCGAGAGAGCAGGCGACTGTTCTCCTCACCAGACGACATGGTATATTACCTACTGGGCCAAGAGTGATGTCAAAAACATGGACATGATCACATGTTTCCTGCTCACTGCAAGGTTCTTAGACCTTCTTGCCAGAGAAGACGTTGTGGCTTTGACCGGGTATGCGTGTGAAAAAACTGTGTGTGCGCGTGAGTGAATGGCTTTAGCAGTCTGAGATCGTGAGTGAATGCATGTAACAGACCTGAGGTGAAGAATTAGCAAGAGGTGGGTGGGTGAGTGAATGTATATAGCAGAGCTTTGTGTGAAAGCTGTGGGTGTGTGAGTATATAGATTTTGCATGGCTGTAAATGAATTTAGCTGAGCTGGTGCAAATGAATGGGTTTGTAGCAGAGCTGTTGTGAGGTGAATGGATATAGCAGAGTTTGTTGTGAAAGCTGCGGTGTGAGTTATATAGATTTAGCGGGCTGTAAATGAATTTAGTGAGCTGTGTGTAAATGAATGGTTGTAGCAGGAGCTGTGTGTGAGTGAAGGGATATAGCCAGAGCTGTGAATGGATTGTAACAGAGCTGCGTGACTGAATGGATTGTAGCAGAACTACAACAGGGATTTAATTGGTGTCAAATATATTTTCCTTTTTAGGATTGACTGGGGTGTGGTGCTTTAGTAAAGATGTGTCTTCTAGTCTAAAAAATAAGGTATATGTTTTTGAAGTTTTTTAAAAAATATCTCCATAAAAAATAGAAAAAAAAAAAGACACAGACTCATGTTACATTGCAGAATCGACATTTATTGTCAAATAATAAATTGTCTTGAGCATCAGCAACAAAAGTCAATAAATTCTTTCAAAATTGTATTTTTTAAGGAATAATCCCATTCGGGTTTACTTGTCCATCACCTCTGTGACTACAATGTGTTTAAGTTTAGGCATCAACCCAAATTTGTAGCCCATGCACCAAAGTCACCGAGAAATATTTGATGACGTTTCCTGGTGGCATCTTATGGTTCTAAGTTCTACTCCTTAATGTATAAACCCTTACTGGACAGAACCCACATAGTGTGATATCCTCGAAGTGATGTAGATGGGGACATAACATTATAGTATATATAAGGAAGTATAATGAGCTGGTCGGCATGTGCCTGCATGCGCGCAGCAAATCTTTCCAACACGTGAGATTTAGCCAAGCCAATGTACAAAAGCTTGTAACGGCTGATAGAATAGACATTATAAAACCTATACAAAAGCACTACTCCAGAGGTCCGTGAGGGGGTTCTACTTCAGACATGGTTTGAGATTGCACAAGAGACCACACCGAAAAGATTCAAATCACAAAAGCAGCCGATACACAACAGTAAAAGAAAAGTTCTGCTGCCCGTAGTGATCTACCCTCACTTCCTAGTCCTACATAAGTATGGAGTTTAGGTTTAAAAATTTTGTTAGGAAATAATTGTTAGTTATTATCACGTTCTTCACATCCAATTGCTTTTAAAAAATTGTGTCCAGAATGACTATAAACGAGCTATATCTATGAAAGACTGGAGCTTAGAGGTATATGCAAGACAAGAGTGGCTACATTCCCATCAACCCCCCAAGGAGGATGCATCGGCAGAGATAACTACCTAGTTACCGACACCGATGCCCAAACTACTACAACAAAACCAAGTTTTTTTCGCAAAGTGCCAGGCGACAATTTAAGCAGAACTTATTACTCCTGCTCTGTCACGGTTCCAATTCTACCAAATACAGTAGAAAGAAGGAGAAGTTTGGATCATCATTGTATCTTCCTTCAAGGATCCTGGGTGCCTGAACTGCAAGAGGTTTGAGTCCTGTGTGGCGAACCCTTCCCTGGGGGTGCGGATGGCAAGGGTGCCCCATATAGAGGGCTCTGAGTGCACCCGTGCCATAGGTTCACCACCACTGACCTAGAGGCTCATGGAGAGTCGTGTACAAGGGAATCTTCAGTGTCCCTAGGACTCCATACTATCCTCCTGTAGGCCATATCCATTATATTACTGAAATATTCTCTCCAAGTAAAGAAGAGAAGGGCACCAAAAGACCCCCAAAGTGTCCCATAGTGAACAAACTACTACCAGTGCTCATTCACTCTTCAACGCCCGCAGTAGAACCTAGAGGTTGTGCTCCAGCATTTATTGGCTACAGGTCACTTCACCAGACCTAGGGCCTCTCGTTGTCCTATGGCTGGGGGATGCAACATCAAACAGTCGGACCTCAATGATCAGATCACAACAACCCCTAATACTCTGGGTTGTAATGCCACAACCCCTAGCAGGGTCTCTTCTGTGGGTTTACCCGCTGATATATAATAGTCTAGAACTGAACAAGTTTCTATTATATATCTGGCATGGGATCAACCTGTCACCCATTCCCATGTAATGAATATTCCATGTTTGCACCATGATCGATTGACCGAAGCATCTTTGGATCGAAAGCCAGTTGACGGAGCTGAAAAGAAAAGTAAACCTTAATATATCTTCATTTAGGGTTGTACATTCAACTAACTGTGGTCCCGTTATGCTCACCTGTCCCTGTTATGTAACTAGAGCAACTTTTTTTTAGGGAAAAAAAGGGATACGATTGGGATCGAAATTAGAAAAGATTACTTACTATCTACGCTAGACAAGGCCATAAGATGGCAACAACCTGTATCTGGGAACCCCCCCCCCTTGATTAGGCAGAAATAAGGAGGACACCGCAGATGAGGAGTTACTGTGGCCCCATTGACTGTATGCACCCTGAGCGTCGCACTCCTGGACTACATAGAAGTGGCGCATTACTGGGTATAAAAAACTGTGCGACGCCCCTTTTTTTTTTTTTTCTGAATCGTTGAGGATCCCAAGGTCTGACCCTCAAACGAATATATAGTGGTGACCAAGCCATAATGGCCATTATGTTACACAAAAGGCAAAACTCTATTAAATCGCCGCCTGGAATTCCTTTGTAAATTTTTCCCCTTGCCATGTTGTAGGATCGGTCATTTCCGACTGCTCATTTAAAAAGGTCTGGATTTGTGAAGTTTATCTTGCAAGAATCGACCATAGATTAATGGTCAAAACAAGCAACAGTATGGACAGGCCAACCCGTGACCCATGACTTCTAAAACAAGGGTTATTAATAGGGTTGTCTATTATGAATATTGAATCAGAGGCATATAGAGCCATCATCTCCTAAGACTATGGCTAACTGGAACCAAATACAAGCCTTTTCCTATCATAAAACATAGAATGTGCTAAATAAAGTCCATTACATTGTGACTGGAGAGAAGTCTCATGAGTGGTTGCCACAAACGGGAAAGCCATTTGAATAAACTAAGCGATCGGTCAACATAAAAAAAAAAAAAAATCAGAAATAAAATTTTTTACATCTGTAAGATTGGAACTAAGCATATAAGTGAAACGTTTTGAACTCAGAGGTTAAAGTAAGATTTTCTGTATCATTGGCTCATAAGATAAGTATTGTCACCCTGCAGTTTAAGTTTTATTTCTAACATTGTCATGTTTCTGCCAGAGTTTAAAGTAGTGACCCATAAAGCTGGAAAGTTTCTGGTAGCACATCACACCAAACAAGTGTGTGAATTATGATGAACTAAATGGTGCCAATAAAAAAATTTCACGTTGAGGTGACAACTTCCCATTTTTATAAAGCTATGGAACTGCACAGGTCAGACTTGGTGCACGTGGTTGAACAGAGATGGTGTTTGCCCCTCGGCCATTTTTAGATGGTGATATTAGGTACATTTTGACCATATTTTGCCCACAAAGACCCAGACCTTTCTATTGATCCGAATTAAGCTGACCATAAAAACCTATGGTGAATTAGTTCGGTTCACACACATCTGGTGGAGGGTGTAAAACAAAACGCTAAAAATGTGGCCACATCTAAATCTGGCTAGGGGAAATATTAAACGGGTGAGGCTGTGAAAGCTGTTGTATCTTGAAGGTTCTCTTGAGGATTTCTGAGCATGTCCAAGAACTCGTTCGAAGCGTGGCCGGTCAAGCTTGGACACATTTGATGGAACCCGTGCGACCACGTTGCAGCTCTGGGGAAGATTCAGTAGCAATGCAATCTCCCACTGGGAGACAATGAGAGGATAATGTAAAGAATATGGTCCAGAAGAAGACAATCCAAGTGTCTAATTGTTGTTTGAAAATTTCCCTACAGTATAACCTCATAACTAATCTGTTGTTAGGATCACCGATTACCCACCAATGACCACATCACAAGCCTACAAACATAATTAGTCACCCATATTATATTATGTGGAAGTCTCCTGATTCTGAAGGCAAATGTTGGAGATAAGGTACAAGCCTAGAGCTGGCGTCGGTGGGGTCATTTCCGAATTAGGTGAAAGGGTGGTGGCTTGTAACTGATTGAACATTGAATAATATAATATTTACATCATATTTTAAGAAACCTAATTAAAGGTGACAACCAATATGCTGAACTTCCTGTTGAAAAACTTTACAGAGACGCCCAATATGTATTGAATAAGTAGAACATAGTAACCAAACTTTAGCTTCTGCTCCTACTACTCATCTACTGAAGAGTTTAGGATTCTCAAACCATGATAGGGGGATCAGACATGGCCACGAGGAGTACCTTCTCTCTTCACTTACCAAAAACCTTGACAATTCTTAAAGGGGGTTATCCGGGTTTAAAAATTTTTTTATGGCCGGGCTGGGGAGGGCTATTTAAACATAATAAAAATGTACTTACCTCCTCACGGTGCTGCCGATGTCCCGCGCCGCGGCCCGTACTTCTCCGTGCGCCGGTTTCATTACCCACGGCGCACAGGGAGCTCCGGCCGGCCGGATGCTCCCATGCGCACCATCTCCAGCGCTTACAACGCTGAGAGATAGGGACGGATGGGAGGAGCCGTCCACAACGCGGACCGGAGCTCCTGTGCGCGGCTTCTGTGCCTGTTTGTTTACAGGGGCACGGATCGAAGTGACCGCGGCGCGGGACATCGGCGCCGCCGGAGGAGGTAAGTGTCCATGTTTATTATGTTTAACTATCCCTCCCCAGCACGGAATAAAAAAAATGTTTTAAACCGGATAACCCCTTTAAGCCTTTTCCATAAAGTGGGAGGAAAGTCATACCACAAAGAGTAGTTTCAAACGGTTAATTTAAATGGGAATGCCAACAAAATGGAGCTTGGAATGAATAATAGAACGGTGTGATTCGAGCATAAGTGAAAGACACATTAAGTGTTTTGCACGAAAACCAATGCAACCAGTGGACTCTCCAGCTGTTGCAAAAATACAGCTCCTACGTAGGCCCCCCCCCATATTCACTAAAGCATCCATGGTTACTGGAACCATCTTACCAAAGTAGTCGGAGGTCCCAGTCGTCCCACTTCCACAATTCTTCATTGTTGATATACGCTGCAGAACAGATGCCGTGCCCTGCGAGAAGAAACAACACATAAAGGACACTTCAGCTAAGTGATGAGGATACGGATGGGCACAGCTGTTCATGTACTAATCGTCTGAAGTATATGCATACATTTCAAAGTATCATGACATACATCAAAAGTTGTGAAGAAGTGAGTTTAAGACTTTGGAGACTGGGATTTGGCTATTATATGATTTCTGGAGAGAGTAGAGTAGAAGAAAAAAGCATAGGAACAATGATGGATGTCCCACGACAACTGAACTTTATCCCTTAGTGAATTATTTATAAAATGAAATTAAATGTGAGATCCATAATAAGGATCTCATTATCAGGTCCAATAAAAAAACAGTGGTCCATGTTCAAACTACTGACGGTTTTCAGGTAAGGACAGGGCCAATGGTCCTCGCTAACTATCACCTTAAGTTATTGATGACAAATCTTAAGTACTGCAAAAATGTGGTTTTTTTAACATGCATGCAAACCAAGCCCAACCCCTGGGATCACAGAGGATTTTGCCAGATACAGCATGGAAGAGTTGCGCTTGCACGTTCTATGTTAGTGTTCAGAATCTACACTCAGTAAGTTAAATCTCATCTTTATTCAATAAACTTACAGACCTGCCCATTAGTAGCACGACAAATCGGCCCAGTAATGCCATGGTTTGCAAAATCGCTGGAGAGGGAAACTACAAAGACTCCTCTGGGTGAGAATAGTGATTAAATCCTATGGGGAGGAAATCATCAATACATGAACAAGTCATACATGTACCGAGTAATTTGTTATGGTTCTGTACTACTACTGTCTATAGAGCTATAGTAACAATCTCACTTTCCAGGAATTTAAAACTGTTGTGTTACATGCTAGTAGCCAATTAGCCAATAGTGTAACAAAAAAATTAATTAATTAATTGGGAGACCATACGTTCTAGATCGTTACTATGTCGGATCCTGGTTCTACTTGATGCATCCAAATGTCTACTACAAGATTACTACAAGCGTTGTAAGACTAATGCTCCCCAATATGAACGGAATGAGCTTGTTAACACGGAGCTGTTACACATTTTTGTTCGTGTCGTGGAATTTTTTCTGAATCCTGCTAGATTTGGCATTTGCCAGAGGACCATCGTGGCTCTGCGAGGGCGAGCAGAGCGATCGGAAAACTTACAAGCTATTTACTTTCTGCACAGACGTTTGGGCAGCAGAAGAAAGAAAACAATGTGAGATGACGCGGGTGTTGCTGGGAAGTGTTCACGTTCCCTCAGTGAAGGTACTAGCAACCGCACAGAGCTGTTTACACATGGTACAGTAGCATGGTTGTACCAAAGTTTTAAAGGGGCTGTCATGTGACGCAGGTGGGGGACAGCAACTTAGACTCAGGTCAATCATGAAAATAGGAGTCCTGTTCCTGTAAGACTGCACCCATGTAGTACACATTTTCTCTATGGGGACCACATTTACTTACCGTCCCGTGACGCCGCGATTCGGCTCGGTCGATTCACTGAGCTTGGTGCGTCCCAATTTCCTGCAGTGTCGCTTTCCCGCTGAGGTCCGCCGGAGTTTCACCTATTCACTCTTCTAGGGTGCAATGGATGCTGGACTTGGACACAATTTTGTTTTCGTCGAATCGGTGGCGAATCGAATCGTTTTAATCCGAACCAGTCGGGTTGCCGACGTCCCACGGCCCCCCCCCGATGTTGTGTCGCGTGCAAGCCGGCGATTGATGAGCCACAATTCGATCGCACGCGCCATAAAACCCAGGGCACTTCAGGGCAACATCGGAAAAAAAAAAAAAAGAAACAAAACGCAGGGATACCCGAAGAAAATGCTTATTCGGACCCTTAGTAAACTGTGCCCCTAGGTGTTGTCCATACAGGGTAAAACGTGGACCCTAATGTAATAATTGAGTGGGGGTCCAACCATGTAAATAAGGAATAACATACAAACCAGTGGGGGTACTTGTATAGGATCATTAATTTAGGGTTTGAAAAGGATTGAGCAGGTTGAATGTGAACATGTCTGATCTTTCTTCTTCCAAAGATGTCACAGTACAGGGATAATACACACAGTGATGTCACACTACAGAGATCATACACACAGTGATGTCACACTACAGAGATCATACACACAGTGATGTCACAGTACAGGGAGAATACACATAGTGATGTCACAGTACAGGGATAATACACACAGTGATGTCACAGTACAGGGAGAATACACACAGTGATGTCACAGTACAGGGAGAATACACACAGTGATGTCACAGTACAGGAATACTACACACAGTGATGTCACAGTACTGGGATAATACACACATTGATGTCACAGTACAGGGATAATACACACAGTGATGTCACAGTACAGGGATAATACACGAAGTGAGGTCACAGTACAGGGATAATACACACAGTGATGTCACAGTACAGGATAATACAGACAGTGATGTCACAGTACAGGGATAATACACACAGTTAGTCACCTGGTATATTGTATGGGATGTCATGTCACCGAAAAAGAAGAAAAATGGATCCTGTAAAAATACATCCTAGTGATGGGAACCCCATGTGATCCTACATTTAAGGGGAATTTTTGTCAATTTTTGTTTTGTGTCATTGGGGGAGATGTTACAAGATTGGCATTGTGTACTGGTTTCAACCTCTTGCGGCAAAATTAAAATCTACCTCAGGTGAGATTTCAGCAATAACCTATGGTGGGGGTCACAGTACATTTGGCCGGCAGGACATCCGACCACGCCTACTAGTGGTGTGACTGGCGTGAAAGCTGCAGCGCTTGACCATGAAAACCGTCCCCCATTAAAATCAAATTATGTAACTTTTTTCTTTAATCTGTTGTCATGATTTTCCTTCTATTTTCTGTCAGTGAATAAGGGGGCGGCCATGTTACCTGAGTTCTAGTTACAGCACTTAGTGTTATGCTTTACAGCATCCTCATGGCCACAGGCAGGAATAGTCTGTAGGTGTCAATCTTCCATCAGGTTACAACCTGGTGTGACACGGTATTTGGCAGAAATCAGCCATGTTTTTTTCTCTATTTGTCTTATTTTCCTTCTATTTTCTGTCTATGAATATGGGGGCGGCCATGTTACAGCATTTAGTGTTATGCTTTACAGCAGCCTCATGGCCATTAAACTCCATTGGCGGCCATGTTACCTGAGTTCTGGTTACAGCACTTAGTGTTATGCTTCCCTCTTATTAGCGGATGCGACTACCCCTTTAGTCAATATAGATACAGATCCCCAACATTCAGAACCAGGCTAAGTCACCTCCTCTTCGTGTGACACAGCCCCCCACCCCGTAATGCCACCATTCAGTCCACTCGATTTCTCCCTAACGACTAACCTTTCTCCATCAACATCTTCATCGCCTCAATATGCAGTACTTCTGCCATCCATCCCACCTGTCTCTTGCCTATCTCTACCTCTTCTTTCTCCATATCTCCTTGTACACCCCACACACTCTCCTGTCCTTCCTCCTCCCTCCGCTATCCCTAAAACTCACGACCCCTACATAAATACAGAACTCAAACAGCTCCAAACCTCCACCCCCTACATAAATAACAGACCCCAAACTAAGAACCACTAGATAAATCAACAGACCCCTAACTAGACCCCCTACATAAAATACACGACCCCAAACTAGACCCCACAATAAATACAGACCCCAAACTAGACCCCCTAAGAAATACAAGACCAACACTAGACCCCCCTACATAAACACAAACACCCCAAACTAGAACTCCACATAAATACAGGCCTCAAAAACTGAACCCCCTACATAAACACAAACCCCAAACAGACCCCCCATCTAAATACAGACCCTAAACTAGACCCTCACATAAATACAGACCCTAAACTAGACCCCCTACATAAATAACAGACCTCAATAGCACTAATAATACAGACCCCAAAAATACGCCCCACTGACCTGAAAACCCAAGATTAAATTGTCACCAAAATGACTAAATAAGAGCCTATGTATCGTATGTGGAACATCCCCCACTGGAGCCTAGCCCAGAAATTGGGAGTGGTGGCTAATTTGGCTTGGGCACGATGTGTCACGGTGCTTGGTATGGGGGAGGAGGGTCCCTCCTACAGTCTGGCAGTCTCCAGCAGTGTGGTGTGGCAAGAAATAAGGAGGGAGGCTGAGTACTGGTTTCTCCCTGGGCAACGCCTGAATGTATGTAGGATGATCCCTGGGAATGATGGGGACTCAGGGGGTGCGCTGTAGGTCGTCAGACGGACGGCGTGTAGTGCAATACTACTGTCAGCGTCGTAGTCCCTGACGACTGAAGTGCGATCAAGCAACCTTGTGAAATCATACAGTTCTTTATGAACGCAGGCAATGCCAAATGATAACCAGGAAAGCTGGAAGAGTCATGGAGAGCTGGTCCACAGGAAGTGGTGTAGCTTCAGGCTGGGGCTGATAGAGATGAGTGAGCTAGTCCGGGGTGGTGGATCTAGTGGGCTTAAGTCTCCTGACTTGTCCAAGGTATTAGGCAGCGGCCTGAGTAGCTCTGGTTCCTTTGTTTATAGGAAACTTGCTATTGCAGAAAGACCATGAGGTCTGGTTCTCTCAGAAGAACATAATTAAGACCATGTGCTCCCGCCCCTAAGAGGTTTATATTCTCCCTGGGTTAGGTTGTAGCATTTCTCTACTCAGCTTCCAGCTCTGTTTACAAGAACATCAGTGGACAACAGCATTAGGTATTGTTAACTCTTGCCTTACAGGCAGTGGCTACAGCTGAACTACTAAGTTTACTAGCAGTAGTTTCTGGATGAGTTGCGCAGACCACCAGATAGATCCTGACACGGAGGGGACGCTATGTCGAAACAAACCACCTTGCCATGCATTGGCAGGGGTTGCATGTATCAATGGAAAGGTTTTTTTTCAAACTTTTTGGGTTTTATTATTCTCTCTGTACTTCTTATTCAGCTTTTTCCTTTTGGTGAATTCGGTGTTAGCAGGTGCTGGACAGAAGCTGTTAGGGAAGTCTATGGAAAATGGAGGGGGCGCAGTGAGTCACAGCAGCTAGGTCTCCGTCCAGAGTATACAGATAGCAACAGAGGCCGCAGTGATAAAGGTTGCTTGGCGTCTTATAATGTCCGTAAACAGCGATGCTCCTCCTGTACACACAATGGACTATGATTTCTGAGAGGGTGAGAGTGTGGTACACATCTATTACTAAAAAATGATTCTTTGTATTCATACCCAGCCCCCGGACCCCATATGGCGGCACGCTTCCAGACCACGACATCTTTACACAAGCTGTTTCCGCATGAAGGAAATCAAGATGGTGGAAAAAGCGTCGCCATGCGTCTCAAAGCAAACAAACATCTTCCAGGACAACTCGTTACAGTCAATTAAAAATAGACTGAAATAAACGCTAATGAAAACAAGAGGGATGAAAGAAGGGAACAGCAATGGTACGCTTGTTGTTTGGCCTGTGTGATTGGAAGCCTCAGAGCCAGGACTCTACTATTATCGTCACAAGTAATTTGTGTCATGGACAAAGCCGCACTGTTCTGCCTCCCACCGTATAACATCATCACCAACTACAATACGCTGACGCTCTACACTGCGGTTAACCACTTGTGGACTGCAATATGCATCGTGATGCCCTAACAGAAAGCATTAGTGGTGACATGAACGTAAAGGGGCATTCCACCATCAGACATTCATAACATATTCCTAGAAGGAGTAATTCTCAGTGATGTCACAGAACTGCCATAATACACACAGTGATTTCACAGTACAGGGATAATACACACAGTGATGTCACAGTACAGGGATAATACACAGTGAGTCACAGTACAGGGATAATACACAGAGATGTCACAGTACAGGGATAATACACACAGTGATGTCACAGTACAGGGATAAACACACAGGTGATGTCATAGTTACGGATAATACACACAGCGATGTCCAGTACGGATTAATACACACATTGATGTCACAGTACAGGGATTATACACACAGTGATTGTCACAGTACAGGATAATACACAGAGATGTCACAGTACAGGGATACATACACTAGTGATGTCACAGTACAGGGATAATACAAACAGTGAGTCACAGTAAAGGATAATACAACAGGATGTCACAGTACAGTTATCATACACACAGTGATGTCCAAAGTACATGGATAAATACACACATGATGTCACAGTACAGGGATTATACACACAGTGATGTCACAATACAGGGATAATACACACAGTGGATTTCACAAGTACAGAGATAATACACACAGTGATGTCACAGTACAGGATATACACACAGTGAGGTTCACTGTACAGGAATAATACAAACATTGATGTCACGGTACAGGGATAATACACACAGTGATTGTCAGGTACAGGATAATACACACAGTGATTTCACAGTACAGAGATAATACATGCAGTGATGTCTCAGTACAGAGATAATAAACGCAGTGTGTCACAGTTACAGGGATAATACACACAGCGATGTCACAATACAGGGATAATACCACAGCGATGTACAGTACAGGGATAATACACACAGTGATGTCACTGTACAGGAATAATAAAACAGTGATGTCACGGTACAGGGATAATACACACAGTGATGTCACGGTAACAGGGGAATAACACACAGTGATTCACAGTACAGAGATAATACATGCAGTGATGTCTCAGTACAGAGGATAATACACGCAGTGATGATGTCACAGTACAGGGATAATACACACAGTGATGTCACAGTACAGGGATATAACACACAGCGATGTCACAGTACAGGGATAATACACACAGTGATTTCACGTACAAGAGATCAATACACGCAAGTGATGTCTCAACAGAGATAATACACACATTGATGTCACAGTACGGATAATACACACAGCGATGTCACAGTACAGGGAAATACACACAGTGATGTCACAGTACCCGAAGGATATACACACAGTGATGTCACAGTACAGGGATAATCACACCAGCGATGTCACAGTACAGAGATAATACACACAGTGAGTCACAGTTACAGGGATACTACACACAGTGATGTCACAGTACAAGGATAATACACACAGTGATGTCACAGACAGGATAATACACACAGTGATTTTACAGTACAGAGATAATACACGCAGTGAGTTCAGTACAAGAGATATACACACAGGGATGTCACAGTACAGAGATATATAACACAGTGATTGTTCGTACAGAGATAATACACACAGTGATGTCCAAGTACAGGGTAATACACACAGTGATGTCACAGTACAGAGATACTAAAACAGTGATGTCTCAGTACCGAGATAATACACACAGTGATGTCACAGTAAGGGATAATACACACAGTGATGTCACAGTAACAGAAGATAATACACACAGTGATGTCACAGTACAGAGATAATACACAACATGATACAGAATAGATGAATTATACAAGAGAGATGTCCACAGTTATTATAAATACTGAAATGAGTATGTCACAGTATATGTCATAGAACACAGATTATAAATACAGTGATGTCATAAATCAAGGGATTATGAATGCAGTGATATCACAGAACATGGCCTATGGACCATATTATGTGATGATAGATATACAGGACCAAGTGATGTCACAGTAGAGTCATAGATATGATTGGTCTCTATTTCTCTGCCACTTCTTTTAAAGGACGTGGTTACAAGCTACAAGTAGTCACCTGGTATATTGTATGGGATGTCATGTCACGAAAAAAAGAAGAACAAATGGATCCTGTAAAAATACATCCTAGTGATGGGAACCCCATGTGATCTACATTTAAGGGGAATTTTGTCAATTTTTGTTTTGTGTCATTGGGGGAGATGTTTACAAGATTGGCATTGTTGTACTGGTTCAACCTCTTGCGGCAAAATTAAAATCTAACTCAGGTGAGATTTCAGCAATAACCTATGGTGGGGGTCACAGTACATTTGGCCGGCAGGACATCCGACCACGCTACTAGTGGTGTGACTGGCGTGTGAAAGCTGCAGCGCGACCATGAAAACCGTCCCCAATTAAATCAAATTATGTAAATTTTTTTTTAATTGTTGTCATGATTTTCCTTCTATTTTCTGTCAGTGAATAAGGGGGCGGCCATGTTACCTGAGTTCTAGTTACAGCACTTGTGTAGGCTTTACAAGCATCCTCATGGCCACAGGAGGAATAGTCTGTAGGTGTAATTCCATCAGTTACAACCTGGTGTGACACGGTATTTGGCAAAGAACAGCCATGTTTTTTTCTCTATTTGTCTTATTTTCCTTATTTTCGTCTATGAATATGGGGGCGGCATGTTACAGCATTTAGTGTTATGCTTTACAGCAGCCTCATGGCCATTGAGCTCCATGGCTGGGTTGGCGGCCATGTTACCTGAGTTCTGGTTACAGCACTTAGTGTTATGCTTTACAGCAGCCTCATGGCCACAGGCAGGAATAGTCTGTAGGTGTAAATCTTCCATCGAGTTACAACCTGGTGTGACACTGTATTTGGCAGAAAGCAGCCATGTTTTTTTTTCTATTTGTCTTCATTTTTTTCCCTTCTATTTTCTGTCTATGAATATGGGGGCGGCCATGTTACAGCATCTTCCCTCTTATTAGCGGATGCGACTACCCCTTTAGTCAATATAGATACAGATCCCCAACATTCAGAACCAGGCTAAGTCACCTCCTCTTCGTGTGACACAGCCCCCCACCCCGTAATGCCACCATTCAGTCCACTCGATTTCTCCCTAACGACTAACCTTTCTCCATCAACATCTTCATCGCCTCAATATGCAGTACTTCTGCCATCCATCCCACCTGTCTCTTGCCTATCTCTACCTCTTCTTTCTCCATATCTCCTTGTACACCCCACACACTCTCCTGTCCTTCCTCCTCCCTCCGCTATCCCTAAAACTCACGACCCCTACATAAATACAGAACTCAAACAGCTCCAAACCTCCACCCCCTACATAAATAACAGACCCCAAACTAAGAACCACTAGATAAATCAACAGACCCCTAACTAGACCCCCTACATAAAATACACGACCCCAAACTAGACCCCACAATAAATACAGACCCCAAACTAGACCCCCTAATAAATACAAGACCAACACTAGACCCCCCTACATAAACACAAACCCCCAAACTAGAACTCCACATAAATACAGGCCTCAAACTGGAACCCCCTACATAAACACAAACCCCAAACTAGACCCCCCATAAATACAGACCCTAAAACTAGACCCTCACATAAATACAGACCCTAAACTAGACCCCCTACATAAATACAGACCTCAAATAGCCACTAATAATACAGACCCCATAAATACGACCCCACTGACCTGAAAACCAAGATTAAATTGGCACCAAAATGACTAAAGTAAGAGCCTATGTATCGTATGTGGAACATCCCCCACGGAGCCTAGCCCAGAAATTGGTGGAGTGGTGGCTAATTTGGCTTGGGCACGATGTGTCACGGTGCTTGGTATGGGGAGGAGGGCCCTCCTACAGTCTGGCAGGTCTCCAGCAGTGTGGTGTGGCAAGAAATAAGGAGGGGAGGCTGATGTACTGGTTTCTCCCTGGGAACGCCTGAAGTGTATGTAGGATGATCCCTGGCAATGGATGGGAGCTCAGGGTGGTGCGCTGTCAGGTGACAGTAGGAGCCTGTAGTGAATATACGTTAGCGTTCGTGTCCCTGAGCAATCGATCAGCAACGTCTTGTGGAATCATTACAGTTCTTTATGCCGCAGGCAAATGGCCAAATGATAACAACAGGAAAGCTGGAAGAGTCATGGAGAGCTGGTCCACAGGAAGTGGTGTAGCTTCAGGCTGGGGCTGATAGAGATGAGTGAGCTAGTCCGGGGTGGTGGATCTAGTGGGCTTAAGTCTCCTGACTTGTCCAAGGTATTAGGCAGCGGCCTGAGTAGCTCTGGTTCCTTTGTTTATAGGAAACTTGCTATTGCAGAAAGACCATGAGGTCTGGTTCTCTCAGAAGAACATAATTAAGACCATGTGCTCCCGCCCCTAAGAGGTTTATATTCTCCCTGGGTTAGGTTGTAGCATTTCTCTACTCAGCTTCCAGCTCTGTTTACAAGAACATCAGTGGACAACAGCATTAGGTATTGTTAACTCTTGCCTTACAGGCAGTGGCTACAGCTGAACTACTAAGTTTACTAGCAGTAGTTTCTGGATGAGTTGCGCAGACCACCAGATAGATCCTGACACGGAGGGGACGCTATGTCGAAACAAACCACCTTGCCATGCATTGGCAGGGGTTGCATGTATCAATGGAAAGGTTTTTTTTCAAACTTTTTGGGTTTTATTATTCTCTCTGTACTTCTTATTCAGCTTTTTCCTTTTGGTGAATTCGGTGTTAGCAGGTGCTGGACAGAAGCTGTTAGGGAAGTCTATGGAAATGGAGGGGGCGCAGTGAGTCACAGCAGCTAGGTCTCCGTTCAGAGTATACAGATAGCAACAAGAGGCCGCAGTGATAAAGGTTGCTTGGCGTCTTATAATGTCCGTAAACAGCGATGCTCCTCCTGTACACACCACGGACTATGATTTCTGAGAGGGTTGAGAGTGTGGGACACATCTATTACTAAAAAAGATTCTTTGTATTCATCACCAGACCCCGGACCCATATGGCGGCACGCTTCCAGACCACGACATCTTTACACAAGCTGTTTCCGCATGAAGGAAACTCAAGATGGTGGAAAAGCGTCGCCATGGCGTCTCAAAGCAAACAAACATCTTCCAGGACAACTCGTTACAGTCAATTAAAAATAGACTGAAAATAAACGCTAATGAAAACAAGAGGGATGAAAAGAAGGGAACAGCAATGGTACGCTTGTTGTTTGGCCTGTGTGATTGGAAGCCTTCAGAGCCAGGACTCTACTATTATCGTCACAAGTAATTTGTGTCATGGACAAAGCCGCACTGTTCTGCCTCCCGACCGTATAACATCATCACCAGACTACAATACGCTGGACGCTCATACACTGCGGTTAACCACTTGTGGACTGCAATATGCATCGTGATGCCCTAACAGAAAGCATTAGTGGTGACATGAACGTAAAGGGGCATTCCACCATCAGACATTCATAACATATTCCTAGAAGGTAGTAATTCTCGTAGTACAGAACTGCCCAAATACACACAGGATTTCACAGTACAGGATAATACACACAGTGATGTCACAGTACAGGATTAATACACAGTGAGTCACAGTACAGGGATAATACACAGAGATGTCACAGTACAGGGATAATACACACAGTGATGTCACAGTACAGGGATAAACACACAGGTGATGTCATAGTTACGGATATACACACAGCGATGTCACAGTACGGGATTAATACACACATTGATGTCACAGTACAGGGATTATACACAACAGTGATTGTCACAGTACAGGATAATACACAGAGATGTCACAGTACAGGGATAATACACAGTGATGTCACAGTACAGGGATAATACAAACAGTGAGTCACAGTAAAGGATAATACAACAGGATGTCACAGTACAGTTATCATACACACAGTGATGTCCAAAGTACATGGATAAATACACACATGATGTCACAGTACAGGGATTATACACACAGTGATGTCACAATACAGGGATAATACACACAGTGGATTTCACAAGTACAGAGATAATACACACAGTGATGTCACAGTAAGGGATAATAACACAGTGAGGTTCACTGTACAGGAATAATACAAACATTGGATGTCACGGTACAGGGATAATACACACAGTGATTGTCAGGTACAGGATAATACACACAGTGATTTCACAGTACAGAGATAATACATGCAGTGATGTCTCAGTACAGAGATAATAAACGCAGTGTGTCACAGTGTACAGGGATAATACACACAGCGATGTCACAATACAGGGATAATACCACAGCGATGTACAGTACAGGGAAATACACACAGTGATGTCACTGTACAGGAATAATAAAACAGTGATGTCACGGTACAGGGATAATACACACAGTGATGTCACGGTAACAGGGGAATACACACAGTGATTCACAGTACAGAGATAATACATGCAGTGATGTCTCAGTACAGAGGATAATACACGCAGGATGATGTCACAGTACAGGGATAATACACACAGTGATGTCACAGTACAGGGATATAACACACAGCGATGTCACAGTACAGGGATAATACACACAGTGATTTCACGTACAGAGATCAATACACGCAAGTGATGTCTCAGACAGAGATAATACACACATTGATGTCACAGTACGGATAATACACACAGCGATGTCACAGTACAGGGAAATACACACAGTGATGTCACAGTACCGGTAGGATAATACACACAGTGATGTCACAGTACAGGGATAATCACACCAGCGATGTCACAGTACAGAGATAATACACAGTGATGTCACAGTTACAGGGATACTACACACAGTGATGTCACAGTACAAGGATAATACACACAGTGATGTCACAGTACAGGATAATACACACAGTGATTTTACAGTACAGAGATAATACACGCAGTGAGTTCAGTACAAGAGATATACACACAGGTGATGTCACAGTACAGAGATATATAACACAGTGATTGTTCAGTACAGAGATAATACACACAGTGATGTCCAAGTACAGGGTAATACACACAGTGATGTCACAGTACAGAGATACTAAAACAGTGATGTCTCAGTACCGAGATAATACACACAGTGATGTCACAGTAAGGGATAATACACACAGTGATGTCACAGTAACAGAAGATAATACACACAGTGATGTCACAGTACAGAGATAATACACACAATGATATCAGACTAGATGAATTATACAAGAGAGATGTCCACAGTTATTATAAATACTGAAATGAGTATGTCACAGTATATGTCATAGAACACAGATTATAAATACAGTGATGTCATAAATCAAGGATTATGAATGCAGTGATATCACAGAACATGGCCTATGGACCATATTATGTGATGATAGATATAAGGACCACAGTGATGTCACAGTAGAGTCATAGATATGATTGGTCTCTATTTCTCTGCACTTCTTTTAAAGGACGTGGTTACAGCTACAAGTAGTCACCTGGTATATTGTATGGGATGTCATGTCACGAAAAAAAGAAGAAAAATGGATCCTGTAAAAATACATCCTAGTGATGGGAACCCCATGTGATCTACATTTAAGGGGAATTTTTGTCAATTTTTGTTTTGTGTCATTGGGGGAGATGTTTACAAGATTGGCATTGTTGTACTGGTTCAACCTCTTGCGGCAAAATTAAAATCTAACTCAGGTGAGATTTCAGCAATAACCTATGGTGGGGGTCACAGTACATTTGGCCGGCAGGACATCCGACCACGCTACTAGTGGTGTGACTGGCGTGTGAAAGCTGCAGCGCGACCATGAAAACCGTCCCCAATTAAATCAAATTATGTAAACTTTTTTTTTAATTGTTGTCATGATTTTCCTTCTATTTTCTGTCAGTGAATAAGGGGGCGGCCATGTTACCTGAGTTCTAGTTACAGCACTTGTGTATGCTTTACAAGCATCCTCATGGCCACAGGAGGAATAGTCTGTAGGTGTAATCGTCCATCAGGTTACAACCTGGTGTGACACGGTATTGGCAGAAGAACAGCCATGTTTTTTTCTCTATTTGTCTTATTTTCCTTCTATTTTCGGTCTATGAATATGGGGGCGGCCATGTACAGCATTTAGTGTTATGCTTTACAGCAGCCTCATGGCCATTAACTCCATGGCGGCCATGTTACCTGAGTTTGGTTACAGCATTAGTGTTATGTTTACAGCAGCTCATGGCCACAGGCAGAATAGTCTGTAGGTGAAATCTTCCATCGAGTTACACATGGTGTGACACTGTATTTGGCAGAAAGCAGCCATGTTTTTTTTTCTATTTGTCTTCATTTTTTTCCTTCTATTTTCTGTTATGAATATGGGGGCGGGCCATGTTACAGCATTTAGTGTGTTATGCTTTACAGCAGCCTCATGGCCATTGAGCTCCATTGGCGGCCATGTTACCTGAGTTCTAGTTACAGCATTTAGTGTTATGCTTTACAGCAGCCTAATAGCCATTGAGCTCCATTGGCAGCCATGTTACCTGAGCTCTAGTTACAGCACTTATTGTTATGCTTTACAGCAGCCTCATGGCCATTGAGCTCCATTGGCGGCTAAATACAGACCCCAAACTAGACCCCCTACATAAATACAGACCCCAACTAAAACCACTAGATAAATACAGACCCCTAACTAGACCCCCTACATAAATACAGACCCCAAACTAGACCCCCAACAAACTAGACCCCCTACATAAATACAGACCCCAAACTAGACCCCCAACATAAATACAGACCCCAAACTAGACCCCCTAAATAAATACAGACCTCAAACTAGACCCCCTACATAAACACAAACCCCAAACTAGAACTCCTACATAAATACAGGCCTCAAACTGGACCCCCTACATAAACACACACAGTGATGTTACAGTACAGGGATAATACACACAGTGATGTCACAGTACAGGATAATACACACAGTGATGTCACAGTACAAAGATAATACACACAGTGATGTCACAGTACAGAGATTAAATTAACGCACAACACTGGCGGCTCATTCCCGATCGTCGGCGTTTCCATAGCCGATGCGATCGGGCCGCGGCCCACCCCGGTGGGTGCGGCTTTGTCTGCATTTTCAAACGCAGACAAAGCGGTACATGTGTCTTCACCCTTAGCCGAGCAGTTTCATCACCTGTGGAAAAGAAAAAAAATAACACATCACATCATCAACAAGTGCATTACTAGGTTGTGGTCACTAGAGGGCACCAAAGGGCATACAAAAAGTTGATATTTGGTTTAGTTTTCAGTAGTAATAATAATAGTGTTAATAGTGCAAATTAATCTGGATTTCTAAATGGTATTTTTGTTTTAAAAATTATATTTTTGACTTGTGAAGGAAAATCGCGCTGAATGTGGATGGAAAGAAATGGAGGGGGGGGGGGGGGTACCTGCTGTTTATAAGGTGAAGGAAAGGTTATAAAAGAGGATTGTCTCTGATATGGATTCATGTAGAAGGTTATTAAAATGAATTTTTTTTTTCAAAAACAGCGCCCCCTTGCTCGATGGCTTTGTCTGGTATTGCAACTTAGTTGAATCTGCTTTAAAATAAAATCCCAGGTGCAGACTATAGACAAGAGAGGTGCTCAGCTATTTTTTACACTTTTTTTGGGTGTTGGACTTGTTTTATTTATCTTAGAGGGTCATATATAAGGCATGTGTGTGTTTTGGGTTTCTGCACCTTTTAAAGAAAAAAAATGCAAATTCTTCTGCAACCCCCTTCTAAACGTTTGCTTACGCTTGTGCAGGATTGGAGCTTATTTGCTCCAAAACTGCACCATTTTACCCTGATTTATGCCAAAATTGGGACTTTTTACTAGGCGCAACATTGAAACATTTTTGCACGTAGGCGAGTGGAAAAGTTGCAAATGGGGCAAAAAAAGTGGAAAAATAGAGAAAAGGCCTAAGAAAAATGACCTGCCTTAGGCTACATTCACACACATGTATGGGGGACGTATATACGGCCGACGTATGTACGGCCAATATACGGCCCCCTTACATTTCTATGGGCTCACGGCCCTGTACGGGAGCGGTACGGTGCAGCACACGTGCGGCACCGTACCGATTCGGAGCCCGGGAAAAGATAGGACATGTCCTATCTTTTCCCGTAATACGGCGCCGTGCGCTGTATCTTCCTATGGAGAGGGGCGGTGGTGAGCAGCGCTCATCCCCTCCTCCTCTCCGCAGCGCTGATGTATGCCCGCCGTACTACAGTACGGCAGGCATACATCGTGTGAATGTAGCCTTAGAGGAACCTTAGCTCTAGGCTTCCTAACCTTATGTGTTATTTATAGCATAGGAACATTTGCCTCCTTAGGGACCAGTGATGGATTAATATACACAGTGATGTCACAGTACAGGGATAATACACACAGTGATGTCACAGTACAGGGATAATACACACAGGGGGGGGGGGGGGGGGGCATCGGCAACAGGGTCAGTCATTGTCTGTTGGTTGAACTTTCTGGGGAGACGAAGAAAAAGGTTGTGTTCCCCTTCTTTACTACATGATGTAATATTACTTTTACTGCCACAATTTGCTATTTCAGCACAGAAGGTACTGACTCAGATGATTTTCTTATATAAATAGTCTATTAACATTATATATTAATATGAGTTTTATATATTTGTATTACTGAAAGTTTCATACTCCTCCTCGGCTAAAAATACTCTCCAAAAATAGTTAGGAGAGTATTATTACCCTTCTGGAAAAATGTTAGTGTGACTTCTGGTCCCTGATTTTACAGCTGAGAGCCGAGACGAAGCAGGAAGTGATGCGCGCTGACTTCCTGCTCTGTCCCTCTTTGCAGCAGGAGCGAGTGGGTCGGCGGCCACGTGACTCCCTGCACTGCACTGATGTGGTGTATTCATTACTAGTAGTATTGTACAGGTGTGTGGGGATATATATTTATTTGCACCTGTAATTGTGTTTATTATATAGGTTGTCGTTGTATCTGTATTTGTACTGTGTGTAGAGTATACATGGTGCTGTTTATATATAGATAGATAGATGTAGTGATGCATGTATAGCCTGTGTGCATATGTCTGTGGGACATGTATACATGGGGTTGCAGTGAGAGAGTAGGTATATGGGGGCCTTGAAGTGTGACTGTGCTTTGCTACTATGTAGCCTTCATCTGTGGTGTCCACCCCCCATCCCCCACTGTGCTTATCGTTGGTTGGTGTAAGGCGATTTTATTTTATTTTATTTTTTTTGCTCTTTAAAACTTCAAAGTTGGCCATTGTCGTGTTTTCTTCAGTGATCCCTGAGTTATCACCTGAATCCAGATGTGGAAGTTGTGACTTTTTTAAAAAGTCTCAAAAAAGTCACAAATTCTTTGGCTATCCCTGACCAGGTGTAGAAGTAAGCTAAGAACTGGTTCTGACTTTTTACAACATTTTGTTTTAAAAAGTTGTAAATTCACTGAAGACCAAACGCTACATGTATCTAAGCGTTTTTTTTTATTATTGATGCATCTGACCAGCAGAAAAGTCTCAAAGAACAGACTAACAAAGCCAGACTTAATTAATAATTATTATAATTATTCCTTTATTTATATAGCGCACACAGATTACACAGCGCTGCACAGAGCTTTCCAAATCAGTCCCTGTCCCTAATGGGGCTCACAATCTAATCAACCTACCAGTATGCTTTCAAGTGTGGGAGGAAACTGGAGGACCCGGAGGAAACCCATGCAAACACGGAGATAACATACAAACTCTTTGCAGATATTGACCCTGGGACTTGAACCAAGGACACCAGCGCTACAAGGCTGTAGTGCTAACCACTGAGCCACAGTGCTGATACAAGTGCCCCATAGATCCATAATGGTCACATGAGGCTGACAAGGAAGCTATGTGCTAAGTTTGAGTTTCCGCTTGGTCTATCACCTATGGGGCTGCAGTGTGATTCTATCACTTTTCCATGCACATGCGCCATTTGAGGGTGCGCAAGCCAGAGACACTAAAAGGGTTAAGTCAAAGTTTTGGATAACAAGTGGAAGACTGAATAAAAAGTTGTTAAATATCTGGAATCATATCATTTTTGGGCATTTTTGGTCTCCAGAAGATCTCAGGGAAACCATATGATGACACGCCGGGACACGTTGTGATGTTACTTAAGATAATTTTTTTTTTTTTTAATGTGTTATCTCAGACTTTCTTAATGAAAAAAATACTGCGACTAAAACCTGTTTGATACATTATTAGCGCCACACAATAAGATATTAGTTTAATTGAGCGATGAAACAAGGGCGAATTTGTGATGAATGAGCCCCTCTGTTCACGAAAACCACAAGAGAACGAAACGTATGAACCTTTCTGGGAGAAAACACAAGAAATAATTACTTTGTCATTATATGAATGCCCTGAAATCTTTATTTTCTCTGCGCACGATGCCGACCATATTATTTCTTTGTTGGCAAGTGATTTACATAACTTCACCAGCAGAGACTATGAAGTCATTGCCGCAGCTGTGCAGCCAAATCTCCGTTCAGTCAAAGAAGTGGAGGGACTTACACAAATAGGCAACGCCGACCTGTCCCCGGCTTCATCACGTTCCTCGCACAGGCTGAGAGATTTATCATAAGGTCCGTTTCAATTTTGCAACAGAATTGCAATAAAAACACCAGCACTATTTATTTTCTCTTTTAAAAATTATGGCTTGTTATACGTCCATCTAAGTGCACATTAATGCCGAGGCTGGGACTGAGTGCAACTCCTGGAGTGCGAGCCCCGAGCCATTACGTATTACAAAATCTTTACCTCCTGTTCTAGAACTGTAAAGTTACATATTATATTTGCTTTTCTACATATATTATTCATGAGTGTAACCATGGACCCCATAGCAAAACGTGGAATAATACGTAGTGTGATGTCACAGTACAGGCATAATACACACAGTGATGTCACAGTACAGGGGATAATACACACAGTGATGTCACAGTACAGAGGATAATGCACACAGTGATGTCACAGTACAGGGCATAATACACACAGTGATGTCACAGTACAGGGCATAATACACACAGTGATGTCACAGTACAGGGGATAATACACACAGTGATGTCACAGTACAGGGATAATACACACAGTGATGTCACAGTACAGGGATAATACACACAGTGATGTCACAGTACAGGGATAATACACACAGTGATGTCATAGTACAGGGATAATACACACAGTGATGTCACAGTACAGGCATAATACATGCAGTGATTTTACACACATACATGAATACACGTGTATATATACATTTAAACATTCATACATAAAGCATATACACATACAATATATACACACATTATACACACCAAATATATACACATACAGTTTGTATATACTGTATATCTAAGTATAAGATGTATATACACATACACACACACATACACACCATAAACACATATATAACACATACACACATACATTTATAAACTCATACATGCATGTATTATTCACTCTCCAGCAGTCTTCATATCCAAGGGCGGGTGTCGGAGGCTACAGAAGTTTCTTATCTGAGCTGCCGCCTCGGCTGTGTACTGTGAAAGACGTGCACAGTTATATGTATATGATGGTGCACATCATCCATTCTTCAGTGTGGCAGGGCCCCTGACACTGTTGTAATGGTTGTAATGTTCCGGCTACTCTGGTAGATTCACCCCTGGTAATAGAAACACAATTCATGAGTGACTTCTTCCTTGTACCCAGTTGTTCCTACATATATTTCCATTGATTAAAAAAAAACCTAAGGGGTTATTCCAGCTATTTTTGGTATGACTTCAAAGAAAGGAATGTTTCTTGGTTGCCTGCAAAGTTAATCAATCTAAACAACATGAAACTTCTCACCTTACCTCTTGGCTCAACATATCCAAAAATAAGTGGCACAAGTTGACCAACTCTGAACAAAACTTGTGTTACTGACAATGTCTGCCAGATCAACATAAAAGTTTTTCAAACCTGGCCAAGTAGTAAAACTCATCTAAGGCTTATCTAGTACCAAGAAGAGAAGTTATGACGGACATATTTGTGTACAACAAAATAAGCAGTGTATTCTGGCCTCATAGACACTTCTGGTGTATTCATGTGTCTAGATTTCACAGAAACATCCAAATTCTATGACTAATATTATATTGTATACGAAAAATTTTGAACTGATATCTCACTCTGGTTTCACTTCTGGTTAACCTCTTTACACAGAATATGCTTAATACATCCTAGCAGCCAAGTCCTATCCTTCCTTGTAGGCAAGCTCAGGTGTAGATGTAAGGGTACCTTAGGGCCACTCTCCCTAATAAATTAAGCATATTCTGTGTAAAAGACCATCTGGGCAATGTTATCCATGGTAGAGACTAGTCAAGTGCATTTATGGTTCAATAAAAGTTTATTGAAAAACAGAGTTGTAAGTAAAAGTGACAATAGTATAAACAGTAAAAACAAAGTACAAGTACCCAGAGACCTACATGGCGGTCAGAATATTTGGGACGCAGCCCCATAATGTAGTCATGAGAAATGGTGGATAACGCAGATGCAGACACTCAAGGTACCTTTTTGCAAAAATAAGTAGCAAGAATAAACTGGGGCAAAGGGATTGTGGGGAAGGATGGAGGGGGAGGGAGGGAAAGTGGGGGTGGGAGGAGAGAGAGGCCCCCCTGACTCTGTGGGGTCATTGAGAAAAGATATGAGTGTATCGGAAAAATGGAAAATGCCTCGGTTATCAGGGGTCACCCGTAAGCCATACAGTAAACAAGTCCGAGTTTCTCCACTGGGTCCATTTCGACCAGGTGGAGAAGTAGGTCTCCATCCGGTTGCCGTCCGACGCACGGAGTTGTTCCATATGACAGATACGATCCACCTCCTCGACCCACATCAACCGGGTAGGGGGAGTCGTAGATTTCCAGAGTCTGGGGATCACCAACCTGAAGGCCACCAGAAAGTGTCTTAAGATACCTTTCTTAATGTCGCGAAGGCGACCTGGTAGCATTGAGAGTAGCGCGATTGTAGTTGTGAGATCCCCAGAAGCTCCACAAATATTCCTATAGAGGTCCCAGACGGCAGACCAGATGGAGGCCACAACCTTACAGTCCCACCAAACGTAGCGCATGGTTCCTAAAGCGGAATGGCAGTGCCAACAAGTTGGCGAAGTAGAAGGAAACATGTTGTGGAGGCGCACTGGGGTTCTGTACCAACGAGTAAGGATCTTGTAGATCGTTTCTTGTATTTTACCAGAGATGGACATTTTGTGGGTGAGGATTAAGGATTTCTCCCATGATTCCTTGGCAAAGTTCTCCCCCAGTTCCTCTTCCCATGCCGACATGTACGGCAAGAGGTGGTCCTCAGCATTGGTATCAGATAATAGCCTGTAGAGGAAAGACACACCATGCGAAGGTACAATTTGTACCATGCGAAAGAACAATAAGTTTTCAAATGTGGTTAGAGCCTCGAAAAAACACTCCGTGGGGTTCAGGGAAGGCAAAAAGCTCCTCAATTGTAAGCAATGGAGCCATACCCCTGGGTAGTCAAGTGCATTTAAACCAGTGGCTCTCAACCTGTGGGTCACTACCCCTTTAGGGGGGGTCAAATGACGCTTTTACAGGAAGTCGCCTAAAACCAATGGAAAACACACATTTATATGGTCTTAGGAACCGAGACACCGCTCCACAGCAGCAGTAAACCAGGAGAGCGGGAGGCAGGATCAGCTTCCAATCTGTAGCACCTCCCCTTTCTCTAGGTCAGTCCCGCCCCCAGAATAAG
Source organism: Engystomops pustulosus (assembly GCA_019512145.1). NCBI lineage: Eukaryota > Metazoa > Chordata > Amphibia > Anura > Leptodactylidae > Engystomops > Engystomops pustulosus. The sequence continues at coordinate 12,670,955 of CM033648.1, read as the reverse complement.
ACTGTGCCCGTGTGATTACACTCAGAGAAGAGAAGATTATCCTCATATAGGCACAGCACAAAGATAGTGGAGACTTTTTTTCTTGGGCACAGCGCCGGCCGGATCCACTTAGAGAAGGTAGGCACACCCTGCAAAGTAAGGAATTTAGTTTTGACAAGTTATTTATTATTTATATTATTTATTATTATTTTAGATGACCCATGGCTTTTTTTTCTATGATTATATATACGTCGCAAACCGCCATATTGGTACATTGGGGAGTAGTAAAGGGTGTTTGTGGCACTGGTGACCAATCTTTAAAGGGTTTTTCCAAGAATTCTAGAAAAAAATTAGGTAATGACACGTTCATGAATTGCTCTTTGAAATGCAATTCCAAGGCAGAGGGCAGGAGTTGCTCCCGATTACAGAAGAGATATGATGCATAACAGTAGTAAAATTCCAGTTATAGAGAATTTAATGTAGAAAAAATGGGGTTGTATTTAATTTCATTTTATTGGTTGGGCAATGCGTTTCAACGCTGGATCGGCACCTTCATCAGGCACACTGTTCACAATCCGCTATCCCTGTTGCTGGTATATTTGGCCTGATGAAGGTGGTGATCCTTCGTTGAAACACGTTGCCAAACCAATATAATAGTATAAATATTTGTCTCTTCCACCAATTCGTTGTATGGCACGTCTATATACAACCATTCACACATAATTCTCTCTATTTTATTCAACTACCGTATTTTTTGGACTATAAGGCGCACAAAAAATCCTTTGATTTTCTCAGAAATCAAAGGTGCGCCTTATAGTCCAGTAGTGCGCCTTATATATGAACCGTACTTACAGACAACAGCTGCCTTGTACTGTGCACAGGTCTGCCACCTGCTGGTCATTCATCGTTATATCCGGTGCACCTTATAATCTGGTGCGCCTTATATATGAACCTAGACGTTTTGGCAGGCATTTATTGGGGATGCGCCTTATAATCTGGTGCGCTTTATAGTCCGAAAAATACGGTACTTGGAAAAAAAAAAATAATTTTATGGTTGAGGGTCACCACAACATGAGGAACTGTATTAAAAGGTCACGGCATTAGAAAGGTTAAGAACCACTGATTTAGCCTCCTATTCAATGTACATAACTTTATCTGTTAGATAGAGAACATATTCATCAATTATTGTGTAGTGTAATGGGTTCACATGTGGTTTGTCATAAAATTCATCTTAAATGTCACCACCTCATTACAGCTGAAATCCAATATATTTAATACTCGGTGGTGAAACTTTGTATTGTTTTGGGTTAAGTAATTGTTTTGAGTGGAAATCATCAGAATATGAATCGTGTCCCATCATTCTGCAGGTACTAATCCATTAAGTAGCCACCGGTGAACAGGAAATCTAAATTGAAATTTGAACTTTTGGTGAGAGATTTAAGTCCTGTTTGGACAAAACATCTCCACAAAATCCTGTGCCCTCCCACTGAGATTATTTATGGAACATGACAAATAATACATAACAATTTGGGGGGATTTTTTTTAAAGTGTTGAAGGCGTTTTTGTGTTGTTATTATGAAATAAGTATATATTTTGTGATCTATGGATCACAAAACATATACTTTTTCCAGAATTCTTATGGGATAATAGATTTTTTTAAAGTTGAAAATGGCTGAAAATTATGACAGTCCAGGTTGGTTTATGCTTTTATCTAGTTTTCTGACCTTAAAGAGGAAAGACTAAATATAGAAAATATTATTTTAAAGCAAACCTGTCAACAGGAATGTCATTTGTAGCTGGTGACCGCTTCCAATAGCCTATGCTATGCTGATAGCATTCTGAATATTTTCAGTACTTTTATATAAGTTAATTTCACATTACCTGGCTCCCTGTCAGTAGCTTGTGGTGAGTCCTGGGGAGGGGGGCGGCTGCAGCCTGTATGTTCCTGTGTCAGTCTTTTCCTCCTCCAAACTCATCAGCTCTCTCCCCTCTTCCTGTGATTTTCATTGAGCAGGCAGTGGAGGGAGGGGGATGGAATGGAGTAGAGGAAGAATGCACGAGGAGACACAGGCTTCAGCTTATCCCCCCCCCCCCTCCCTGTCACATTATGCTATCAGGGAGCCAAGTGAATAAGCTGCTGAAATGATTCAGAATTCTGACAGTTACTTTTAAAATCTGCATAGCGTAGGCTATTGAAACCTGACACCAGCTAAATATGACAATCATGATGACAAGTTCCCTGTAAAGGGAACTGATCCCTATGTTATGTAGGGCTGTTTGTAATGTCAAGTTGCTTCTTCCAAGTCAACACTGAACTTTACAAATATGCAATTGATGCCTGAAGTTATTTGGGGGGTGTTGACAGAGCACCTCAGAACTCCACAGAAATAACCATGTCCCATGCTATACTAGCACCACCAAGCACCTTCTAAAATCTGCCCCTTTCAGCCAGTTCCCTCCTGGTCCAGTGGTCTCTCGCTCATATGCTGAATGATTAACATCTGGTTCCTGCACACATGGACCTGTGGATCTTGCTGGACTCAGGATTGATGTAGCTGAAGGATAAGATGAGGTAGTGGGAGTGTAGTAGGATGTGCTCTTGTAATATGCAAATGAGGCAGAAATTAGGGGAAATTAGCAAAGGGAAGTTTAAGCTTGGGAGGAGCAGCTGAGCAATAATAATTATGTTTGGGCATAGCCCTACATAACATAGCATGTAGTTCAGGTAGCCAGTTTGTGGAGTCTGTTGGAAATATATTTTTTTTGTTTAGAAATTATTTTAAAACTTGTAGCAAAAGTAGCCACCATCCCAGAAATCTTCAGTTGGGTGCAGGCTCCCTTGAGGTTAGATGATTTGTAAAATATTGTTAAAACTAATCCAATCCAGATGAATAGACAGCATTGTGTCATAAAGATAAAAATTGTGTTTTTTTGTGAAGTACCGTATATACTCGAGTATAAGCAGAGGCCCCTAATTTTAACAAACTGGAAAAACCTATTGACTCGAGTATAAGCCGAGAGAGGGAAATGCATTGGTCACAGCTGTCACAGTACAGGGATAATACACACAGTGATGTCACAGTACAGGGATAATACACACAGTGATGTCACAGTACAGGGATAATACACACAGAGATGTCACAGTACAGGGATAATACACACAGAGATGTCACAGTACAGGGATAATCCACACAGTGATGTCACAGTACAGGGATAATCCACACAGTGATGTCACAGTACAGGGATAATACACACACAGTGATGTCACAGTACAGGAATAATACACACAGTGATGTCACAGTACAGGGATCATACACACAGTGATGTCACAGTACAGGGATAATACACACAGTGGTGTCACAATACAGGCAAAATACACACAGTGATGTCACAGTACAGGGATAATACACACAGTGATGTCACAGTACAGGGATAATACACACAGTGATGTCACAGTACAGGGATAATACACACAGTGATGTCACAATACAGGGATAATACACACAGCGATGTCACAGTACAGGGATAATACACACAGTGATGTCACTGTACAGGGATAATACACACAGTGATGTCACAATACAGGGATAATACACACAGCGATGTCACAGTACAGGGGTAATACACACGTTGATGTCACAGTACAGGGATAATGCACACAGTGATGTCACTGTACAGGGATAATACACACACTGATGTCACAGCACAGAGATAATACACACAGTGATGTCACAGTACAGGGATAATACACACAGTGATGTCACAATACAGGGATAATACATTGGATTGTATGTGTGTGTATATGCTGTATTGTATATGTTATTGTATGTATGTGTGTATATGCGTACTGCATATAGTATTGTATGTGTGTGTATATGCTGTACTGTATATGTATTGTATGTATGTGTGGATATGCTGTACTGTATATGGTATGTATGCATGTGGTATATGCTGTACTGGATATAGATTGTAGTTATGTATGTGTATATGCTGTACTGTATATGGTATGGTATGTATATGCTGTACTGTATCTGGTATTGTATGTATATGCTGTACTGTATATGGTATTGTATGTATGTGTGTATATGCTGTACTGTATATGTTATTGTATGTATGTGTGTGTATATGCTCTACTGTATATAGTATTGTATGTATGTGTGTATATGATGTATGTATGCTAAATCAGGTGGAAGTAACAATAGTAAATTTTTTTTTAATGTTTAGGGAAGGGGGCGCCATCGAGTCTGCCATGGGGCCCTGTCTCTGCCATTGTTACGCCACATGAAGGGCATATAACCGGCCTATTCCAACACGCTTCAAGGCAAAATCCATAAGGTCATCCAGGAAGAGGCTTCACAGTGGAGTCGGAGATATCCGAACTAGAAACCACCACATACCAGCCCATTATAATATCCATATTAAGCATTTCCTAATGTGTACCCCATTGTTGTATTGACGGGAACAAAAAGAAGTAGATTTTCCTGCAGCTCCATAAAATATGAAGAGTGAAAGTGTCGGGTAAATATGGTAAAGGATGAAAATCAGCATTTAATTTTTGCTATATGCATCAGCAACTTATCCCAGCTTGTTGCCCAATTTACCACTTCCTGCTGCGGCTTGAAAGTGTTATTAAAATACAATCTCCAACGGCGCCAAAAAAATGTTGTCGGTGGATTGAGGGTACGAATCAAGATAACCTGAGACTTTTTTTGATGGAATAATATCTAAGATCGGGTGTGTAACAACATTCTCTAAACTGGAGATTTGGGGGAATATATCTCAGTCCCAGTTTATACGATTTGTCCTGACACAGTGATGACCCTCTGCCCATATAATTTTTGTAGCCAAAATATAGCAGGCGGGTGATTTCTAAAAAATAAAAATAACCACCAGGGTTTCATTATGTTTCGCAAAAGGCTCCAGTATAACATATTCTCTACCCATTTATATTGCCATTGGACAGTAACTTGAGACCAGTAAAACATACAGATCTACTAAATAAGTTGGATCCCTAAACTATATGTAGGGAGATATAAAGCGTAACCTAGACTGACTAACAAAAAGAAGATTCCCACACACCTACAAAGTAGACCACAGTGTGGATTCTTTCAAGCAATACACCCACCCCTAGGAATAAACACAAGAATTTGCAAATATAGACCGACCCTATAACATACCTTCTCCAAGTGTTAACCCAGACAAGCACAAAAGGCATGGAACAGACCCCCCGTAAATGCAAGCTAAGACCGAACCAAAGATGAGATACCTGAATAAATACTTAGAGCGCCAGAACGTACTAAGGGGGGAGGAGCCCTACACACGATCAGAACCCCCCCAACGCACTGCGCCAACCACTCATAGACCAGGACAGCAACATACTGCGAGACTCCACCACAAATATACGACGTCCGCCAAGCACAGAACCACTAACAAAGCGACCACGTAGGACCTCAGAGAAAGCATAGCAGACAGCGCAAATAGAACTACGCTCAAGACAAGAATCCGAAACTAGCCACAGCCCAATTAAAAGCTAGAACTCGCCAAGCCACTCAGAGCAAAAAGTTCAACCGCGTCAACTCCAACAACGAAGGAAAAGCAAACTGAGACCATATCCACGACCCTAAAACAGCAGTAGCCCATCTACAAATACACCTGTTCCACCTGCACCCACAATTACCACACCCCTACCAATCCCTGAACCACTATCCACGCCCTAACTCCTCCCACGTAAATACCTGTAAGGCGAGTATGAAAGAGGGACACGAGTAAGACACAACGGCCCAACATAAGACCCTAACAAATTAAATAAAACTCCTTAAATAGGTTACCCCGCTCCAAAATAGACCCATAATAAAAGACCTGCCAAACTAGATCCCTAATAAATCAGACCCACAGCAAATAGAAACTACAGTAAATTACAAGACCCTCAACTCGAACCCCTACATGACTACAGACCCAATAGACCCTACATAAATATAGACCCGCAAACTAGAACCCAAATAAATACAGACCCCAACTAGAACCACTAGATAATACAGTAAATACAAGCCCCTAACTAAACAAAACTCGACTACTGATACAGGACCACAACTAGACCCCTACATAAAATACAGAACCCTCCAAACTAGACCCCTACATAAATAAAGACCCCAACTAAAACCACTAGATAAAATACAGACCTAACTAGACCCCCTACATAAATACAGACCCCAAACTAGACCCCCAAATAAATACAGACCCCAAACTAGACCCCCCTAAATAAATACGACCCAAACTAGACCCCTACATAACACAAACCCCAAACTAGAACTCCACATAAATACAGGCCCAAACTGACCCCCTACATAAACACAAACCCAAACTAGACCCCCATACATAAATACAGACCCTAAACTAGACCTCCACATAAATACAGACCCTAAACTAGACCCCCTACATAACATAAGACCTCAAACTAGAACACCCCTACATATAACTAGACCACACCAACAACTAGACCTGAAAACCAAGATTACAATCTTGTCACCAAAATGACTACAAAGAGACAGAGTCCGTATCGTATGTGGACTCATCCCCCACTGGAGCCTAGCCCAGAATTGTGATGGGCTGGCTAATTTGGCCTGGGCACGATGTGTCACGGTGCTTGGTATGGGGACCGGAGGGTCTCTACAGTCTGGCAAGGTCTCCAGCAGTGTGTGGTGTCAAGAAATAAGGAGGGAGAGGCTGAGGTACTGGGTTTTCTCCCTGGGGCAACGCCTGAAGTGTATGTAGGACTGAGTCCCCTGGGCAAGGGATGGGGAATCAGGTGGTAGCAGCGTATCCAGGGATCAGACGGATCGGCACGTTGTGTGCAAATCAATTTACAGTTCTTTATTGAACAGCAGGCAATGGCCAAATGATAACAGCAGGAAAGCTGGAAGAGTCATGGAGAGCTGGTCCACAGGAAGCTGGTCGTAGCTTCAGGCTGGGCTGATAGAGATGGAGCTGAGTCCGGGTGGTGGATCTTAGCTCTGGGCTTAAGTCTCCTGACTTGTCCTAAGGTATTAGGCAGCGGCCTGAGGTAGCTCTGGTTCCTGTTATTAGGAAACTTGCTATGCCGACAGACCATGAGGTCTGGTTCTCTCAGAAGAACATAATTAAGACCATGTGCTCCCGCCCCTAAGAGGTTTATATTCTCCCTGGTTAGGTTGTAGCATTCTCTACTCAGCTTCCAGCTTGCTTTACAAGAACATCATTGGACAACAGCATTAGGTATTGTTAACTCTTGCCTTACCAGGCAGTGGCTACAGCTGCAACTACTAAGTTTACCTAGCAGTAGTTTCTGGATGAGTTGCGCAGACTCACCAGAGTAGATCCTGAACAGGAGGGGACGCTATGTCGAAACAAACCACCTGCTATGATTGGCAGGGGTTGCAATGTATCAATGGAAAGGTTTTTTTTCAAACTTTTTGGGTTTTATTATTCTCTCTGTACTTCTTATTCAGCTTTTTCCTTTTTTTGGTGAATTCCTGGTGTTGCAGGTGCTGGACAGAAGTGTTAGGGAAGTCTATGGAAAATGGAGGGGGCGCACGTGAGTCAGCACAGCAGTAGGTCTCCGTCCAGAGTATTACAGATAGCAACCAGAGGCCGCAGTGATAAAGGTTGCTTGGCGTCTTATAATGTCCGTAAACAGCGATGCTCCTCCTGTACACACACCGGACTAATGATTTCTGAGAGGGTGAGAGGTGTGGTACACATCTAATTTGTAAAAATGTAGTTCTTTGTATTCATACCCAGACCCCGGACCCCATATGGCGGCACGCTTCCAGACCACGACATCTTTACACAAGCTGTTTCCGCATGAAGGAAACTCAAGATGGTGGAAAAAAAGCGGTCGCCATGGCGTCTCAAAGCAAACAAAAAATCTTCCAGGACAACTCGTTACAGTATTAAAAATTAGCTGGAAAATAAACGCTAATGAAACAAGAGGGATGAAAAGAAGGGAACAGCAATGGTACGCTGTTGTTTGGCCTGTGTGATTGGAAGCCTTCCGAGCCAGGACTCTACTATTATCGTCAAAGTAATTTGTGTCATGGACAAAGCCGCACTGTTCTGCTCCCAGACGTATAACATCATCACCAGACTACAATACGCTGGACGCTCATACACTGCGGTTAACCACTTGTGGACTGCAATATGCATCGTGATGCCCCTAACAGAAAGCATTGTGGTGACATGAACGTAAAGGGGCATTCCACCATCAGACAATTCATAACAATTCCTATAGAGGATGTAATTCTCAGTGAGGTCACAGAACTGCCAAATACACACAGGATTCACAGTACAGGGTAATAAACACAGTGATGTCACAGTACAGGGATAATACACACAGTGATTGTCACAGTACAGGGATAATACACCGAGATGTCACAGTACAGGGATAATACACACAGTGATGTCACAGTACAGGGTAATACACACAGTGATGTCATAGTACAGGGATAATACACACGCGATGTCAACAGTCCGGGATAAACACACATATGATGTCACAGAATAGGGATAATACACCAGTGATGTCACAGTACAGGGATATACACAGAGATGTAACAGTACAGGGATAATACAAAGTGATGTCACAGTAACAGGGATAATACACACAGTGATGTCACAGTACAGGGATATACACACAGTGATGTAACCGTACAGTGATAATACACACAGTGAGTCACAGTCATGGATAAGACACACAGTGATGTCACCAGTTACAAGGGATAATACACACGTGATATACATACAGGGATAATACACACAGGATTTCACAGTACAGAGATAATACACACAGTGATGTCACAGTACAGGGATAATACACACAGTTGCCATGTACAGAATAATACAAACAGTGAAAAGTTGTGTCACGGTACAGGGATAATAAACACAGTGATGTCACGGACGGGAAATACAACAGTGATTTCACAGTACAGAGATAATACATGCAGTGATGTCTCAGTACAGAGATAATACACGCAGTGAGTCACAGTTACAGGGTAATACACACAGCGATGTCACAATACAGGGATAATACACACAGCGATGTCACAGTACAGGGATAATACACACAGTGATGTCACTGTACAGGAATAATACAAACAGTGATGTCACGGTACAGGGATAATACACACAGTGATGTCACGGTACAGGGATAATACACACAGTGATTTCACAGTACAGAGATAATACATGCAGTGATGTCTCAGTACAGAGATAATACAGCAGTGAGTCACAGTACAGGATATAATACACACAGTGATGTCACAGTACAGGGATATATACACACAGCGAGTCACAGTACAGGGTAATACACACAGTGATTTCACAGTACAGAGATAATACAGCTGTGATTGTCTCAGTACAGAGATAATACACACATTGAGTCACAGTACAGAAGATAATACACACAGCGAGTCACAGTACAGGGATAATCACACAGTGATGTCACAGTACAGGATAATACACAGGTGTCCAGTAGGGATATCACACCAGCGATGTCACAGTACAGAGATAATACACACTGTGAGTCACAGAGTCAGGGATAATACACACAGGATGTCACAGTACAAGGATAATACACACAGTGATGTCACAGTACAGGGATAATACACACAGTGATTTTACAGTACAGAGATAATACACGCAGTGATGATCTCGTAAGAGATAATCACAGTAGCACAGTAAGAGATATATAAACAGTGATATTCACGACAGTACGATAATACACACAGTGATGTCACAGTACAGGATAAACACACAGTGATGTCCCAGTACAGAGATAATAACAACAGTGATGTCTCGTACCGAGATAATACACACAGTGATGTCCAGACGGGATTAATACACAAGTGATGTCACAGTACAGAAGAAATACACACATGATGTCACAGTACAGAGATATACAACACAATGATATCAGACTAGATGAATATACACAGAGAGATTGTCACAGTTTTATAAATACTGAAATGAGTAGTCACAGTATATGTCATAGAACACAGATTATAAATACGTGATGTCATAAATCAAGGATTATGAATGCAGTGATATCACAGAACATGGACTATGGACCATATTATGTGATGATAGATATAAGGACCACAGTGATGTCACAGTAGAGTCATAGACATGATTTGTCTCTATTTTCTGCACCTTCTTTTAAATGGACGTGGTACAGCTACAGTAGTCACCTGGTATATTGTATGGGATGTCATGTCACCGAAAAGAAAGAAAAATGGATCCTGTAAAAATACATCCTAGTGTGGGAACCCCATGTGATCCTACATTTAAGGGGAATTTTGTCAATTTTTGTTTTGTGTCATTGGGGGAGATGTTAACGATTGGCATTGTGTACTGGTTTCAACCTCTTGCGGCAAAATTAAAATCTTACCTAGGTGAGATTTCAGCAATAACCTATGGTTGGGGTCACAGTACATTTGGCCGGCAGGACATCCGACCACGCCTACTAGTGGTGGTGACTGGCGTTGAAAGCTGCAGCGTTGACCATGAAAAACGTCCCCCATTAAATCAAATTATGTAAACTTTTTTCTTACTGTTGTCATGATTTTCCTTCTATTTCTGTCAGTGAATAAGGGGGCGGCCATGTTACCTGAGTTCTAGTTACAGCACTTAGTGTTATGCTTTACAGAACTCATGGCCACAGGCGGAATGTCTGTAGGTGTCCATGTCCATCAGGTACAACCTGGTGTGAACGGTATTTGGCAGAAATCAGCCATGTTTTTCTCTATTTGTCTTATTCCTTCTATTTCGGTCTATGAATATGGGGGCGGCATGTTACAGCATTTATTTAGTGTTAGCTTTACAGCAGCCTCATGGCCATTAACTCCATGGCGGCATGTTACCTGAGTGGTTACAGCATTAGTGTTATGCTTTACAGCAGCCTCATGGCCACAGGCGGAATAGTCTGTAGGGTAAATCTTCCATCGAGTTACAACCTGGTGTGACACGTATTTGGCAGAAAGCAGCCATGTTTTTTTTTCTATTTGTCTTCATTTTTTCCCTTTATTTTCTGTCTATGAATATGGGGGCGGGCCATGTGTACAGCATTTAGTGTTATTGCTGTACACAGCAGCCTCATGGCCATGAGCTCCATTGGCGGCCATGTTACTGAGTTCTAGTTACAGCATTTAGGTTTAGCTTTACAAGAGCCTAATAGCCATTGAGCTCCATTGGCAGCCATGTTACCTGAGCTCTAGTTACAGCACTTAGTGTTATGCTTTACAGCAGCCTCATGGCCATTGAGCTCCATTGGCGGCCATGTTACCTGAGTTCTAGTTACAGCATTTAGTGTTATGCTTTACAGCAGCCTCATGGCCATTAAGCTACGACCTGGAGTGACACTGTATTTGGCAAAAAGCAGCCATGTTTCCTAATAATTACACATATGACACAGTAATAGGTAAGTTTGTAGGCTTCCCTTTTCTAGTTTATCCCATCTTGTATGTACGGATGAGTAGCCCTTTAAGTGACTGCATAGCAACTGCCATAAAGCGCAGCTCTCGGTGGCTGTATTCCAGGAAGCACAGCTGCTGTCAACGTTCCAGCTCTATTGCCTTGAGGAATCGCATCTATAATGTAAATCTAGTTTTTTTTTCCAAGTAGAAAGAGGCTACGTCTGAGGGATTTCATGACAGTAACCCCAGGTGCTGGTGTCTGACACTTTGTGCTTTCTCGAATTTTTTTTTTTTCAGATAGGAAGGAAAAATTTTTCAGCTGGTCTTCAGAAATCTGTTGTTGACAACTCACTAGTTTTGCATATATTTTACCTCTCGAAGGCCAAGAAGAATTTCGAGGAGGCTGCGGATCCTATGGAAAAGCTTATGATGTGCAGACATCCCTAATAAGATACGGGAGGAGCGGGAGAAGGGTCCCCCATTTTGCCTACACGACCCCATGTCAGCGAGTAGATGAATCGTTGTCATTGGAGGTGATTTATATGAAATATTCATAGGTCCATTTCCCAGGAAATACAAGATGAATATGGATTCCCTAAAACAGAACATATGAGGGATACTGACCTTGCGCAATACACCATTATATAAGAAATTCTATGTTGGTATAGAACATAGAATTTCTCATATAATAGTGTATTGCGCAAGATATTGGTGAAAATCTGAACTAGTGGAATTTCGGATCTCAGTAGCGCCAGTAATAGAAGTGTTTGAATATTCTCAAGGTACCGTACCCCGGGTCCTACTCCGTGTTACCAGACTACAATGAAAGGTCTTTGGTTTCAGAAGAATGTGAAGTAAAATTTTTTTTTTTTTTTTACACAATCTTATTCTGTGTTACAGTAATTCTTATCAATTCATTTGTAGCGAATTATCGAAATATTTTGTATGTTAAAGGAATTTCAGCTTATTAATATTGCTGAACCGTCCATAGAATAGGTAGTCAGGGCTCAGTTGGGGTCTGACACTATGGAAGAACAGCTCCATTCTCTGTGTAGTGGTTGAGCTGTGTTACTGCAGCTTAGTTCTCATTCATATGAAGTTAGGCCCGTCGCTCACAAAGTTTGTGAGGGTCATATTATTGTTAGTAGATCTGTAGTTCGGCCCGTCTCCCACATGCAAGTTTGTCAGAACAAACTCATTCCACACCTGTGTGGGATTTTCTGGACCGAACCTGTATTGGTTAAGACGGGAATTAGTATTCCAATCGTTTATCGGTATCAGATCAGTAAGATTCCAAAACTATTCCGCTGATTCCAAATGCCTCCAGAAACAACGCAAAGAGCAAAGTTGTAAGTTCAGCTCCATAGATTTTTCTTGTATTGGCAGATTCAGGTAAGGCCGTTTCCCAAGAGTGCGTTTGGTCCAAACAAGTAGTCCCTGCACCTATGCAGGATATACTGGACCGAATCTAGAATCACTGTGCTTAAAGAGGACCTGTCACCCAAATTTTCGGCACTAGGAGCTGTTTACTAAAGTAAGCAGCTCCTAGTGCTTGAACAAACGCCGCAGTGTTAGAGTGATAGCGTTACCGGAAACCTCCTGTACACTATCTAACACTGTGGCGGGGTACAATGTAATCATCGGACCGCTCGCAACATAGGCAGTTACCTCCCCTAGCCATGCCCCAACCCCACCCCCTCATGAATACGTCAGACAGCTTTGCGAGCTATCCGACAATTACAGTGTACCCGCCGCAGTGTTAGGTAGCGTTACCGGAGGTTTCCGTTAACGCTATCACTCTAAGAATGCGGCGTTTGTTCAAGCAGTAGGAACTGCTTATTTTAGTAAGCAGCTCCTAGTGCCGAAAATTTGGGTGACAGGTCCTCTTCAACTTAATGGTGGACGACGCAAAGGCGCAAGTATGATGGAAGCCCCGCCCCTCCAGCACTGGATACTCCAAAAGGATTAGGGCTCCTATTTTTTAGGGCTCCTACGCCAGATTTCTGGTGTAGAAGCCCTATAAGTATATTCGTTCCAGTAAGTCTTGCACATGCAGAAACCAGTTTATGGGAATAAATTCGCTCTTTGTCAGCTCCGTGCTCTCAAGTGTTGGACCCTTAATGATCTGTTTCCGATAACCTATCCTACGGATCTATTGATAAATAATTCAAATATAATGGAAAACCTCTTTTACACTAGAACATTGATATTAAAGGCGTGGCCCAGTCTATAAAATAGATTTGCCAAGAGCAAGAAATCTGATTAAAAAAAACCTGTGAATGTCACTCTATGACTTGTGCTACTCCTCAGAGATGGCTTACATAAAAGGTAACCAAAACTTCAAAGTATTCGGGTATCTGCAATATGTCGAGTGGTTTGTTTATAGAAATGGTCCATTCGGCAGCCAGTAAAAGTCAACTACCTGAGACCACCCAAGCTGAGCCCCTGTCTGGCATCCAGCAGACCACTTATCATATTATAAACAGAGTGTAACACAATGCACTCGCCGATATATATATTCACGTGTGTTATTCATATGCAGTAATTCCGGGTGCAGTCGAGGTGATGACTCTGGTGTCATAGACCATAACTAACGAGAGAAGAATATAAATACAGAGAATATTATATAACAGGGCAGCGCAGAAGCACATTGAATCAGTGGGAAAGTCTTGTGCCTTTATATACACGGTGCCTCCACAGGGAAAACTAGGTATTACAATGTGTTCATTCATATTAATAGGTTGCGTGTACAATGCAGGACAGGGCAGGTCCTCCAGAGCGAGAGACTCTCAATGTAGATGCTCTTCACTCTGATCAAGACATGATAATCTTATTTTTTGCAAATCAATGATAGGTTATAGGTTGAAATCAAGGATATCAAAAATATAATCAAGCTCCAAATACAATTCAATGTGGATAATGGTCTAACTTCCAAGACTCTCTCTCTTCGTTATACATAGTATCAATAAAAAAGTGAAGACCATTTATGCAAAAAACTTCTTTACTTTATATAAATCACAAGGTATGTAAAACATTTCTGTATATCAGTCTTCACCTAATGTAAGGCAGCAGTCTATTGTTACAGGTAAAATCCACACTGAATCCAAGTCTTCATCGAGACACGAACACTCAAGCTGTATTTCAGATGTCTGAAGAAGTAGGAGTTTTCTCCGAAATGTCACACATAGCTTGAGCCGTCATGTCTCAGATGTCTGAAGAAGGAGTCTCCTCCGAAACGTGACATACAGCTTGAGCGTTCGTGTCTCAGATGTTTGACGGAGTAGCCTACACCGAAACGTCACATACATCTTGAGAGTTCATGTCTGAGATGTCTGAAGGAGGAGTCTCCTCCGAAACATCACATACAGCTTGAGCGTTCGTGTCTCAGATGTCTGAAGAAGGAGGAGTCTCCTCCAAAATGTCACATACAATTTGAGTGTTCGAGTCTCGGTGAAGCCAAACAGCCAGTGTGGATTTACCTTTGAATCGGTGACGATTGGTGATGTACAGAAAAGTTTTACATACCTTGTGATTGCAATATATTTATATAAAGTGAAGACATTTTTGGTCTTTGCAATTTTTTGATACTGATCATGGATATTACATTCATAGCCTCATCAATGTATAAGCGGAGTCCATCCATCTGCAAACCAATGTATATACACATACATTAAAGTGCTATGGACAATTTTGTATGGGTCCCAGTAAACAAAAGTCATTGTTTGCTTGATTTGGTCCCATAATTTACAAGCCCCTTTTTTTGTCCATTTAGTTTCACAATTTATTCCAAGGTTGTTCCAAATATCATGGAGAGCTAAGCATGGATCTTCTATGTCTTCTTTCTCTTCATCAGACAAAAATATGGAGTATTCATAGGTGTTTGGGGCTGTTACAGTCACTTCCAGGACTTAGGCCCAGTTCACATCTCCAGGGTCGGCTCCAGGTTTCAGTAGGCTCCTGGGCGACAGAGCCTAAGTTGGCTCAGTGGGCCCCTTTGCTGTGAACTCACTTGGCGCCAGCACTTGCCCAGTGCTGGTGCCAGCCCTGCATATCTCCATTAGGTCTTCAGCTATTTCCTTCTTGCAATTTTAATCAAGAAAAAAAATCTTGGTTTAAAGTGTCTGCGCCTCATATCCCAAAACTCAGAAGCATCTAGCACTGTCAGACCCTCCAGACTAATTTCCTGAAGATCGGGTGAAGCGCTGACAAAGCAATTCTTCGAGAGAGCAGGCGACTGTTCTCTCCCTCACCAGACGACATGGTTATTACCTACTGGACCAAGAGTGATGTCAAAAACATGTGACTGATCACATGTTTCCTGCATCACTGCAAGGTTCTTAGACCTTCTCTGGCCAGAGAAGAAGTTGTGGCTTTGACCGGGTATGCGTGTGAAAAACTGTGTGTGCGCGTGAGTGAATGGCTTTAGCAGTGCTGAGATCATGTGAGTGAATGCATGTAACAGACCTGAGTGAATGAATGTAGCAAGAGGTGTGTGAGTGAATGTATATAGCAGAGCTTTGTGTGAAAGCTGTGTGTGAGTATATAGATTTTGCATGGCTGTAAATGAATTTAGCTGAGCTGTGTGCAAATGAATGGTTGTAGCAGAGCTGTGTGTGAGTGAATGGATATAGCAGAGCTTTGTGTGAAAGCTGCGTGTGAGTATATAGATTTAGCAGGGCTGTAAATGAATTTAGCTGAGCTGTGTGTAAATGAATGGTTGTAGCAGAGCTGTGTGTGAGTGAAGGGATATAGCAGAGCTGTGAATGGATGTAACAGAGCTGCGTGACTGAATGGATGTAGCAGAACTACAACAGGGGATTTAATTGGTGTCAAATATATTTTTCCTTTTTTAGGATGACTGGGGTGTGTCTTATAGTAAGATGTGTCTTCTAGTCTAAAAAATAAGGTATATTGTTTTTGAAGTTTTTTTAAAAATATCTCCATAAAAACTAGAAAAAAAAAAGACACAGACTCATGTTACATTGCAGAATCGACATTTATTGTCAAATATATAATTGTCTTGAGCATCAGCAAAAGTCAATAAATTCTTTCAAACTTGTATTTTTTTAAGGAATAATCCCACTTCGGGTTACTTGTCCATCACCTCTGTGACTACAGTGTGTTTAAGTTAAGGCATCCACCCAATTTTGTAGCCCATCAACCAAAGTCCAACCAAATAGCCCATCAACCAAATATTTGATGACGTTGCCCGGTGGCATCTTATTGTTCCAAATTCTACTTCCTTAATGTATAAACCCACTTACTGGACAAGAACCCGCATAGTGTGACTATCCTCGAAGTGATGTAGATGGGACATACATTATATGTATATATAAGGAATGTATAATGATGCTGGTCGGCATCGTGCCTTGCATGCGCGCAGCAAAATCTTTCCAACACGTGAGATTTAGCCAAGCCAATGTACAAAAAGCGGCTGATAGAATAGACATTATAAAACCTATACAAAAGCACTACTCCAGAGGTCCGTGAGGGGGGCTTCTACTTCAGACATGGTTTGAGATTGCACAAGAGACCACACCGAAAAGATTCAATCACAAAAGCAGCCGATACACAACAGTAAAAGAAAAGTTCTGCTGCCCGTAGTGATCCTACCCTCACTTCTAGTCCTACCATAAGTATGGAGTTTAGGTTTTAAAAATTTTGTTAGGAATAATTGTGGTTATTATTCACGTTCTTCACAACCAATGGCTTTAAAAAATTGTGTCCAGAATTGACTATAAACGAGCTATATCTATGAAAGACTGGAGCGTAGAGGTATATGCAAGACAAGAGATGGCTACAATTCCCATCAACCCACCAAGGAGGATGTATCGGCAGTAACTACCTAGAGCAGTGATGGCAAACCTGTTAGACACCGAGTGCCCAAAACCCAAAGTTTTTTTTCGCAAAGTGCCAATGCGACAATTTAAGCAGTAACTTATTACTCCCTGCTCTTTCACAGGTTCAAATTCTACCAATACACCAATACAGTAGAAAGAAGAAGTTTGGATCATCATTGTAGCTTCCTTCAAGGGTCCTGGGCTGCCTGTGATTGCAAGAGGCTTTCAGTCCTGTGTGGCAAACCCTTCCCTGGGGTGATGGCAAGGGTGCCCATATAGAGGGCTCTGAGTGCCACCTCTGGCACCCGTGCCATAGGTTCACCACCACTGACCAAGAGGCTCATGGAGAGTCGTGAACAAGGGATCTATACAGTGTCCCTAGAACTCCATACTATCCTCCTGTATGGCCATTATATTACTGAAATATTCTCTCCAAGTAAAGAAGAGAAGGGCACCAAAAGACCCCCAAAGTGTCCCATAGTGAACAAACTACTACCATGTGCTCCATTCACTCTTCAACGCCCGCAGTAGAACCTAGAGGTTGTGCTCCAGCATTTTATTGGCTACAGGTCACTTCACCAGACCTACGGCCTCTCGTTGTCCTATTGGCTGGGGGATGCAACATCAACAGTCGGACCTCAATGATCAGATCACACAACCCCTAATCCTCTGGGTCTGTAATGCCACAACCCCTTTAGCAGGTCTCACTTCTGTGGGTTTTACCCCTGATATATATCTAGTCTAGAACTGAACAAGTTTCCTATTATATAATCTGGCATGGGATCAACCTTTCACCCATTCCCATGTAATGAATATTCCATGTTTGCACCATGGATCGATTGACCGAAGCATCTTTGGATCGAAAGCCAGTTGACGGAGCTGAAAAGAAAAGTAAACCTTAATATATCTTCATTTAGGGTTCTACATTCAACTAACTGTGGTCCCGTTATGCTCACCTGCTCCCTGTTATGTAACTAGAGCAAACTTTTTTTTAGGGAAAAAAGGGATACGATGTGGAATCGAAATTAGAAAAGATTACTTACCTTATCTACGCTAGACAAAGGCATAAGATGGCAACAACCTGTATCTGGGAACCCCCCCCACCCCCTTCTGTTGATCTAGAGAAATAAGGAACCGCAGAATTGAGGAGTTACTGTGGCCCATTGACTGTATGCACCCTGAGCCGTCGCACTCCTGGCTACACAGAAGTGGCGCATTACTGGGTATAAAAAACTGTACTGGTGCTGCCGCCCCTTTTTTTTCTGAACCGTTGAGGATCCCAAAGGTCTGACCCTCAACGAATATATAGTGGTGACATAGCCATAATGTGCATTATGTACACAAAGGCAAAACCTCTATTAAATCGCCGCCTTGGAATTCCTTTGTATAATTTTTTCCCCTTGCCATGTTGTAGGATCGGTCATTTCCGACTGCTCCATTATTAAAAAGGTCTGGATTTGTGAAGTTTATCTTGCAAGAATCGACCATAGATAAATGGTCAAACAAGCAACATATGGACAGGCCAACCCATGTGACCCATGACTTCTAAACAAGGGTTATCTAATCTAGGGTTGTCTATTATGAATATTGAATCAGAGGCATATAGAGCCATCATCTCCTAAGACTATGGCTAACTGGAACCAAATACAAGCCTTTTCCTATCATAAAACATAGAATGTGCTAAATAAAGTCCATTACATTGTGACTGGAGAAGTCCTCATGATTGGTGTCACAAACGGGAAGCCATTTTGAATAACTAAGCTGCATCGGTCAACATAAAAAAAAATCAGAAATAAAATTTTTACATCTGTAAGATTGGAACTAAGATATAAGTGAAACGTTTGAACTCAGATGTTAAAGTAAGATTTTCTGTATCATTGGCTCATAAGATAAGTATCTGTCACCCTGCAGTTAAGTTTTATTTCTAACATTGTCATGTTTCTGCTAAGAGTTTAAAGATAGTGACCCATAAGCTGAAAGTTTCTGGTAGCACATCACACCAAATCAAGTGTTGAATTTATGATGAACTAAATGGTGCCAATAAAAAGATTTCACGTTGAGGTGCACAACTTCCATTTTTTATAAAGCTATGGAACTGCACAGGTCAGACTTGAGTGCACGTGGTGACACAGAGATGGTGTTTGCCCTCGGCCATTTTTAGATGGTGATATTATGGCTACATTTTAGCACCCATATTTTGCCCACAAGACCCAGACCCTTTCTATTGATCCGAATTAAGCTGACCATAAAACCCTATGGTGATCTAAGTTCGGTTCACCCACATCTGGTGGAGGGTGTAAAACAAACGCTAAAATGTGGCCATATCTAAATCCGGCCTAGGGGAACATATTAAACGGTGAGGCTGATGAAGCTGTTGTATCTCTGAATGTTCCTCTTGAGGATTTCTGAGCATGGTCCAAGAACTCGTTCGAAGCGTGGCCGGTCCAACTTGACACATTTGAGTGGACCCCGTGCGACCACTGTTGCAGCTCTGGGACGATTCAGTAGCAATGCAATCTCACCTGGAAACAAATGAGAGGATAATGTAAAGAATATGGTCCAGAAGAAGACAATCCAAGTTGTCTAATTGTTTGTTTGAAAAATTTCCCTACAGTATAACCTCATAACTAATCTGTTGTTAGGATCACCGATTACCCACCCATGACCACATCACAAGCCTACAAACATAATCTAGTCGCCCATATTATATTTATGTGGAAGTCTCCTGATTCCTGAAGGCAAATGTTGGAGATAAGGTACAAGCCTAGAGGCCGGCGTCGGTGGGGTCAATTCTGAATTAGGTGAAACGGTGACTTTGTAACTGATTGAACATCGTAATAATATAATAATTTTACCACCATATTTTAAAGAACTAATTTAAAGGTGACAACCAATATGGCTGCACTTCCTGTTGCAGCTTTACAGAGACGCCCAATATGTACCTGAATAAGTAGAACATAGTAACCAAACTTTAGCTTCTGCTCCTACTACTCATCTACTGAAGAGTTTAGGATTCTCACAACCATGAAAGGGGATACCAGAGGTAGTAACTTCTCTTTCACTGCCATAAACCTCTGACAATTATTAAGCCTTTTCCATAAAGTTGGAGACAAGTCATCACCACAAAGAGTAGTTGAAACGGTTAAATTGGAGGCCAACAAAATGGAGCTTGGAATGAAATAATAGAAAGGAGATTCAAGCATAAGAGAAAGACACATTAAAGTGTTTTGCATGAAAACCAGTGACTCTCCATCTGTTGCAAAACTACAGCTCCCAGTAGGCCCCCACTATTCACTAAGCATCCATGTTACTGTGAATCCATCTTACCAAAGTAGTCGGAGGGTCCCAGTCGTCCCACTTCCACATATTCTTCATTGTCTGATCTACGCTGCAGAACAGATGCCGTGCCCTGCGAGAAACAACACATAAAGGACACTTCAGCTAATGTGATGAGGATACGTATGGGCACATGTCATGTACTATCTGTCTGAAGTATATGCATACATCAAGGTCAAAGTTGTGACGAAATGAGTTATAAGACTTTGGAGACTGGATTTTGGTATTATATGATTTCTGGAGAGTGATAGAAAAAAGATGGAAATGATGGATGTCCCACCGACAAGCTGAAACTTTATCCATTAGTAGAATTATATTTTAAAAAATTGAATAAATGTGAGATCCATAATAAGGATCATCATTATCAGGTCCAATAAAAAAACATTGGTCCATGTTCACACTACTGACCGGTTTCATGTAAGGACAGGGCCAATGGCTGCTAACATATCACATAAGATTCTGATGACAAATCTTAAGTACTCAAAACTGTTGTTTTTTTTAAATGCATGCAAACCAAAGCCCAACCCCTGGGACTACACAGAGGATTCTGTCAGGGTGCAAGGTATTTTATAACACACGATTATATGGTAATGCAAACGCTTAGAGAATGTAGAAAGGCAGATTTATAATGCAGCTATAATGGGCTTCTGCAACCTGTCTTTGGTAAAAAATGAGGTCCCTGGTGACAGGTTCCCTTTATGCTTTTTCCGTATCCCCCTCCAATAGATAAGAATTTCTGGTCCGGATACAGCATGGAAGAGTTACACTTCACTGTTCTATGTTACATGTTCAGATCTACATTCATATAAGTTAATAATCTAATCTTTATTCGATAAACTTACAGACCTGACCAACAAATCGGCCAGTAATGCCTGGTTGCAAAATCGCTGGAGAAGGGAAACTACAAAGACTCCTCTGTACTTTGTATATGGTTCAGTACTACTACTGTCTAGAGAGCTATAGTAACAATCCACTTTCCAGGACATTAAACTTGTGTTACATGATAGTAGCAATAGCCAATTATTTACAAAAAAATTAATTAATAATTGGGACATACCGTCCTAGATCGTACTATGTCGGATCCCTGGTCTGACTTGATGCATCCAAATGTCTACTACAAGATTACTACAAGGTTGTAAGACTAATGCTCCTCCATATGCACGGAATAGTTGTTACACGGAGCTGTTACTCCCTTTTTATGTTCTTGTGTGGATATTTTTACTGCTGCTAAGATTTGTGCATTTGCCCAGACCATCGTGGCTCCTGCGAGGCTGAGCAGAGGCATCCGAAAACTTACAGCTATTTCTTTCTGGCACAGACGTTTGGGCAGAAAACACATGTGAGATGACAGCGGGTGTGCTGGGAAGTGTTCACGTTCCGCTCAGTGCTAGGACTAGCAACCTCACAGAGCTGTTATTTACACCTATGAGTACAGTAGCAGTGGTGTACAAAGTTAAAGGGGCTGTCCATGTTGACAGGTGGGGGCCCAGCAACTTAGACTCAGGTCAATCATGAAAATAGGAGTCCTGTTCCTGTAAGATGCACCATGTAGTACACATTTATTCTCTATGGGGCACATTTACTTACCCGTCCCGTTGACGCCGCCGATTCGGCTCTGCCGCGATTCACTGAGATTGTGCGTCCAATTTCCTGCATGTGTCGCTTCCCCGCTGAGGTCCGCCGGAGTTCACCTTCTTCTTCAGGGTGCATGTGAGTGCTGATCTTGTGACACAATTTTGTTTTCGTCCGAATCGGTCGAATCGAATCGTTTTAATCCGAACCAGTCGGGTTGTCCGACGTCCACGCCCCCAGATGTGTGTCGCGTGCAAGCCGGCGCTGATGAGCCACAATCCGATCGCACGCGCCAAAAACCCAGGGCAATTCAGGGCAAAATCGGAAAAACGCCGGGATACCCGAAGAAAATGCTTTATTCGGACCCTTAGTAAATGTGCCCCTTTGTGTTGCTTACATATAGGGTAAAACGTGACCCCTAATTTACTAATTGGTGGGGGTCCAACCACTGTAAATAAGGAATAACATACAAACTTTACAGTGGTCATATACTCTAGACTAAGGTCAACAAAACCAGTGGGGTCACTTGTATAGGATCATAGTTTAGTGTTTGAAAAGGATTGGGCAGGTTGAATGTGAACATGTCTAATCTTTTCTTCTTCCAAGGGTAAGATTCATCCAGAAAAGTCTTTTTTTCCCCCTGCCCATTTTTTTCGACTCAAAGCAAAACTATCATCAGTAATGCCATTTTTTTTTTTGGTGACAGGTTTCGATAGCCTATACCAGTGGTGGCACGGGTGCCAGATTTGGCACTCAAAGCCCTCTCTCTGGGCACCCAGGCTGTCACCCTGGACCAGAGTTTGCTAGACAGGACTCAGGGCCTCCTCCTGCAGTCTAAGGAAACCCAGGACATTCCGTGCTCCGAGGAAAGAGAAGGTATGGACACAGCTGGGTGACCATTAGACCTACGGATCCAGGCCCTGTGTTTCTTATAGTTCAGGGGACCCTGGAGGAAAGCTACAATTTCTTTCTACTTTATCAGTGTCATCAGGTCACTGATACGTTTGACAGAGCAAGAAAGCTATAAGTTACTGCTTAAATGGCCATGTTGGCACTTTGCAATAAATAAGTGGGTTCTGGTTGTCGTTTGGGCACTCAGTCTTGGTTCGCCATCACTGGCCTATGTTTTGCTGATATTCAAAAAGGGCTGTGTCATCATTCTAAATTATTTCAGTACTTTATATAAGTTTAATTCACATTACCTGTCTCCCTTCCAGGAATGTGTGGTGAGCCCCTGGAGGAGTGACAGCTACACACCACACTGGTGTATGGTTTGGAGGAGAGGAAGAATGCATGATGAGACACAGACACATACAGGCTGCAGCTGCCTCTACTGGGACTCAACACACAATACTGGCGAGGAGCCAGGTGAGGTGAATTAAACTTATATAAATTACTGAAATTGTTCAGAATGCTCACAAAGGCATCTCTAAAAGCAGCAGAAGCAGCAGCTACAAATCACATTCCTGGTGACAGGTTCCCTTTAAGACTGAGCAAATATCATCATCTACATAGCTAAAGGTTCAGCACAACATTATCCTAATGGCTTTAGATGCAGCTGACTGACATTGTAGAAGTGTCTGGGGAACATAAATATATCCACCTGCTAGATACAGAATATATATATATACAAAATATCCTATTTTTATCACATTTTTAAGGTGGAGAATTTTACTGTTATATATATAAAAAGGGGGGTATGCTCCATTATAATGCCTGCGGCTGTCTGCAGATAAAGATTGTCCATCTCATCGAAATGCTGATTTACTCCTGCCAAGGTCAGCTTTTTATGTCACTCTATTAACTCAAGGTCAAGCGTCAAAGTTCTTCCAGTCGTGCACTTCCCTTCCCCAAAAAATTGACTTTATTGTTTGAAATCCTTTTTGCATCATAAGGCTGACAATCCCCATTCTTCAGGTGGGTCTCCCAAACTTAGCCTGGTCAGTAATCTTTGGGCTGATCCGGCAGTGAATGTTCATTTTCCCTGCAGTGCCCCCACTGGGTAAATGAGGACTTACAGGGGGACCATTCAAATCAATGGACAAATATAGCAGGTCTTCCAGAGTAACTTGTGGTTATTAGTATAAGGTACTAAACATGGGACTTTCCTTTTTTAGTTGTTTAGCAAAAAAAAAAACAGATTCAAGATCTTAGTCACTGCAATGAAAAGTTCTGTTTTCATCATCTTTTGGTTGTACCAATGGTCATCTCTATTTAGATACCAAGCTAAGGGGAGGCTTCCACATTTTTGCACTGTACAGTGTAGTATGAAAGGTTTGCTATAGAGCCTTTATTCTCGTCCATCAAATAGTTATCCCTCCTGACCCTGCACCCAGCTACACACATGCATGCTCTGCTTGGCCAGGCATGCATGTGATCTCAATTGCCCTACATACCAATAAAAAGTGGATTAATTGTCCCTGGCAGCACGGTGGCTCAGTGGTTAGCATTACAGTTCAAGTCCCAGGGTCAAAAGAGTTTGTATGTTCGCTCTGTGCTTGCGTGGGTTTCCTCTGGGTCCTCCGGTTTCCTCCCACACTCCAAAACATACTGTTAGGGTGATTAGATTGTGAGCCCCATTGGGGGCAGGGACTGATTTGGCAAGTACTGTGCAGCGCTGTGTAATCTGTGTGCGCTATAATAATAATTATTATTATTATTACTGAATGTATTTTTCATATCTTTTGACATAAGGAATGGTCTTCACTCTATTGCTCTCCAGCTGCTGTGATAGGACTACTCCCAGCATAATGAGAGTTGTAGTTATACATTACTGATGTACGGGAAAACATTTTCAGGGCTACACAATGTGCCAGTAACCAAACAGTAAGAAAAGAATAAGCAACCATATTTCCCACTGCGTGGACAATACATCCCAACGTCCTACTCCTTGTACATTGTTTATTGTCTGCTACGATGTGTTTCCCTTGGATGTCATCTAACACCACAAAATCCTGAGTTATTACTCCTCCCTGGCTGTAACTGATAATGAAAGGGATACCTTGTATTGTGTGTTTTCCCTATACCATGGGAAGGTTAGGCCACAGGTTAGTTGCAGGTGTCTGGTGTATAAAGCTTCATTTTATAGATTGTTGGCAGCCATCAAAGAACGAGCTATGGACTTGTGTGGGAAAACAATCGGCTCAGCATCTATTCCAAAGCCAGGTTTTACAGTCAATGTGCCAACTCCAGAGCCCGGTGGAAGCGCGCCAGGCCGGCCCTCCCGTTCCTCCTCCAGACGTATCCATAGGCAAGCCGGGAAGAAAAGCAGAAGTGAAAAAAAAAATATGTTGCATTTTAAGAATTCCTTCCCCACACAAAGCTGGTCATTATCTTCCTATTCTCATCGGTCAAGCCAAAAATGTCTTCTGAGTCAACATTAGAAAAAAAAGCAAATATAATGGATTATTATTAGCGGAATGGCCGTGTCTGTGATAAGGCTGAAGACTCAAACAGAGTCACCAAGGGAATAATCGGGGCTCCAGAAATAAACAAACATCTACTACCAGGTCTCCTCAAGATGGCAAGGTCTTAGAGAAGAGGGGGCTGCATGGTGGCCATCATAAATGGGCCTCCCCATGATAGCAGCACAGCTTCAAACTATAGCATCACTAGCAAAACAAACTATAAATCAGAAAGCCCTACAAGACTGATGACTAATTGCCCAAAGTAGGGACAAAAGGAAATCTACCATGAGAACCATCATGATAAACCAGGGCCACTTACTTATAGATCCAGGCACCGGGACTGTGGGAATCTTCTTATATTTGTTATCCATGGTCTCCTTCCTTCTACAATCAATTTTTACCAGAGCCCCCCAGTGCTGTAGCTCCACAGGCTGTTTACACTGTCTTACCCCTCTGCTCCCTGAGCACTTACCCCCATACTCTTCCTGCTGTATTCTGATGGCAGCAGAACACAGCGGGGGGACTGCTGAAGGAGCAGGGGGGAGGGGGAGAAAATGTAATAACATGTAAAGACAGAACACAGAGGTGATCTGGTCAGGGTCGGCACCAGGCTTTAGTAGGCCCCTTTGCAGTGAACTCGCGTAGCAGCATTAAAAATTCTGAAACTCAAACTTTTAGTTCCCTAAAATATTCCCTAGTTGACTATACCAAACAGCCCCCTAATGGTTTTTTTATACACATTCCCCTCATGGTTAATTCATATAAAGTCCTCCTCACACCCTTTGGATTCATTAGATACAGCCCTCCTCCCCCTCATGGATTCCTTATGTACGGCCCCCCGCTTTGGGGACTTGCCCAGGTATGCCCAGTGCTGGCGCCGGCCCTTCTGACTCATTAGCATAATATTTAAAAGTTGATTTTAGAAGGAAGGAGGTGACTGGATCTATGAGTAAGTGTCCCTGGTTATCATGATGGATCTGTATGGTACATTTCCTTTAACTTTCTTGTCTTTGACAAGTCTCTACCTTATTGGGTCAGCCAAAAATGGACCCTCTCCTTCTCTCCTCAGAAGACCTGAAAAACCTGCAGCTCATATTTAAGGTATAGGTGAAGTACACTTTTATTTGTAGTTTTTCTCAATTTCTTAATGTTATGAACTGTGTTTCTCACTGGAAACCCAATACATTGTAGATTGTTGGGGTCTGACCAATAAAATTCTCCATTTAGCAGAATGGGGGACCCTGCAGCGGAGGACCTGCATACCGGACTCATAGGCTAGGCCCCACCAAACTAGGCTTTCTATACACAAAATAAATCACAATAAATCCAATTTTTTTTAAATTCTAATAATATGGTTCTCTCTCTTAAGGTCTTACAACTTTTCCCTGTTGGGTAGAAGGTGCCCCTAATTGTAAAGTGGGGAGTGAGTAGTAGTAGGACCATTGTGCTCCTGGGTCGCCTGTGCCACGTGTGCCTTTGATCACCTTAGATATTAAGGACAATAGAAGGGTACGGGGTTAAATGCACCTTTAATGGCCCTGTCAGTCCTACATGCATGTCACCCCCTGACAGCAGGGGCCGTGGCCCGTGAGGCCGGTGATTTAAGAGCTTTCTTCTTGACAGCATTTATCTTGTTAATTAATAATGAATCATTCTGAGTGTTTTCAGGAGATTATCAG
This sequence comes from Engystomops pustulosus, assembly GCA_019512145.1. Lineage (NCBI taxonomy): Eukaryota > Metazoa > Chordata > Amphibia > Anura > Leptodactylidae > Engystomops > Engystomops pustulosus. The sequence continues at coordinate 12,643,698 of CM033648.1, read as the reverse complement.
TGTGATAGCGGAGTGTGCCTAAGGCCGAGGCTTCATTAATCAGGACAGAAAATACTTGTGTGTATCCTGGTTGGCGCGGGCAGTGCCGAGGGGGTCCTCTCCGGGTTACAGAATTACAGAGATGCAGTAAACAATCACACAATGTAACTGTACGGAAAGCTATAAACTTTTTATGGGCAAATCCTGCCATGAGATGTAGACAGCTGATCGGCCAAGTGCTTGTTCTGGTAACAAACGGGCTTTATGCACAAGTTGGGCCCTGGGGACACGCCTGAGGGGGAATCCTTATTGGAAAAGACCACAGCATGCTGATTTTCTGCCGTGAACATGGAGACACACATAATTACACCAACTTGCTTCATGAGCCAGAGCAAAAAACAAATACATAGTAACAGGACTAGTTTAGGCCCCGTGCCACGCTCTCAAATACATCCGCGGTGTTAATCTTTATATATTATAAACTCAGCCTGTGCTGGGGGCTACCATTAACACACAGACAGTAACGAAAATCCTTATACAGGCGGTCCCCTACTTAAGAACACCCGACTTACAAACGACCCCTAGCTATAAATGGACCCCTGGATGTTGGTTACTTACTGTACTTTAGCCCTAGGCTTCAATCCTCAGCTATAACAGTTATCAAAAGTGTCTATAATTGAGCTTTAGTGTTAATCCTGGTTCTTATGAGAACCCAAAATTTTTAAAATCCAATTGTCACAGAGATCAAAAAAATTCTGGCTTGGGTTACAATGATAAAATATACAGTTCCGACTTACATACCAACTCAACTTAAGCACAAACTTACAGAACCTATTGTATGTAACCCGGGGACTGCCTGTATGTCTATATTTAGGTGTATGGCTGGGTCCAAAAAGTTAGACTTTCTTCCAGGTTTTCACACCCACAGTGACCTACTGCTACTAAGAGGAACAGATTTAGGTTCTTGTCGTAGGGGATAGTATTACAAATTGGGACAACCCCTTTAATGTCTTCGGTAGTCAAACTATAGCTAATGTTATACTTTATTCCTGGTTTTTTAGAGCAACAGGACCCAGGTTCCTATGATAGAGGATAGCTTTAAAAATTGGGACAACCCCTTTAAAGTCTTTGGTAACAGGACCATAGTCTAATATTTTACTTTCTTCCAGGTTTTCACATCCTCAAGACCCAGGTTCTTAGGGTCGGTGGTATCCCAGAGACCATCTTGTAGATAGAGGATAGTATGAAAAATTGGGACATCCCCTTTAATGTCATTGATAGTAAAACTATAGCTAATGTTATACTTTCTTACAGGTTTTTACACCCACAGTGACCTACTGCTACTTAGAGGTACAGGAATAAATTTTTGTGATTGGTGGGGTCCCATGGATCATTGCCTGGAAAGGGGATAGAAAAAAAATTGGGATAACCCCTTTAATGTCTCCATTAACAATAGTCTAATGTTATACTTTCTTCCAAGTTTTCACACCCACAGAAACCATCTGCTACATATAGGAACGACCTATGGAGCGACCTACTGCTACTTAGAGGAACAGTACTAAGGTTCTTCTGATCGGTGGGGTCCCATGGATCTTCGTGTAAAAAATTGGTTCAACCCCTTTAATGACTTTTTGTTATCCAAATGTTATTAATAATACTTAGAATTTAATGTATGCCTATACATATAAGGGTTCGTATGCCTATACATATAAGACAAAATTTGCATTTGTTAGAGCATTTTTCTCTAGACATTTTGGCATTTTTTTGTACCACAATGGGGAAATTATTAGGCGCAATCTAGAAAAGAAAGAAATCTGTTCTAAACCTTCCCGTCATACAGCCATGACTTTGTGTGTATCTCAAAAGTAAGAGGGGAGTAGAAGCCCCCATAGGGGTTGGAAATTGTTCAACAAAATCAGTGGGTTCAGCCACTGGGGCAGATTTACTTACCCGGTCCAGTCGCGATCCCGCGACGCATTGTCCGATGCTGATTCGGTTGTGCGCCCGATATCCAGCAGGTGTTGCTGCTGCGCCGAGGTCCGCCAAAATTCACCTTCTTCGTCCCACTGCATGTGAGGGCTTGATCTCGCGACACAAATTGCTTTTTAAATTCCGCTGGTTTTCGAATCCGCCAGGTTGTCCGACGGCCACGCCCCCGATTTCTGTCGCATGCAAGCCGACGTCGATGCGCCACAATCCGATCGTGTGCGGCAAAATCTCGGGGCAGTTCGGCACAAATCGGAAATTGCGGCGTTTGGACCCTTAGTAAATGAGCCCTACTGTCAAATGTATATGGGGCTTGACTGATTATTTTGTCTTTGAAGGTAAGTCTCTCTCGGTGGAGTATGGCTGAGAGCCTCTCTATTCATCGACCATGCACCTTCTCCTGAGAAACCCGTGTGAGGGCGTTGGGAGACACAGCCACCAGTGATCTGATGTGTAGGAGGATGGATCCACTGCCAGAAGTCTCTGGTGGAAGCTTCATCGTAGTGAGAACAAGGGATCAGACATAAGGTGAGAAGAACTCAACAAAGTACAAGAAGATCCACCTGTTGGCCAATGCTCTGAAACATAACTATCTTCCTCAAAAGACCAACCAATTTAAACAAAGCTTTGGGGCAATAACATTCAACCAGGGGTATTTCTCATGGAATTATTCAAAACTCTATAGACTGTAGATCTTATTGATGATACATCCTACGTGGTCTTGTAATGCCAGCGCTTGGCCCTCACAATTGATCCCCTTTAAGTATGACACTGATCAGGCATGTTAGAAACCATCATGACTGATTAACATTATACACAGATAACATTTACCAAAATATACATAAAATAGTTGGCAACTTCAAGAGATGTTCCTCTAATGTGTACGAGCACTTTAAATATCTAGTGACGTTATGGTAGTTTACCTTTACACAATTTATTGGGGTCTTTACGAGTTTACTAATCACCAAAAAGCCTAAAAAGAAGCACATTTCCTCTTAGCAACAGAAGGCTACACCATCACAAGAGATAAGAGGAATATAAATATAGTAAAAATAAAACCAGAATAATGTAAACTGTCCATCTCTTTGTTGAGGACTGTACATCTGTTGTGGCTGCAGCCTGCCAGAATGTAATTCTTTATGACAATAACCATTGCATGGCTCTTAAAAGTTTTCCCTACTTGTGCCAGGAAGCTCATATGGGATAATACCGTGACCCTGGATTCGGATACATTCCACATCTGTCCGGTCTGGGAAAGAAGGAGCTGCTTGTGTGAACCGCACTGGGAAACCAAATCTAGAAGTGTCTGAAAATTCCCTCTACTCTCTCGGTGTTATAGACACTTAGGACTAATTGTAGCCTGAATTAAGTCAAATAAGAAGATACATGCTTTAGATTTATCAGAACACAGAATGTAATACCTTGTATGGTGTACTGCACGTATGTCTGTTGTGGTGATGCCTGAACTTCTTGTGGTCTCCAAAATAAAAACAATGGTGGCCACCAGTGGAGCAGGTTCATAGCATGTCATCTCACCATCCAAGGGAAGCCTTCTGGTTGTTGCCCATCTCACCTTACTCATCGCTTAATGTATGGGTAAGGACCTTATGAATCTTGTGCGTGTTCTTTGATATCCATTGTACTGATGAAGGAACACGGTTTTTGCGAATGTAAGTGTATAACAGGTAGCTAAGCTTAGCAGGATTCGTAGATTCAAGTTTGACTTCATTCAGATAAAGGCCATGATATGCCAAGGATGGATTCTCAAAGTATTAAAAGAAGCAACAAATTTACATACACTTATATCACTCCAGATGTGTTGGTCCTACTTGACCACAGCAGCTGAGTATACAGAACATACAACACTGTTCAGCATGCAGATCCTAAGTAATAGTGAAGCTCCTGCGAAAGGATCAAGGATTGTAAACCAAGCACACTTACATCCAGGTTTGTGCCACCCCAGAGAGGGTTTGCTTTCTTTTAGTGGCTTAAAAAATAATGCAAATGTGCCTAAGGGGCTCCAAGCTCAATTAACAGCTATGGAGCCAGGAACCCCTTAATCGTTTGCATAATTTCATTCTGTAATTGCCTTCTTGCCTTTTTGTAAAAACATGGGCATAAAAACCTAAAAGAAGAGCAGTTCCTACCAGTGGGGGCACACACCAGTATGTGCAAGTGATTGGTTTACAATCCTTCATCCTGGTGGTAGATTTCCTTCAATTCAATTGCCTTACAGTTATGTCATGTCTGATCGGAGGTTTTTAAGAAGATGTCGAAAAGCAGCTAAATATTGTGTACAGTGTCTGAGTTTTTTTTGATTCCGTATGTGTTAGCCGTTCTTGCGTTTTTGTCTCAGGGTCCAAGAAAACTCCTGTTTTTATGTTAGACACTGTGTGCAGATTAGGATTTCCATTGGGTATATGCTCAGGAATAAGGAGGGTTAGTGGTGTTAGCATCAGTGTTTGGGGATAGATATACAAAAGATTCGGGACTAGAAAGAGTTCAGCTGAGGTCATGGTGTGTCCCCCGGCAGCGCACAGGGAGCCAGAGAACCGGAAGAAAGAAGAGTGGGTGGCAGAAAGGCGAGCACAGATGTTTTTTTCAAAGGCTGGGCATACTGCAGGCAGAGGGCTGGCTATATACTAGTGGGCATAGGCTTGCTTTATACTAAGGTCATGGACTGGCTATATACTGGGGGCATTGGCTGGCTATATAGTAGGAGGCATGGGTTGGCTGGCTATATACTGAGAGCAGGGGCTGGCTATATACTAGGGGTCATAGGCTGGCTATATACAGGGGGCATGGGCTGGCTACATAATAGGGGGCATTGACTAGCTGGCTATATAATGGGGGGCATGGGCAGGCTGGCTAAATACTGGGCGCAGGGGCAGCTGGCTACATACTAGGAGTCATGTGCTGGCTGTATACTGGGGGGTATGGGCTGGCTGGTTTTGTACTAAGGGGCATGGGCAAGCTGGCTATATACTGGGGGTCATGGGCTGACTGGCTAAATAATGGGGAACATGGGCTGGCTATATACTACCAGGGGTTTGGGCAGGCTGGTTACATGCTAGGGGGCATGGGCTGGATGGCTATATAATGGGGAGCGTGGGCTGGCTAGCTACATACTAAGGGGCATGGGCTGGCTGGCTATATAATGGGGAACATGGGCTGGCTATATACTACTAGGGGTTTGGGCAGGCTGGTTACATGCTAGGGGGCATGGGCTGGATGGCTATATAATGGGGAGCATGGGCTGGCTAGCTACATACTAGAGGGCATGGGCTGGCTGGCTATATAGTGGGGAACAAGGGCTGGCTATATACTACTAGGGGTTTGGGTAGGCTGGTTATATACTAGGGGGCATGGGCAGGCTGGTTATATAATGGGGAACATGGACTGGCTAGGTATATACTAGAGGGCAAAGGGCTGGGGGCAGGTGCTGGCTATATACTAGGTGGAGACTGCGACCAATGCATCTCCCACCCTAGGGCTTGTTTATACTTGAGTCAATAGGTTTTCCCAGTTTTTGGAGTTAAAATTAGGTACCTCGACTTATACTCAAGTAAGCTTATACTCAAGTATACAAGGTATGGCCGGGGGTGGCTCAGTTGAGCAAAAAGGTAGCCAACAGTTATTAAAAGTAGCATTGTTTCAAGGGTTGCTTTGACTTCTGTGAACCTCCTATGGTTATCCCAGATATGTAGTACTTCATTGTAATCAGATCTGAATTAGTGTGAGCCTGATTTTATCAATGTGCCCAATGTGAGGCACTTACCACCTACTAAACCATCTCGCTTTGATTTCTTGAAATATTCATAAAGTCCATGTTCAAATAAATAATCCCTGCCTGAAATAAATATTACATCTTCCACAATGACTGATGTTCCTGCCAACTCCATTCACTAGAGGAATCCAATGTTCTTCCCTGACATCGTCAAACCACCTTCCCATGATCCGCCTTGTAAGTGACGGGACTCAAGACATTTAATCTCCATTCAAACACAGGATTCCACCGACGATGAACCCTGGAGACTCCCGCTTCTTCTTATACAGAAGTCTGCAAGCCATTAGCTTCAGAAAGACTCATGATCTAAGAATGCTCTTGTATCAACATCTTTCCGCAAGCTCCAACATGTTTCTTATTACAGATTCAGCTCTTATGAGATCATCTTTATCAGGTACTCAGGTCATTCGCTTGATCAAAATGTGCTCCGGCCTACGGTGATCGTTGGCTTCCCGGCTCTGCGAAGGACGTACAAGTGTTCACAGATTTCTTTCCCTTTCCTCAACACGAGGCGCCTCATCAAGAGATAAAGCAGCGTGGAAAATTGGCAATGTACATAAATAGTTACCAACTTTTTTTTTTCTTCTCCTAATGGAACAGCTGTTGAAATTTGGAGCCATGCCACATCAGTTCTCTCTTTGCCAGCCTGTGTTGCTCTTATATCCATGGAAATGGGGTGGATCGCGGGAACCTCTAAAGTTGGTGAGGGAACGGTTCCTCTAAAAACTGGCACCGACTGCCAAATCACATCATAATCATTCATACCATGGCCATTAATTCTGGAGATCCCCCGCCCTTCCCCCTTAAGACAATCCCACACTTGGAACGGTATAAGAAGAAATGACTACCTTAGGTTGTGTACATGGTCTTAGTCATTGCTATATTTATAGTAGAAGGAACGGGTTCGAAACGTGCACCTTATGACCAAAGTGCTGATACACCATAGAGGCTCAAGCTGCACAATTTTCATTAAACCCAGATCCTTGTAATGTACCTGAAATATATAACAGATCATCAGCCAGGGTATTGGCCTTACAATAAACCGCTATCGCAGCTGCTTATTATGAGTATTTACGTCCTCTCTATCATGCTTAGGACAAAATCCCCCATTATTTTATATTATTTGGGCCAAAAATACACAGAAAATAACCCCTGGGACATGGTCACACACCCACAAATCAATATATAGACCGTTAATAGGCTACATAGCAGAAATGTCATGTGACCCGAGCCCAAAATCCAGGAAAATTGGGAAAGAAAATGTCAAGTTCATGCTCCTGCAAAGCAAAATCTACAGTAATGACTTCCCTGTCCATGGTTCTGACATGTATATTTATTATCAATTTCATCAAATCATGGAAAGAATATCAGATCTATGACCTTATACCTGGAGGTGAGGGACACGTGGGTAATAGAATGATTGGTAATTACTTTATATATCCCTATGGTCAGTTATAAATCACGGTGATCGTCTATCACTGATAGGTTCATTCTAGATCACGGTGTGATATGGTCTTTTATCACTTACTATTTATATGGCATTGCCTGAAATCAGATTGTACAGGACTACTGTGTCCCAGATTCTGTGAAAGAGATCCTTGGCGCACCATTGGTGGGTGTCATTTCACACATTGGGGTATTCTGTCCCCATGTTATGATTGTGACGGGATGATAAAATACACATCTGTGTACACTGACCTCGGTAATGATGAAGAAGTCATCTCCTGGTTCTCCTTGAACCACAATTTTTTCTCCATCTTCGAACTGCACGGGTTCTAGGGCATCGGCCACGGTCAGGCGCTCCCATTTATCGAGGGATTCTGCAATGGAAATATGTGGGGAACAAGGGTGACTACAGGAGAGACCATGGTGGACATACATACATGTTGGATGGATGTTGGAACAAAACTCAACCGGCAGCTTGTTTCCCCCAGGGAACAATAGATTGGGCATGAAATCCTGGGTGGTGAGAAGGCTTTGTGATGACTTGAGGGTAGAGATGATCGGAGAGATGCCTGAGGAAGGAGGCGGAGCCCCCGAAATGACCTAGCATGCAGTTGTCCATCTCGTGAAGCCCCATGTCAGATTATGCCGCTAGTGAAATATGACTAATTGAAGAGTTGTGACGAACATTTACCGGTGATGTACTAAGAAAATGCTGTAACATATACGTTGTGTTTTGGATATAATAAATATTTATTCATATAGAAGTTAATTGTATGGCTTGCACTTTGCATTTTTAACGTAGAGAAGGTCGGACACATTGGGGCAAATTTACTTACCTGGTCCTGTTGCGATCCCCAATTCGGACGGTCCGACGAAGATAAAGTCTGGCACGTTCCACGAAGCTCGTGCGCCCGAGTTCCTGCATCCGTCGCTTATGTGCCGAGGTCCGCCGGAGTTCACTTTCTTCTTCTCGGTGCTTGTAAGTGCGTGTCTTGCGACACAATTCGAAATGTTAACTCCCGTGCGTAGTCCAACGGCCCGCCCCCCGATTTGTGTCGAGTGTAAGCCCACGCCGATGCAACAAAATCCTATCGCGTGCGCCCAAATCCCCTGTTAAATGCGGCACAAAACGGAAACCGCAGGGAAACCTGACGAAATTGTGCTCCGCGGACCCTTAGTAAATGAGCCCCATAGTTTGCATTTGGGGCTCGCATGCGTCGCACATGACCCTGACCTATCACTGGATTCGAGTCAAGCAACCAATCCGGCTAATTGACGCCTATAGAAACTAACCATGGTTATGATTGGTCAGGGGTGTCCATGGCTAGTAAAAAGGGGCGTAAAAATTGCCGGGTTGGCTGTTTGGCCGACATGTCCGTGTCTCACCTAGAATAGGTTCTCTTTAAAGCATATTCTGAATACATGGGTTGGCATCCCACAACTCCCAAGGCAAGATGTTTATTTAACAACCCCTCCTATCCTTCTACCATGTGAGGCTCCATTGATCTTTGGGATCTCACACATTAAATGATCGCCTTCTTCTAGATACAGCGCCACATGTATCTACAGGTTGCGTCAGGTAATGAAATGGCGCAGAGCTGCAATAACAAATACAACCTGTGCACAGGTGGGGCGCTATTTTGTAACAAAGCAACCATTGTTTGTCTTATCCTGCACAACCCATTGCAGGTAACAAATAAATCTGCAAACCTGAAAAAAATATTAGATGTAAAACTCTATCCTCCACCCAGGGTTCATCAAAAAAATGCTACTAGACTGAAAGTGGTATTTATGGTGTCATGGCAGATGATAAACACTTCAGAAAGTTTTCAGCGGAGAAGCTATCCCTGGCAGGCTATCAACAGCTCTGGAGCCGAAGGTTTGCGCCTCCATTGGCCATACATAATAGGATTTTATAAGGAGTTTCCCTTTCACTGCTGCAGCTGTTCAGAAGGAAAATGTAAAAAGTCAATTATCGCCTCTTACTGGTTCTGAGAAATGGTCAATTCTGGGAGATCACTGGAACGAGCGTGGAAGACGTTTTCTAAGAGAATTTAAAGGAGGTTGCCCAGAAATTCTGGAAAATAATTAGTCACAGACAATCCCTTTAAGTCACCCGTGTTAGAAGGGTTGAGGTCAAATAACCAGACCCTGTAACAGCATTTCCAGTCAGTCTCTGGTGCTTTAAACGGGATAGACCTGAATTTATTAGGCCCTGCTCGCTATAGTGGTCAAGTCAAGGTACTGCAGTTCAGCTCCCAATTATTTGAAATTGAGAACTACTGTTCTCCAGTGTGACTCCTATAGAAGGAAGTCTTCTTCTGGATCTGTCACCTGTATAATAATCTGCCTGGATCACCTGACCCTCATCACCGGTTCAAATATTGGTGACCTTAAATGACCCTTAGCTCGGAAAACAGAGGTATTTATATTTTCCAAGATATTATAAGATTCTACTCAATGTCAACTTGAGGTGAAGTGTCGAGTCACCACTGATGACAATTCTGGAGAAGGATGACTTGTGGAAGCCACTGTAAGACCCTATATCTATATGTATATTCCTGGTCTCCAGCAGTCAGTATAGCTTCACCCAAGGACCATAGAAACGTCCATAGTTAGCAGCTTAGGATACAGGTCGATACATACAGGGTTGCAGTAGTAAATTTGCTTTTACAAAACCCAAGGGCTCAAGACCACTAACAAGAATTATGATAATACCACATGCTATTGAAGGTAGTAAATAGGATACAGATACAGTCCCTGGTGATCCAGGGCAGTGAAGGGAAACATAGCAAAGTCCCTGGTGGTCTAGGGCAGTGAAGGGAATCATAGTTGGAGGTCTAAATAGACATAAGGAATAATGATCCTGGATGTCCTGGGCAGTGAAGAGGATAATGATAACGGTTCTGGAGATCTATGGCAATGAGGGAGATAATCATAAAGCCCTGGATGGGACAGGGCAGTGAAGGGGATAATGATACAGTCATAACTGGTGTAGAGAAGCAAATATAATAATGATAAAGTCCCTGGTGGTCTAGGGCAATAAATGGAATTATTAGTATTACCTTAGACCAAGGCTTTATGAAAATTCTTTACAAAGGTCTGGACCACCAAAGCTCTAGGCCTAATGATAAAGTAGTTGGTGATCTATGGCAGTGAAAGGAATAACATGATGGTCATGATGGTCAAAATCAGTGATGGGGATAGTCCTTAGGGGTCTGGGTCTGTGAGGTGGGTCACAATAAACTCCTTGAGGGTCTAGGGCTGTGAAGAGGCTATTAACAAAGACCTTGGTGATCTAGGGCAGTAAAGGGGGCAATAATAAAGTCAATAGAGTTGTAGGGCAGTGAAGGGGGTAATAATAAAGTCTTTGGTGGTCTAGGGCTGTGAAGGGGGTAACATTAAAGACCTTAGGCATCTAGGGCAGTAAAGGGGTAATAATAAGGTCTAGGGCAATAAAAAGGGTAATAATATAGCCCTTGGAGGTCTAGGGCCATAAGGGGGGATATTAGATGGGGAATTGATAAAAATCACTTGAGTTCTAGGGCAATGAAGGAGGTAATACTATTGTTACTATTGTCCTCGGTGGTCTAGGGCTGTGAAGGGGGTGATAATAAAGTCATTGGAGGATAGTTGTGTGAATGAATAATACTAAAGTTCTGGTAACCCCTAAGCCTAGACCCTTCATGTCTTGCACTGCACATTGTGCTACAGACAGGTGGTAACATATGGCTGGTAGTCACAGCCCACATTCCCCGGGACAGGTCCAGTAATGGTTCATAAACACAGGTGCAATGTTTTTTTTTGGACCAAGGTGGCATATCCGGGATACACTCACGTCCTGGTATTTTTGGGGGTGTTTAGACAAGTTATAGTAAAGTCCCAGCTTAAGACTTAATCATGATTTATTAGCCATTAGTCAAAACATGAAAAGTTTTTGTGGAGAGTCTTTGCTTGAACCATTTGAGAAGTTCAAGAATATATATTCCTGGAATTATTCACGTCAGCCGGCATGACGGAGCTCGGGGAGAGGATTGTTTGCTCCTTGGGCAGTGGACGCATTGATGTTTTGTTTGCTCTGACGTATTTGGTAACATGTAACCTAATGTAATCAGTAATGCAAATCCTTCTGCGGGGCAATTAGAGGCCGGTGGTAATGGCCGGGGCTGCACCACTTATCAGGTAGTTGTCATTGGTTAATGGTGATTGATCAGATGACGAGGAGGGGGGGCGCAGTGTCACTGGGGGTAATGACAATAATTACCTTTATTCCCAGAGGGTCAATACATCCCCCTTGATGCATTTTTGAACTAAATAAGTGTTTGATATTTTTGCAAGATTATTAAAATAACTGTAAACTGAACTAAAACTATTAATTATATCCTTTGAGTGATACAATTTCTTGAAATAAGTTGAGGGAAGTTATTTCTAGGAATATCATTATTAATCACAATGTACGGCGCAATGAACAAAATGAACACATGACTAACTCCGCTTCCCGTTTTTTGCGTTGTGTTTTGGCCGATTCATGAGAATTCGCAACATTCTGTTCTTAGAACCTAATTTTTCTGTGTAATTCTCTATTTAGATTTTTGATTTCTCTGATCTGTCAAACTGCCGATGATTATCAGGTTCATATGTTAAGATAACAAAAATCTTTTACCCCATTAAGCTACCAGCCCCCTCTGGTAGGGGATAAAATGTTCTTTCTAGAATTCCCTATTTTATATGACATCTTAACTGTTTACCTATGTAATTTATACCTATATAGTCACATAAAAATGAGCAGAGAAGAGTCATATTTTGAGATGAATCACGTTTAGAGGCTTCAAGGAGAGAGTTTCTTCAGATGTCACTATCTCTGGTTCTATTGCGCCTAGAAATGTTTTGATGGAGTCATATTAAAGATAAGAATCTCATTTTTCAGAACACATCAGGTTTGTGGTTCTGAGTCGGTGATACCGGCAGTTAAAGACTTAGTTGGAAACGTGACCTGCATTCAATTCTTACCTATATCTTTTACTGTCTTTATTTCCAGTTCTGTAGTTCACAGATCCATAGGTCTAATGTGATGTGAAAGATTAGATTCTTATCTTTAATATGACACCAGCAGCTTATTTCTAGTTTCCATAAAACTGAAAATAGGGGCGTATGAAGGGCCAAGTAAAAGCGGTAATAAATGTTCTCTGCTCATTTTCTCTTAGGAGGAGATTTTATACAGGTAAATGGGTGAGATTTCACATAAAAGAGGGAACGCTAGAAAGGACATTTGATACTCTACCTGAGGGGACTGGTAGTTTAATTGGGTTAAATCTGATGACAGCGTCCCTTTAAAAAGATCCTCTATTTTTGACACTATTAGGAAGTAATTCTGCTGCATTATTTGTACCAATTCTCTATGATTCATCCTGAAATTGTAAACGAGAAACTGCTTCCATGTCAAAGGGGCACTCAATAGTGGTTATTAATAACATTACCCATTACTGATCACTTGCTGGTCCCGTTATAATACAGACCCCACTGCTCTGCTTCCTGTTAATGCTGATAATGCAGTATTCGGTCCAGGCTACTGCCGAATAAGTGGCCACTTCCTCCAGGTCAAGAAGCAGAGACAAGCAGGGGCACAGGTAATGAACGCTGCAACCTGTAGCCTATCACATTTTTATTTCCACTTAAAAAAAGAAACATCTCTAGAATCTGCCCATTTCTTACCATTGAAACCTCTAAAATTCTAATTGTTGCTCTAATTCACTCTTGACTAGACTGCTGTAACTCCCTACTAACCGGTCTTCCACTTGCTAAACTCTTTTCTCTAAAATCTATCCTTAATACAGCAGCCGGCTCGTCTTTAAGATCAAACGCTACACAGATGCCTCAAGTCTGTGCCAGTCACTGCACTGGTTGCCCGTCTCCTTCCGAATACAATATAAAATAATCACCCTCATCCACAAAGCTCTGCATAATGCTGCACCTCCTTACTTCTCCTCTTTCATCTCAGTCTATCGCCCTTCAATCTACCAGTGATATTTATTATTGATTAGTGATTATTCTCTTCCTTAAATCAAACCTCTCACACACGTCTCTAGGACTTCTCCCAAGCTGCACCAATTCTCTGGAATGACCTTCCCCGGACTATCAGACTAATACCCAACCTCCAAAGTCTCAAACATGCTCTTAAACCCCACTTTTTTAGGCAGCCTATCACACTCGCTAACTACATTAAATTTAATTTAATTTTCTTTACTAATCCATCCTGTGTCGTCCTCCCGTCTGTTATCCGGGAAACACCAGATATATACCAAGCTCCAAGCTTCTCTGCAGTCCTGTGGCTTTGGACTTTGTGTATAAGATGGCGGCTGATGACTGGTTTAAGCAGCAGCTTCTTTATTTATTACCGTATATACTCGTGTATAAGCAAAGTTTTTCAGCACAAAAAATGTGTTGAAAAAACTCACCTCGGCTTATACACAAGTCAATTAAAAAAAGAAAAAACGTAAAACTCACCCTCCGGTGCCCAGATGTATGCTTGGCATACAGGGGGCAGGCTGGCTGTATGATATATGGGGCTGGCTGGCTTTATACTACTTGAGGCTGGCTGTATACTACATGGGGCTGGCTTTAAACTACATGGGGATGGCTGTATAGTACAGGGGAATGGCTGGCTGTATACTACAGGGGGATGGCTGGCTGTATACTACATGAGGGCTGGCTGGCTGTATACTACATGAGGGCTGGCTGGCTGTATACTACAGGAGGGCTGGCTGGCTGTATACTACAGGAGGGCTGGCTGTATACTACACTCTTGGCTTATACTCAAGACAATTGGTTTTCCTTGTTTTTGGTGGTAAAATTAGGGGTCTCGGCTTATACTCGGGTCTGCTTATTCTCAAGCATATATGGTAAATTATTTTATTCCGTTTCCTTATATAGAATGGCTGGACCATTATACAAGCTCTTATGCCTCTTGTGTCACCCTCTTTATATTGTCCCATTCCTCCTTCTGAGTCCATGCGTCAAAAAATTCATTAAAAAATAGCATTTTCTAAAAAAGATCACATGGTCAACGTCAACATCATATGGTCATGTCGGGTCACTTCTAGTTTCCTCTTTAACATCAGCGTAGGAGGAGCATACGGCCAACGTGTCACACAATGTGAGGAAGAAGGGGGAAGTGGGACCCATGATTATGAGCAATAGTCATCCAGATTTTTTTTCTTGATAACTGGATGTCACAGATATTCAACAAAGATTTCAATTGTAAACAATTGTATCCAGCAAATATTGAAATCCTGATATTGTCTCAAAACTTTCCCAAATTTTGTCTCAAAATTTGTATTTTTCCATACATTAAGGTCTCTTTAATGTATTATACGATTAAAATTACTAATAATATTTTTTCATATCAGAAATAATTCTGGTTATTTTATTTATCATTGTATTTAATGTCTTTTATCTAATAAAATAATAAAAATAACTTGTTATTTGTTGTAAATTATAAAATTATATAAGAATCGCTGATTATTTGCCCTCCTACTTTAAAGCCTCAGGATTTTGGAACCCGGATCCTGACAGATGTAGAATCATTCAGACTTGGTACGGGAGATCAGATAGCTACTAGGGAACAGATGTGAGCTTACACCAACCAATAAAATGATTAGCGTGTAGGACCCCCATGCCGGTTTATGTGGCTGCTGTGTGGCCTGCTGTAACTGAGCTTTATGTGCTCCTACCGAGCAAACGTAATGACGTCACACGAATACTGACCCAAAATGGAGACTTTGCTCAGGAATTCTTCATACATCTTGCGCTTCCTCAGTGTACTGCCCTGTGGTGAAGAACAGAGGGAAACCATATCACAACAGCCATTACAATTCAGTAACTACAGCTCACGATGATAGTGATGTAATAAGAGTGAAAAAAGCCACCGTCCCTTTAAATCCAACATATATTCAGGTTTATATAGTGTCAGGACTTAGATCAGGAAGATCACAGTAGACCGTCCCCTGACAGTTCTCCACCCTCCAGATCTTAAGATATTTTAGCTGCCACCACTCATCTTATACAAGGCTGACAAGACACCAAGCATTAGACTATGCCCAAATACAATATTAGGCTACATTCACCCACACGTGTGCCCGCCGTCACATGGGAGAGGAGGAGGAGGGTGAGTGCACGGTGTCGTAATAAGGGGTATGGAATGGTATGGGTACGTGTGCTCCACCCTACCATTCCGAACTGCGCCATGCAGTTATACGTCTATGGGGGACGTATATACGACGGCCATATATACGTCCCCCAACGGTCGTGTGAATGTAGCCTTGCACTCACTAGTTAAGCAAAACAGACATATACTTACATTGCAAAAAATAAACAATTTGGTAAAATAAAAGGGATACAAACAGAACTCCCCAAAGAATTACCATTTTCTATTGTGAAACTTCCACGGAAGAAGGATTCCAAAGTTCCACCAGCCCCCCATGATGGTGGCTAGGTGTATGTTAATGTCCTTTTACGACCTTGATGATAACAGTAGAAATGATTTGGGAATTGCTTCATTGCTCCCTGTTGCTGAGGTGCCATACCATTGCTTTAGATGCAGTAGCAGCAGAGAGGTGGATGGAGTTATTAGCACATGGCCAAAATTATGCCCCATAATTATTTGAGGCGTATAGAAGCACAAGCCACGTATGCTCAATGACAATCTTAGATTTCCTGTACACAAATGTGCCGATTCTTGGCTGTGAAGAAACGGACATTTACTTCTATTTTTCACAGCTTGCACTTTAAAAAGGAAGATCCAAAAACAAGGAACGTGTGTGTTAGCCTAAAGAACTGCCATATGTACAATGATGAGTCCAACATGTTGAATTCTATCACAGAAATTTTTGAAATTAGATTGGCTAAAAAAAAAAAATCCAAAAATAATTTACTACGGTAATCAAATTTTTACCTATCATTGTAAAATTCACCAAGTCATCTTATTTTACTCCATGCCTACTTGATATTATTTGTGCAACGTGTTTATAAAAGTGCCCAAAGGATGCCAAAAAACCAGAGGGTAGCAGTAGACCAAGTCTCATGATCTTCAAGCCCAATAAAGTAGATCTTTCACACAGTCCCATCAAGACTTCATATAATCTATGTGTTACAGAACAGAGATCAGTAAGGTTCATTTGGCCCAAAAAAAAAATTTGGTGGTGATACTCCCCACTGTTGTCTGGACATAGGAGGCAAGTGACCCGACTATAAATAGGGCAGGAATGCTTTTAGATTTTAAGAGGCTTAAGACAACTGGATCTCTCAAGACCCCCCATACTAAGCTTCTTAAAAGTCCTTCGGGGCAAAAAAAAAAAGCTTCAATGTATCAATGCAGATTTGGAGCTGAATTAATTGGTCAGGAAGGTGACACTCACGAGAAAGAAAACAATGGAAAGATGCATTAAGTGGTAGGAAAGCCACATAATGAAAGATGGGATAGGAATAGATAGATCAACTGCAAATGTAATTGTGTTGCACCCAATTTTAGCTTTTAAGGGGTTTTCTAATAATTTTAAGTCATCTCCTATCCTATATCGAGTGCTTCAGCATATAGTAGTCCCAAAGAAGTAAATGGAAAGACCGTGTGTATGACAAGTCGTTTCATTCACTTGAAAGGAACAAGGGTCCCCCATTTTCCTATAGTATTGGCGCCACCATTGATTCTGCCTTTACCCGTTGCCACCGTGTGTCCCCTATAGAAGCTGCTGTTGCTATAATTCTGGACTAGGGACCTCTCCTTATGAACTCAGAAGGCTATAGGCCAGTGGTGGCGAACCTATGGCACGGGTGCCAGAGGTGGCACTCAGAGCCCTCTATATGGGCACCCTCACGATCACCATCACCCCAGCGCAGGGTTCGCCAGACAGGACTCAAGGCCTCTTGCAGCTCCAGGCAGTCCAGGACCCTAGAAGGAAGCTACAATGATAATCCAAACTTTTTCTCCTTCTTTCTACTGTATTGGTGTCCTCAAGTGCCTATACAATTTAAACCTGTGACACGGCAGGTAGTAATAAGTTGCTCCTTGAATTGTTGCATTGGCACTTGGGTGGGTTTTCGTTGTAGCTTGGGCACTCGGTGTCTAAAAGGTTTGCCATCACTGCTATAGGCTATAAGAATTTGCTTTTCTAAGCCAGGCAACCCCATTAAGTAAAGAAGCTTCTAATCGGAGCTATAAGTTGATCTATTAGGTGTTAACATTGCAAGACATTTCAAAGAAGATGTAGTAGGACACAAATATGATCTCCCCTGCCCCACCTCCCAATTTTCCTAATGTACAGCACTTGTAGTGTTAACACATGCACTCTCTGAGAGGATGCGTCGTGAAGAACTCGTACTAAATATGGCTTAGGCCAGCAATCCTGTGTCATATGGCACAGTGTGAAGGTATCTATGAAACAGAGATTGTGAGCTTAGATTATCTTCAAAGCTTGGCTGCGCTGTGGGATAAGTTCTTCAGAAACGATGCCAAGAAAAAATACCAAGTATCTAACTGTCCTTGCCAAGTGTCAGTCAATCAGGTCCATACCCAGAGGTGAGAACCAGGCCTTAACCTCAACATGAACAACAATCCTTTTCTATTCATCCGGGGTCACAATTGTCTTCAAAAAGTTATTGTATTTGGTTGGATGCAACTAGTTTAGACATAAATTGACCGGTCTTGGGGAACCATGGTTCAGATGGGGTCCATTGTACAAGATGTTCTCCTCTCGGCCAATGTGAATAGAATATACAAAGAGCATTTCTCTTTTTGGAGGACTTGACCTCTCCTGTTGGTTTCCAATTGTGATATATGGTTGAACGATACAAGAATGAAAACAACCACTGGAGGGTCGCCAGTAAAGAAGAAGAGATGGAGGTTTCCTCACTTTATTGATAAGAGGAACGGCCAACGTGTTTTGGTGTCTTCTTCATGGCACTGGTGTTGTAAACTTTTTTGTCAAGGGAACCTTCTAAAAAGTAGAGATTGTCAAGAGTTTTAAAATTTTGAAACAGCTACCCCACGACATACTATGTAACTGTATCAGAAGTCCATAACCACAGCTATAAGCAAAGCTGGAAATTTCCAAGTTGACTCGACTTTGGGAAAAATATTTTTAGTAAATGGTGGAACCATGAAGACAAGGTGTCACTTTCCAACCACATATCACACATAAATGAAAGAGTATATGCATGGTAATCCACAAATAAATGGGATTTATTATCATTTGCATGAAATTAGCATCTCAGCATAAGCTGTAGATGGGTCGGGAAGTAAGAAGAACTCACTTCCGACCCTAGTCACAGGCCTCTCACTCAGCCAAACCAGTTCCCTACGCTGTACTGAGGAGACCCAACTCAGGTCAAAACAGCGATGTCTACAGTTGGGAGTCTGATCCTTCTGGAATAGATATACTGGTTTGGTTTTAATCCTGCATCATGTCATAAGGCTTCTTGTAGGTCAGTGGTGGCGAACCTATGGCACGGGTGCCAGAGGCGGCACTCCGAGCTCTTTCTGTGGGCACTAGGGCCATTGCTCAAGCACACCAGACAGGAGTCAAATAATTTTCCTGCAGTTCCATACAACTTAAAAGATGCTGCTTTCAGTGATATTTTAAAGTGATACATACATGGGACTGTAGGAAAAAGGGAATGTGTAGACAGGGCCAAATTATCTTTGGAGGACCTCCTTCTGGCCCCATGATTCTCTGTTTACAGAGGGACACTGGAATAAAGCTACAATGATACAAATTTTCCATCTTTTTTCTACTATGTTGGTGTCCTCAGGAGGCCAGTATGATTGAACGTTGTTGAAGAACAGGGAGCAATAAGTTACCGCTTTATTTTTGGTTGGCACCTCGCGAAAAATGAGGGGGCTTTGGGGTTGCAGTTTGGGCACTCGGTCCCTAAAAGGTTCGCCATCACTGTTGTAGGTCATGCTTGATGTCAAGCTTCCTTACGAGGTAGCTAAAAGAGGTCTGCTTTTCCTTATCCCATCCTGGAAAACTTTGCATATTTTAGCTGAAGATGGAAAGTTTAGGGCTCTACCACTAAAGTAGAGAGAGTCAAGTGCAAGTTTAGGAAGCTCATATAATACACCCTTTTTAGTTTTATACCGGTAATGACTGGAAAATTGGTAAAATGTTATACATCCTAAGCCCACAACCTAGACCTCAAAAACATGTTGTCCAATCCCAGGATGGAATTTGTAAAGATACGATATCAGATGTTTCCACATCCAGCTTCTGTCATTGAAATGCGAAGCCAATCATGAATAAACCATAAGGTCCAATCCGTGATTGGGTGAAATCTAAAGTTTTGTCATTATTTTTTTTACTTTGTCCACCACCTGTGTAACTGAACATTTACAGACAAATTATGATGAGAAGGTAGATATTTTTCCAGGAGGGATTAATGGGTGTGAACCCCCCCCCCCTTCCCTGCTAATCAGTCGTGAGAAACCCATAGCCACTTTTTAACTGTGCACAGTGCTGTGACTGAGCATAAAATTAGGCCATGAAGAGCTCGGGACTGGGGGAAGTTGGGTTTCTGATTACAGGTGAGTTTGCATGGCAGGTTGATGAATAGGACCCTCTGTCCTGGTTCAAAAAGAGGCCAACACCAGAGTTAGACGGGTATGACAAGTGAACTGCCCACTTGTTTGCTGTGGATTTAATGTAGTCATCTTGTGACATATTTTTGCAGTTATTTGCAGACTCCGAGCACGCTAAGGGGAACTCTGGGCTCCGAATTGACTCGAGCGTCTCAGAATTCTTCTCCTGTCTACTGATAATCCTGCTCCGATTTACTCTGCCAACCACAAGGCTTCAAGACTCCTGGCTATTTATAACACAAATCGCTTAGCGTATTACATTCATGGGCTATTACAACATTGTGATCGTGCTAAGTGGAACTGATCTTGACAGACTGCTTTAAGACATATGACAAATATCTGAAATTGGACAAAGTTGAGTTTTCCATTGTAAGATTTTACTAGGAAGTTATTCCGACGGTGTGAAGATGTTGGAGCAGTTGTTTGATTGCCAGATCACCTTACTCTGTCTATTTGGTGGAGACATGGATTAACTAAGAAAGTACGTGTCGGCTCTACTCACTCCAATGCTGACGACCACAGGGTTGCGTTCACGGAACTACCCAGGCAGGGGTAAACTTGAAGTAAAAACAAATGGATTACAGCGCAAGTCTCCAAATGGTCTAAAATATCCTTTATTCGCGCATCGAATGCATCGATGCACGAATAATGGATATTTTAGACCATTTGGAGACTTGTGCTGGAATCCATTTGTTTTTACAACATGGATTAACTGGTTGCTCTAGGATTTCCCTAAGGTTACTATGCTAAAGGGTTTGTCTAAATAGTTCTAAAAATGCTCTGGAAATAACCTGTAGTAAGCAAAAAAGAACATTATTTATCACTCAATTCCTCTGGAAGTCCGTCAATGCCTCTTTGGTGGTCCTCCCAGTCTTCAATGTGACTCTTGTAGCCAATTATTGAACATGGAGGTCAAGTGGTTATAATATGGTCACTGTAGTTCTGGGCCACGTCATGATGCCAACAATATGGTACTTGACCAATTTTTCAACTTATTGGTGACAGGCAATGTTAAAATGGCGTAAGCATGTAAAGATAGATTAGGTTGACCATTTCTGGATCAACGGGAAGAGGAAATGGGCCATAATCCTTATATATTGTAGGCTATTCCCAGGGGTTTAATAAGCTTTTTGGAACCTGGACCACTCATTTTATGTTGTTCACCTACACCTCCATTACCAGACAGCAAGACAGCACTGCTCTGGAAAAATGTTGTATATTACTTAAGCTTCAAGACCAAGACGATACCCTTGGGAGTTTACATTCATCATATAGGGGGGTCTATCATCCTCTTCCATGCAAAAACTGATGTCTTGAAATATGATCATGTTGGGTTCAGCATATTTCCCTACTTCATATTTCTTCTTCTTCATACTTAGTCCTCACATTTCTACATAACTACCATTACCTTCATCATCAATTGGATGGCTGTTAAATGAATGCATTTATATGACTTAATTCAGATAATTTGTAAGATGATCTAGTCATTTAGGGTCTGCCTCATTCCATTTGATTTTAGAAGTCATTTTAGAAGCTCATCAGACAAGCAGAGGAGCTGACGTTTTCTACTTAGAGCTAGTTGATACTCCTACAACCAACCCAATTACTTCCAAGATAAGCATAACACCAAACACCCTTAAAATGTTAGTTGAACCTGTAAATTTTACCAGGACTGGTGAAGCATCTAATGTAGATGAGAGCCACCAAGGATCAAAAGCAGCCGGTCAAACAATGTGCACCCAGCGTTATTCATTCATGGTCACTGTTTTTGAACCATATGAGGACATCTTCTCCTTGTTTACCAAAAAGCAACAGGGGCAGGGGTATTTCTGGGTTTTCTAAATGAGTTATCCCAAAATATAATTTGGATCATAAAAAGGAATGACTACACTTCTGGTAATCCACTGACACATGTTTGTGAAATATATTAATAGCTACGTTGTATTTGCCAACTTTCACTTTACTACTGGCCCCATGATATATGGACATAATCAAGGCTTTCGTAAACTCTCGTTACATAAAATACTCCATGTTTCTTTAGGGATTTAGACAATAGACACCTGACTGATGCAAAAGCGATGACGGGAATGTGATTCTAATGACAAAAGGGGTCTACATTATGTTTTTGTAAAAACTTTATGTCAAGAGATTGTCTGAAACTGGACTAAAAAGGTGCTCCTTAGGCCCCAAGAACCCAACTCACCATGAGAATACGTCTATAGCTATCCCGATCGATGCCCCATAACTTAAGATCTGTTTTGGCCTTGACGGTTGCAGCTCTTGGGGTGCCATAGATTAATGCAAGTTCTCCAAAGCTTCCTCCTTCCCCGATGCTGGTGACCCATTCTCCATTCACGTAGACCTGAAGATAATAGATAAAAGGGTTAACTGGCAGGAAATTGTTTGCTTTTAACCAATGTCTTTGGTTATCTCCAAACCTATTAATAATCTTTTTCTAATGAATTGACGAAGAAGAATAGGGGCACAAACAATAGCCTAATAGTTTCCTCACTTGGTCACAAAAGCTCTACAACATACTTTGAGGCTCGAGTTTCAGGACTTGATGCTCTACTACAATGGTTGTATTTACCCCTGGGAATTTTCAGCTCCTGTGGCTCGCTAGGCCTAGGTAATTTTTCAAGCTAGAGCTGGACACTCAGAGAATCGACAAGCAGAACTGTCACAACTCTGACCTTTTATTACACCTGTCAAACCTGAAAGCAAGAAGACGTGTTGATAGCAGTAATGAGGGTGGCAGGGGAAAAGCAACCTTGTGAAGTGAAGAAGACAGGCTGAGGTGGCCTTTGATGAGACCTTGTCTTTGTTCCTCCAAGTCCATTTCTTTATCCTAAACCGATTAACCTTAAAATACTTGGGCTTCCAGCCTAATTTTTTTAAAAAGTCAACCACCTTGTGGGACAATGCCTGGGAAACAAGCTATCACTCAATTTTATTGATGATCAGTCGGGAAACCAAACACAGAATGGAAAGGTTGAGATGAAGATATTTTTGGCAATAAAATAGATCGATTATTTTGAGATTTTGCTTTATCTGAGGGTCTAAGAAATGTTCAAATAATCAAGCAGGTCATACATATTGTATGAATGTCAGCTAAACACCACCTAATGTGTATGAAGCCCTACAAACTCTTCCACAATGATCACAACCACATTTATGATTCCAAAGGAAAGGATGCCAGACCGGAATACCTTGAGCCTAAATAAAGGGATTGTCAGAGTGCATAAATTGGGCCTAAAAAGAGGGACTCTCAGGCTTGGGCAGCTTAGGTATTAAAGGAGGGATTGTGAGAGTGAAATAACTTGGGTCTAAATGTAAAGATTATCATAATAGGGTTAATTAGGCCTTATGCAAGGGATTATCAGATTGGGGTACATCGGGCCTTACGGGATGGATTGTCAGATTGGGGAACATTGGGCATCACAGGAGAGATTGTCAGATTGGGCAACACTGGGCCTTGCGGGAGAGATTGTCAGAATGAGGAACATTGGATCTTTTAGTAGGATTTTCACACTGGGATACACAGGACTAAAGGAAGGGAATGTCAGACTGGGGTACATTAGTCCTAAGCAGAGGGATTGTCCAACTGGGGTATGTTGGGCCACAGTGGAAAGATTGTCAGACTGGAGTAAATTGGGCCACAAGGGAGGCATCATCAAACTGGAGTACTTTGGGTCATAGAGGAGGGATAGTCAGATTTGAGTACATTGGGCCATAGGGGATGGACTGGCCATCTAGGTTACACTAGGCCTTACAGGGGGATTGTCAGGCTAGGCTACACTGGACCTTACAGGAGGGATTGTCAGGCTAGCTTACACTGGCCTACCAGAGAGATTGTCAGACTGAGTTACACTGGGCCTAAAGGAGGAATTGACAGATTGGGCATTTTAGCAGGAATTGTCAGACTGGGGTACCTTGGGCCTAAGGGAGGTATTGTGAACTGGAGTACCAGTGCTTACCAAAGTAATTATTTCTGGTGGTTCACCATCCAGCCATAGAAAACATACATCTAAAACATTCATCATGATATTACCAACCCCTAAACCAAGCCTCTTCTCGCGGGTCATTCAAATACCTAAATGAGGTCCCGTATTATTGAGACTTAATAATGAGACTTAATAAAGATGACTTCTCATGTGCTGCATTTGAGTAACCCCGTTCACCATTAGTATTTCACGGTGTGGGGTCCAAAATATGAACGCCAGCTTTGGATCTCTCCCTTGGCAATGGTAGTCGATGCCAATTACATTTAACCGCCTCTTAAGTCAGTCTAAAAATAACCTGAGAAAGCAGTAAGCTATCACTCCTATGTAACATCATGCCAGCTCATTGTATCAGCGCTAAAAGTGGCCCAATTGAAAGTCACGGCAATGCCAGGTGATGAGAGCCCGGCGTCTGGAAATCATGGCCATGTGTCTGGAATTGGGGATTGTGTTGATAAAAATGCATTGTACTTGCTTATACCCTAAAGTATAAAATTAATTCTTGGAAATTGTTGTTTTTACGGAATCATTAAGACAATTTATTAATTTTCTCCCTGCTTCAATGGTCCCTGTTGGGTTACCTGCAGATTTATGCAGTCAACCACAGGACCACCAGGACTAGGTTTGTTGAAAGCGAATTAAAGGGAATATAACCATTTGCAGACAGTGGGGCTTATTTACTAAAGGATCGCACTTTCATTGGATTTTCTGAATTTTCTGGATTTGCTGTGAAAGGTATTTAGCAGGGGATTGTGACGCACACGATCGGATATTGGCGCGGTTGCGCTGGCTTTTATGCAACAGAAGTCAGGGGGTGGGCCGTCGGACGATCCGACTGATTCGTACTGAGCGCAGGATTTAAGATTTGAATTGTGTCGCAAGACAATGCACTTACATACACCAGGAAGAAGAAGGTCAACTCCGGTGGACCTGAGCGGGGAAGCGACACATGCAGTATATCGGGCGCGCGATCTTAGTGAATTGCAGCACAGTGCATTATCGTCAGACACTCCACTTCGGGTGAACTCCGTCAGCCGGGTAAGTAAATGTAATGTAATTTTGTCCCTGAAGATCATCTTTGTGTATGTTTGTGGCAGCAGTACTGTGAAAAAATGTATTTATATTCCAGTATTGTAAATTATATAAGTGTCCTGACACTGCTGTGCTCTTGGATCTCTGCACTTTTTGTAAGAGTTATGCTGACTAGACATAAAGTTGAGGGGCTTTGAGAAATGCTGAGTGCTAACAGGACAGCAATGTGAGGACACACTTGGAAAAGCTGCAAAACGTGCATATAAATCCATTTTTCACAGTCCTGCTGCTACTAACAACACACAAACGGTATGGCTGCACCAATCTCCAAGGCCAATATTTTACTCTTTTACATTAAAATATATATTTTTTTTTAATAAAAACACAAATCTGAATTAGCAAACTTGCTTGGATTTAACATGAAAGCAGAACAGGACATCCACTCATCTCAATGACACCCAAAATATTTGTAGTGAAATGGAAGGATATGCCTCAGGCGTTGACACATACCAAGAGTTCCAAGTATTTGAAAGGATAAGAGTAAAATGAAAAAATGATATTTCGGAAATGATAGATAGTTATTTTGAGCACAAAGAAGTCCATTGTGCTCTTGTGGAAGTAATCTCAGGTTAGTGTAGGACGTTCCAGGCCAGGGCTGAGGATTTTTTCTCACTTCTCCTGGAATGTCACCAGATGAGTCAATGAATTTTCCCTTTCCTCCAAGTTGCTAAGGTAATACACGAAAGGTAAATTCCCAAAAGTAACGTGAAGTTAAAGAACTTGATGAAAGGCCGTCTCTGGAGTGTATAGTCCATGAAATCACTGACATACTGGAGTAGTAACCTCCCACATAGTACTACATTAGCGGAAAGCAATGGTTTGCTGGCTTCTTGCTGATGAGGACCTCAGCACTCTAACGTGTAAGTGTTAAAAGACACACATGACGTTGTGCGAATTCTCAGGGATGTCAGTGGGAAATGTAAGATTGAAACCCAAGTAATTGCCTCTGCCATAAGTGGTCACTTTGGGAATCTATAGAAGTAGTCACTCATACCCCTTATATGAGTGGACACGAGACACATAGGGGCTTATTTACTAGGGCTCTGCGGACGCACTTTCGTCAGACTTTCTGATGTTTTCAGGTTTTGCGCGGCTGTGACAGGTATTTAATAGGGGATTGTGTCGCACGCGATCGGATTTTGGCGCAGCTGCGTTGGCTTTCATGTCAACAGATATTGGGGGGCGTGCCGTAGGACGATCCGACTGATACGGACTAAGCGTGGGATTTAACTTTGAAATTGTGTCGCAGGACAATGCACTTACATGCACCAGGAAGAAGATGGTGGACTCCGGTGGACCTGAGCGGGGAAGCTGAATGGAAGCTAAGCTGCAGAGATTCAGTTCAGCCACTATACTGAGTACGGGGCTGTCTGCTTCCTTATCTATGGAACTGCAGGGTATAAGCTGAGAAAACCCCTTTAACCCCTTCACGGCTGCCATACACTGCAAACAGTGTCATATTTTAAAGGGTTAAATATCTCTTGAACTGTGGCACCTAGAAACACAGTTCTGGTGTGCTATTAAAGAGGAGAATATCCCCTAAAAGTAAAAATGTTTATATATATGTTATGGAAATACAGGTCTCAATTCCCGACTGTAAATTTGACAGTGTATGTCTACATTGTTTCTGCTGAGAAAGTCGTACTACAACTTTTTGACACCAGGAATTTGATGCATGGGCTGTAACCTGGGCAAGCATGCGGCCAGGTGCAGGATAGAGAAGGGGTGAGCGTTGCTCACCTTTTCCTTCTCCATCGACCGCCGAGCGGCCAGGTCACATTGCGATGAGACACAGAGTGCTCACCAAACCTTGACCCAGTGCCATAGACCTTTATGGGGGCCGTGATCTGGCCACCAATTTTCAGAGCCAGATCACGGCCCCCATGACAATCGTGTGCATTAGGCCTTAACCCAGAACCTGACTGGTCAGAGGTGACATACTTAAAGCTGGCAGCATCGCCCTGCCAGGACCATATGATAGTATTCATGAATATAAGATTAATATTATGGCAGGGCGATTGTTTATGGACAGATAGACCCTCCATCTGCAGCCAGGAATGTCCGGCTGATGAGGTAAAAGACAGGAGGCTCTACTTTACATATCAGGAAAGTGATGCAGAATTATTAATAGATGTATATTGGTAAATTACCTAATATCCTGCCATCCACACTTACACACATTACAAAAACACGAGGTAAAGTGTCTCTCTTCCCACACAAAAACAAAATAAAAGTTCTGTCCCTGTGTCTGATCCGGGATTCCTCAGATGTGCCCCTCCCTGTGGGGTCAGCCACATGAAGGCCGATGCTGGCTGTAGATAGGGCTTCCTGTCCTCACATGAGCTTTGTATCAGACGTGCTACCACCATGACACTGAGCTTTGATGTGAGCTCTTCTCACTGATCTTATCAGCTTCTTCTGTCTGTATCAGCCAGCGATGTGTGTATCACTGTAAAGCACACGGCCCTCAACGTTGAGCAATAAACCAAAGTAAACTGAGAAGAAGAGCCATGTTTGCACTGTAAATGGTTTTCACTTTTAGCACAAGATTTGGGTTTCTGAATGGCGGCCTTCATGTGGCCGAGGCCATTCCTGAGGTCACCAGTAACGTTACGCAGATAGAGCGAGGCTCCAGTGGAGTCCCAGGCATGTTTCCACATCTGTGTCCTAACAAGCGCTTCTTTCAAGTGGTTAAGGAAGCGCGCACTCATCCCCCTAACACATCTCCTTCACACGTACTTTCATACAGATGTGTGAAAAGATACAGGAAAGTAAATGTCACTTAAGGCTGGGACAGATCTACGACTGTATCCAAAATTCCCAGCAGGACATGCTTTATTTTCTTTAGTTTTCAATTAATTTAGATGTTTTTTAATCACTTTTGTAATTTACTTTTGCATCTTTTTCGTTTAATGTATGTATGTAAGTATATATATATTTTTCATTCTTGGTAGAATTGTACCAAATGAGGACTAAAATATTGATGGCCTATGTTTAGGACACCTAAAACCCATCCAATCAGATGTTGGAAGCAACAGACGCTCTGGGAGAACCACGTTTACACCTCAGTCCCATTTAGATGACGGAGATGCAATACCATGCACAACCACTATACAATGTATGTCACTGTAACTCTCTGGCCACATTTTAAATTCGATATGAATGACCTTAATTGGCAGTCTCTTTAAGGAGAACTTTTACTTCTCAACCATAGTGAAAAGCCTCTCATTCAGCCAAAGCAGTTCCCTACACTGTACTGAAGAGATCCAACCAGGTCGAAACAGCGCTGTCTACATCTGGGAATCTGTTCCTTCTGGAATAGATATACTGGTTTGGTTTTAATCCTGTACCATGTCATAAGGCTTCTTGTAGGTCATAATTAATGTCAAGGGAGGCATGGTTTTCCTTATCCGAAAACATATTTGCATATTTTCCCTGAATGTATTTAGGCAAGTCCTGTAAACTCAATCACAGACCAATCCAGCCAAACCAAGGTCCGGGATTCACAGACTGTTCACTGGTGTTCCACCAAATCCCTTAAAGGAACAACCTTTGGGGCCTGTTATGGCATCAGAACCAGGTCTCACTGGTTCTCCAGTGGATCAGTCCAGTCCTACTTAGTGCTTTTATTCACCCCTCCCAACTAAGATAAGCTTAGTCCTACTGAAATGGATGGGTGACAGATATAAGTTGTCTTTGAGATTATTATTATTTCCCATAGTAACTAATCATAGAACAGCTTACATTTTTACAAAGCCAATGAAGAAATGAAAGCTGAGCTCTGATTGGCTGCCAGTTCCTCAGCGGCTCATGTTCTTCTGTTACGGTTCTGCTATTGATTTCACCTTTCTTGTAAAAGCCGTGTCCATACATTTCCTGTCTGGCTCTGTATTTAGTGCTAATAAACAAATCCCTATGATCTTTGCTGCTGTGATACACGTTCAGCGCTGTATGAATAGACCCAGCGTGTCATCACTTCTCTACAATCGGTTGAGTCAGAAGGACAGGTCTGAACATTTTTCTAGTAGATGTGTGATGTGTTAATGTCAGATAAGGTCTACGGTATGCAATGTGGAGCTGGCTCTACTCCTAGATAATGCTACTGCCTAAAATATTAGCTGCCAATTACATAACAAAACATCAACTAACAGGAAACACCCAATCTCAGCGAGATGCTTTCCACATGGATAGAAATGTACGACAGATCCACATATACACGGAGCTGTCGGGACATGTTGGGATTTATAGCTTCTTCTCGGGTGCCAAAGGATGCAGATGTAATAATGAATGCAAATATCTATATAAAAACCTATGGAAAGTAAAGAATATTGATTACGTGGTGACAACGGCACCTGTCAAGGAGGGCAATATTTTACGCAGTTAGTGAACAGTCAAGTCTTGATGTGTTGGAGGCAGGAAACATGGCCAAGCGTAAGAACATGAGTCAGAACATCTCCAAAATAGCAGGTCTTGTAGGGTGCTCCCTAACAAGTAGTTGTCCATAACTTCCAAAAGTGGTACTGATGACTTCCAAGTACCCAAAACTTGGGTGATACACATACGCTGTGAAGGCTAGTCAATTAGGTTAGCTCCAAACTTATGTTGACCTTGTCCACTGCCATAAGTGCCTACAATAGACACATAAGGAAAGGGAGAAGGTAGACTGGTCTGAAGAATCATGTTTACATGTGGGTGCCCAAGTGCATTTCCATCACTTAACTCAGGATGACACCAGAATACATTATGGAAGATGAAGGTAGACCAGAGGAGCACTGTGATGCAGAAGGGAAACCTAAAACTGTACAGACCTAATGCAGCCTCCAAAACCAGATGTGAATATAAAGATGCCCCATCTAAGGAGGCTTTCTACTTGATTTGGGAGCACATATCTGAGGATTTGGTGTAAGCACTTAATGTGGCTGGTAAGGTCTGCCACTTTACTGATATTTCAGCACATCTTATAGGTATATCATATATACATGCAGGACTCCATATTGTCTACACTGGTTAAGGTCCATAATAACAGCTACAGCCCATGTTTTCCTGGAGATTTACCTGTTAAATAGATGTTCCAATAAGATATTAAACCCATGCTCTTCTAACACACATAAGGCACACAAAGACACCAAGATATTTCCTAAAACCCATTTGACAAATGGTCACAATGGCTGCTGTTGGCAGTATACTGGTCTACAGAGATGAAGCTTGAACCTGTCAGGTCTTAATGTAGAATCTGTGCCAAGCCACCCCAACTATAAAGTAGTATTTATAATACTTGACCTCATTTGAGAAAGAATCACCATATTGGTCCCGTAATGTTCCTGGACCAGAGCACAACTGAATCCTCTCAAGTTACATCTCAGTTGGTCCAGCTCTTAACTTCAGTTTAATAACATTAAAGTATTCTATCCTTAGCATGGATTTTAGGGAATGCCCATTATGGCATCTTCTATACAAAGTGTCCACACTATGATTTTAATGGTAGCTGTCACCAGAGTTTCTTCTTGACATGCGGATATTTAGATAAATGTTCCTTCTGATGGAACAAGTACTCCATGTTCCCGAACAACTATTCAGTCCATTTATTCATAGTTAAGTGATTATTTCATAGTAGTAATAGTAGTGATTATCTCAAAGTCCTGTTGCCACCAAAATAGCGGTGAGTAATCCTAAAATATAGCTATTTATATAATGATAACTACATAAAGAAATACAGGAGCTGTGTTGGATAAGGAGGCTAGTGAGGTTCTCAAGTATTGGACTTTGTTAATAGAGGTTGCCCCACTACATACACAGGGTAAGGAATAAGAGTCAGATCTTTGGGGTCTGATTATTATGTCCACCAGCTCCATAGGGATGAATGGAGGACATGTTACACAAACATATTAGTGGTTTGTACACCGGGAAGACCAAGGGGGTTCCCTGTTCTTCTTTAGGTCCTAGAGGTTGCACTTGTTCTAAGGTCTACCCTGTTGATAGGAAATGGGTAGTTTTGGTGGGATAATGCTTGTAGAAACTTGGACAGGTAACAAGTTCATCCTTGGTCAAAAGAAGTGGACCACTAATTTTTTGACCAAAGCTTTTTTTAATATGTGACATACTAGGAGAAGACCTCATCTATTGGAAAAACACAAAGGGTCTCCATAGAATTAGAGAGGAAGGAGCCCGGTATCGTATAAGACTCTCCCAATATAAATACTGCTAATCTGGATAGATGATTTGAAAGTGAATATGTTTCATTGATAGATCTGCTTTGTGTTCGAAAACCTTATCGACAGCCTTCTTCAGATCTTCATGGTCATGGGTTTTACCAAGAGACTATATAGATTGCGCAACAAGCTTCTCAAAAATACACAGCCAATGCCAATGTTCTTTACAGGCAGTCCGACTTACAGACGATCCCTAGTTAAAGACGGACCTCTCTTCCAACTGTGACCTCTGGTGAAGTCTCTGGATGTTAGTATAGTCCCAGACTGAAGTGATCAGCTGTAAGGTGTCTGTAATGAAGCTTTATTGATAATCCTTTGTCCCATTACAGCAAAAAATTTTGAAACTCCAATTGTTACTGGGGCAAAAAATCTTTTAGTCTGGAACTAAAATATACCGTTTCGACTTCAACTTAAAAATTCAACTTAAAAACAAACCATTGGAACCTATCATGTACGTAACCCGAGGACTGCCTATATATTGAAAGGTAATGTTAAACCCCCCGAAAAATCATGGGCTTGGACTGTTCTTCAATACATTTTTCAATATACTGAAGATACAACCATCATGGCAGAGTATCAATAGATGTGATTGATACACGTGCTTCCATGTTTTAGTTTCTTACCCGTATTCCTACTGTCTTTTTTCCCACCAGCCCCCATCGTCATCCGGTCTGTCATTCTATATGGTTTGAAACGTTTCCTAGTATCGAGTTTTATTGTATACATAAAAAGATCACAGTAGTCAAAGACCAGTATTACTCATCCAGCCGAGTGTGACCCATTATCTGTTCCGCATAACTGGAAGGGGCTGCATACAGTACAGATTAGTAATATCCTTGCTCAGAGCATGAGTAAAGTTGAAGGGTTTTTGGTAAAGGAAATTGTCCATGGCTCTTCCCGTACCCACTCAGCAGAAATGAGCCACAATTACTAATAAAGCAGTTCCCTTCAGCGCTAATGTCCCCCTCAGGTGCATTCCATCCTGGTGGCCTCCTCACCGCCGAGATGTATCCCTGGAGGTTGTGTTACTTAACTAGTGGTAAAGTGATATCCTCTTTGTTATGGGGTTAAGACCGATAGACAGGCTGCATCATTAGTAAAACACAGGGACTTAACACCATTTACTGATTCTCAGGAACCCTTTTAGAGCTCGTTAAATCATTAGTCAATAGTTTGTCTCCTTCTGAGGGTGCCGTGTTTGAACAACAAGAATTAGTTACGGAATATTTGTCTTCCGATAATATCAGTGAACTGGTTAACAAAAAAAAAAAAAAAAAAATCTGCTGTTCGAACTAAAAGAGAGCAAAAATTCAGTCAATAATATGGTAAAACTTGACCTGCATTAGGAACATCAACAAAAAGGAGAACATCACTCAAAATTATAAAATATAAACAGTTAGAGGCAAAACCTCACCAACCGTGGCGCGACATTATGATCTATAAAAACACAGTGAAGAGAAAGATTCAGATTTGGGTTCTTCCATTGACACCGGGAATTAATTTTCCAGAAAACAGGTCACCAATCAGACTTCTATGCTGTTTTTTGTGCATTAGAACAATCTCTAGAGGAGAATCATAGAACGAAACGTAGCGCAGCCTGTAGTGTATAAAGTTCCTCATCTTTTATCTTTTAGTCTACTTACAATTTCCAAGTTTAAAATAGGGGTATAAAAAAAATAAAAAGTTTGGAAGTTTTAGGATGCCTCTAACTAAATAAGTTCTCCCTAAGGTCCGCTATAAAAAAGAAAATAGTGAGACCAATTGCGGTCGGAAAGGATATGAAAATTTGCTAAAAATGTCTGGATCATTAAAGCCTTTTAAGGCCTGGTCAGAAAGAGACTAAAGGTGTTAGCTGGGATCAAATTTTTTAATAAAAGTTTTTAATACAAATACTGTATATACTCCAGTATAAGCCGAGGTTTTCAGCACAAAAAAACAAAACAAACAGGGGCACGGAAGCTGCGCTCAGCTTCCGGCCAGCCGAGGTGGTCGGCCATGCTCACCCGTCCCTATTCCCATTGCTGTATATGGGACGGGTGGGGCGTGGCCGACCACCTTGGCCGGCCGGAACCCGAGGTCAGAATGGCTTCCGTGCCCCTGTTTGTTTACATGGGACGCCGCGTCGGTCTGCAGTTCCCGCTGGAGATCTGCTGTCTCCGGTAGCAGGGACCTATGTAAGTATGGTCCGCTGCCCTCCTCCACCTCCCCCTCACCTTCCCCGCGTCGCGTCGGGTCGCATCTTCGGGTCGCGTCGCGTCTCTTCTCGTTGGGTCTCCGCTCCACCCCCGGACCTCCGCCACGCCCCCGGACCCTGCGCCTTATAGTCCGATGCGCCTTATATATGGAATTATTACATATATAAGGCGCATCGGACTGATGCGCCTTATATTTCGGTGCGCCTAAAGGCCTGGAAAATACGGTAAATGTTTATTTTTTTAAGCAGCCCCCTCCAGGGCACCACAGTTTTTATTACAACCCCAGACAACCCCTTTAAGGATGCACCGCTTCAAAATATAGACATGTGAATGGCTTTAAGGCTGCGTAAAAATGTTCTTGAAAAATGGCATGAAGGTTTAGTAGTTTTCTCGAATTCCTCGCATGCACGTGTACACTATGATACTCACATCCGCTTCTCCTTGATCAATGACATAGAAGTTGTCGCCTTCATCACCTGAAACACAATGACAATGAAAGGGGTAAGAATTAACTTTTTTTGGTGGTTATATGAGAGAATAGTAGCTATTATCATTTAGGTCAGTCGATGGGGAAGATTTATCAGAATTTTTTTTAGAGCAGAACCAATCAGGGCTCAGTTTTCATTTCCCCACAGTGGTTTATGAAATTAAAGCTGAGCTCTGATTGGTTGACATGGGCACATTTTGCAACTAGAACACTTTTACCTCAGAAACATCTGATAAATCTCCCTAATTGTCTTTATGGACCATGACAGTAAGTGACTAGGTGTCAGGGTGCTATTACTAGACCATAAAATGCAAAGGGGAGGGAGAACCAGCAGAAGCAAAGAATCATTTAAATACACATTTTATATAACTTGTAAAACTATTTTTTTTCTGTGGAATCCCCCTTTAAATACAATCTCTTAGCGGTTTAGACCATGATAAACTGCAGACAGTGCAGACAGTGTAAGTAGCAGCAGGACTGTGAAAAGTGGATTTATATTCTAGGAATGTAACTTTGTCAAAGGCAATAATAAAATAATAATTCTTTATTTTTATAGCGCACACAGATTACGCAGCGCTGCACAAAGCATGGCAAATTGGTCCCTGTCCCCATAGGGCTCACAATCTAAACAACCTACCAGTATGTTTTGGAGTGTGGGAGGAAACCAGAGGACCCGGAGGAAACCCATGCAAATACGGAGAGAACATACAAACTCTTTGCAGATGTTGACCTGGGTGGGATTCGAACCCAGGACCCCATCGCTGCAAGGCAGAAGTGCTACGCGCTCAGCCTCTGTGATGCCCAATGGGAGGGTTTTGGGAAACAGGGATACCGCACTCCTGATAAAGTGCGGATGGTGCTTACGTCGGGTGCTCAGTCCCAATATATAGAGAAGGAAAACGTAGCACACATCTTGAGTTGGTTTTTATGCTTTCATCTTTTAATGTATATATTCAATATTTGCAGCTCCACCAAAAAAGGTTTATATAAATCATATACTGGTATAACAGATAATAGGTTATTCTTAACGACGTTTCGGTCTCATCTTATATTTCCCTGGTCACCAGGGAGGTACATGAACTTATGGAAGGGGCCAACAGGAACAAATTCAAGTACCGCTCCAATCTCACAAAAGAGAGAGACAAGCCATCAATACATTAAAAGAGGCTAAGAACCTAATAATTAAACCAGCAGATAAGGGGGGAGCAATAGTAGTAATGAACAAATCAGACTACATAAACGAGATTAACTCACAATTATCTGATGCTACCACATACAGGCCACTACATCAAGACCCCACCCCTAAGATCGCTGAGATACTAAGAAACACAATTGAAAAATATCTAAGATCAGAAACAATAGACTCTAAGACTGCTGACTATCTAACCACCCATCACCCTAGTAGTTATTATAGTGATGGTAGTGACATAGTAGTTATATTATAGTCATGGTAGTGACGTAGTAGTGATATTAGTGAGCGCCTGGCTTATAGTAATGACAAGAACCAGATGATACTTTTCTTTTCCTGTCCTGGACAATTCTGGAAGTTTTCTTAATGTTTGTGGTCACCACCATGTTATTCCCGGATGCACTACAGATAACTTACTATAAATATTCGCTATGGCCCCCACCCACATATTTCATCTGATGGGCGTTGTATAAACTTTGTTTTCTCCGGAATTGTGTAAATATAAATATTTTTTAATCAATCTGCTATATCTTTGCATTTTGTGATTTACTTTTGTGTAGCAATTCCGGAATTCTCAGGTTCTGGGAATTGTAATGGGACTGTAATGGAAAAACCCTACAGGGACCCTTGTAGTTTACTAAACATTCTAAGTTTTAGGTACTGGGGGGCTCCCACAGATTTTAAACGTTTGGACCTTCAGCATTTTGATAACTCCATCCCCTATCCTTACATAAGTACAGCATTTATCTCCCTCATCACCTTCGTGTTAAAGGGGTCCTTAAAGGAAATCTTCGATAAAAATCAAGCATGATAAACCAGGAACACTTACTCATAGATCCATTTGTTATCCATGGCCTCCTTCCTTCTAAAAATCAACTTGTAAAATTATGCTAATGAGCCTAAAGGGCTCCTGGGCGTGTCAACAGAGCTCCTCCATACTGTACCTTGACAAGCTGTAACATCTCCCTGATGTGATCTCACACAGTGGGAGGGAAGCTACCGCAGGGAGTGGCTCTGGTAACACCTCCCATATCCCTTTTGCCTCATTAGCATAATGTTTTAAGGTTAATTTTAGAAGGAGGGAGGCCATGGACAACAAATATAAGACATAGTAACAATGCCTGGATCTATGAGTAAGTGCCTCTGGTTTATCCTGATGGATTCTGATGGTCGATTACCTTTAAAGGGGTTTTCCAGTCTATAAAAATGGACAACCCCTTTAACCCTGCTCCACTTTCCATTGTAATCCATTGTTAAAGTTGCAGAAATAAGTATTACACCTCTCTCTCTCCTTCCAGGCTTACAGTGTCTCCTTCGCCTAATCCAAGATGGCTTCTTCATCTTCCTCTAACCTGGAAGACGAAAGTTTAAAAGGCTGCGAAATCTACGTGCAGAAGTTCAACATCCAACAAATCTTGAAGGAATGTATTGTGAACCTGTGCATCGCCAAACCTGAGCGCCCCATGAAGTTCCTGAGAGAACATTTTGAGAAACTTGAGAAGGTCAGTAGTCGGGAGGGAGTGTCTTCTACATCCGGTCGTGTTGTGAGTTGTACATTTTAAAGGATAATTTTCATTGGGATCGACTGTAAATATTCCCTGAGAAATAACAATTCCGGAGGTGTTTTGTTAGTGTGTCGTTCCTCTGTTATTCCTACTAGAAATGAAGAAGTAAATCGGTGACTGTGTGTTACCACTAGAGATGAGAAGACCCAATGGTTGGGTTCAGACACCCTCTGGCCAATCACAGCCATGGCTAGTTGCTTTTGGGTGTCTATTTGCCTGATTGGCTGTCAATATGTCTGGGTCAGGCGTCTGAATCCGAGTACTGGGTCCACTTATCTTGCCACAAACTAATCTATAATATGTCAAAAAATAAGAACAGAAACGGTGCAGGCACAGTCAATCCATGGGCCGAACAGTGTATCACGGCTAGGAGGGTGGTGGGGAGGTGAGGATTTGGTAACAATCACTGTGGTCGTGCTTCAGCTTCAAAGAACAATCCAAGAGTCCAAATGCAGATAAAGAGAAGAAGCGGCACTCACCAATCTCGTGAAAATGTCTTCTTTATTCACAAAAAGTGGTACACAGTGAGGCACGCTTTCTTAGTTACCTGGAATCTCCGGCTTCTAGTGCACTGGCTGGTAACTAAGGAAGCGTGAGATCGCACCAGCTAATGCATCCTTAGTTACCTGAACCCCCCGATACTGCCGGCAATTACTTACTTTATACATCGGCAATGGATTGTGCTCCCCGTCATCTCCATGGCCTGCTCCAGCCTCTCGCTCCGCCCGACGATCCCCGTGACCTCCATGGCCCCCGCCAGCCTCTTGATCCCCGTCATAGTATCATAGTATATAAGGCTGGAAAAAGACGCAAGTCCATCAAGTCCAATCTTTCAGAATTAAATAAATGTCTTATCCCCATAACCCGTGATATTTTTTCTCTCCAGAAAGTCATCCAGGCCTCTCTTGAACATGTACATAGAGTCCGCCATAACAACCTCATGCGGCAGAGAGTTCCACAGTCTCACTGCTCTTACAGTAAAGAACCTTTGTCTATGGTGATGGTAGAATCGCCTCTCCTCTAGGCGTAGAGGATGTCCCCTTGTCCTGGTCACAGGCCTAGGTATAAAAAGATCTTTGGAGAGATCCTTGTACTGTCCGTTCAGGTATTTGTACATTGTAATGAGGTCTCCCCTCAGTCATCTTTTTTCTAAATTGAATAATCCCAAATTTTGTAATCTGTCATTGTATTCTAATCCCCCCATTCCCCTAATAATCCTGGTTGCTCTCCTCTGCACCCGTTCCAGCTCTACTATATCCTTTTTATACACTGGTGCCCAAAACTGTACACAATATTCCATGTGTGGTCTGACCAGGGATTTGTATAAGGGCAAAACTATGTCACCTCCATGGCCCGCCCAATGAGGAGGCGCATCACTCTAAGCAGCGCTATTGCAACCTGGAAGTGGACTGCGCATGCGCAGGGTGTCGAGTGCCCCGTTCGTATCTACGGGTTGTCCACAACTCGAAACGCAGTAAGTCGGGGACTGCCTGTACACGGCATGGAATAATAAATACCGTCACTATGAAGTGCAATTTACATGGAGATAAAATAGTTATAGGTTTTTGAAGGTGGGGTGTGAAAAATGTAAATGCAAGAACAAAAAAGGGCCTCCGCTTTAAGGGTTAAATTTGCACTGTTGCCGCAGATATGAGTGTAGATTCCTATCTGCAGGAGCTGCATAGCTGGCAGTTCGTGCTGTGGATACTCTCTATATTAAACATAGACATGTAGTGAATGATAAGTATAAGTTTTTAGATAAATTCAGCTTTTTTATGTATGGAGACTTCTAGATAAAGTTTATAAAGAATACAACACCATCTACAGGTCATCAGGGGGTACTGCACCCATGAAATGTGCCTAGTATTTGAGAATGCTTAAAGGGATTGTTCAGATGTTGAAAAACATGGCCGTTTTCTTCCATAAACAGCGCCACACTTGACCATGGTTTGTGCTGGTATTGCAGCTCAGCTGTATAGAGATGAATGGAGCTGAGCTGCAATACCAGGTACTACCCATTGTGAGGAGTGGTTCTATTTTTAGAAGAAAGCAGCCATGTTTATCCACCATAGTACTAGTTATCTATCTATATCTGTATTTATCTATCTATATCTATCTATCTATTTATATAGAATCAATTGTCTTTCTATGAAATTGTCTCATCCATGCAGCAGAGAAACACAAACTGATATAATCAGAATATATTGTCTCAGGCTCACACTTCCCCTTTAATGTTCCTCTATTTTGTATGTGATTAGACAATAACTTAGTACATCCTGTATTGTATTTTACATGGATCGTCAATCTGTAGAGGTCATTGATGTAGGCTGAAAGGGGAAGTCTGGGGACCAGAGGACTGGCACTTATATGAGTTTATGGTCCGTCCTTTATATTGATTTATTTTAAACATTGCCAGCAGTGTATCCTGGGAAAAAAAGTGTATTTGATATCCTCACCCTATAACAGTGTCAGTATATAAGTTATTTATTCGATAAGTGATACCAGAATATTTTTAGAGTGTGTCCTGCACTTTAGCCTCCCAACCAGAAGTGGCAATAGCAAATGCAGGCAGGTTACATACAGGATGGGTTCCATAGGTTTGTTCTTAAGTTGAATTTGTATCTAAGTCGAAACTGTATATTTTATAATTGTAGTTCCAGACAAAAAAAAATTTTGGCCCCAGTGACAATTGGAGTTTAAACATTTTTTGCTGTAATGGGACC
Organism: Engystomops pustulosus; assembly: GCA_019512145.1. Taxonomy (NCBI): domain Eukaryota; kingdom Metazoa; phylum Chordata; class Amphibia; order Anura; family Leptodactylidae; genus Engystomops; species Engystomops pustulosus. The sequence continues at coordinate 12,604,411 of CM033648.1, read as the reverse complement.
AAGGATTATCAATAAATCATTGATATCTGGGACTATAGTAAAGCATTCAGAAAGCTTCACCAGAGGTCAGGGGGGTCTGTCTGTAACTATGGGTTGTCTGTAAGTCAGGAGTTCTTAAGTAGGGGACCACCTGTATTATTATTATTTTATATAATGTATATCCGTCACTTATGATCTTATAATGGACACCTGCTTCATACCAAACAAACGTTTTATTCTGTGACCTGTAGTACCATTTCCCACCTTTTGCTGATGACTCATTCTTTGTATAGTTTGCAATGCAACAGCGCCCCCACCACTGCTATCTTATATCTCTTTTTGGAAGATAATAGAAGAATCCCATGGTTGGGATTGGTGCTATTCTGTTCTCCAGATTTAAAGAGGTAGTTTTAGCTTTTACAGTTATCCCTTATCCATAACATGGGGGATAACAAGCTGATAGGTGAGGGTTCAGGCTGCTAGGACCCCCAAGGATCATGCACACAGGACCTCCAGCGATGGGGGGAAAAATGGAGGTCTCGTTCTCGCCAAAGTAAGGAGCAGCAGGTTTAGTAAGTGTCCTGCCGTATCATTCAGTTGTTTTGGAGTGACAGTGACATTGGCTGAGCACCGTACAATTGAATGGAGCAGCAGCCACTGCCGTTCTAACCATCAGATAGAATAAGACCCATGTTCTCTGGATTTTCTTCTTCCTGGGATTGGTGTCTGATCCCATCGATCCCAGGAAATCAAGTTGTACAACCCCATTAAAGGTTTAATTTGTCATTTTTATCCCCTATCCACAATGACTACGGCCCCGTTCTCAGTACAGTCATTGAATGAAGCGTCCAGTCGATCATGATTACTGCCACTACATTCAGTAATATGGGAGTAATGGAAATTGCTAAGCACAGTTCTCTAGTATTTCCGGGATTTCTATTCGCAAGTCCTGGGTATACCTGGGCGCTGTCCTCTGCAATTTCTTTTGCTCTTGTAGCATTGAATAGAGCGGCAGTAAGCATGCTCGACTGGATGCTTTATTCAAGCTTTCTCATGTTCTGCAGGGGTCTATTCTTGTGATCGTTGAAGATCCCAGTAATCCGATCCAAACCAATCAGATACTGTAGTAATCCCCTATCCCAGGGTTTGGGAATAACACAAATACTTTGTCAAACCCCTTTAATAGGGACGTTTTGCTTAGAAAGTGGTAAATTGGATCGTATGCTTGTTTTTGTCATGAGGATGTGTCACTAACAAATTTCATGTACCAGAAACGAGTCGTTACCCGCATAACACAAAATGCAGAAACCTGCTCTTCTTCCCCGGATTTTCTCAATTTCTAATTTAGCTTAATTAAAATAAAGTGGAATCTAAATGCAGAACATGATGGGTTTGTATAGATTTCCGCCCACTGTATATACTTGGATGGGAGCTGCTGAGTGATCTGGGGACTCCTGGGCATGGGACCAGCATGGGTAGGACTCGGGGCGGGTGACTCACTGAATAGGGCGTTTGTCATAACCATCCAATTTTATCCCAGAATCAAATATAACTCGTGTTATGGCCGCAGGAGGCTCTGTCTGTGGGGGAGACGCCTCATTCCTATGTTGGAATCATAATGCAGTGGGTACAGGGTCCATCACAATTATTTGGAGACATTATAAATGACTATAATAACCTGATTTTTATTTGAACAGGAAAAATTGGTGGGGGTCCATGTTGCGAGGCCTCCACTTATAACAATAGTAGGGGTCTATTGTGTCCCAAATAAACAGAGCTGCAGAAAACACGCTGACTGATGATTCTGCTTTTGGTATCGTAACGTACCAATAAGGCTCCCACCCAGAGGTGGCATATTTTTGTGGCATATTTTTTAAATTCAATTGTAGTTCAATTTATTACTATTTTTCTATTTCAGAGAAAAAATGGTATAATGAGTATTAGTTACCGGTACTTCCAAGTTTATTATTGTAATAGTCCATTTGGTTTGCCCCCTAGTGGTGGTGTTCAATTTTGACACCTTTTTATTTTTACCATTTACCTTTTTGATATTTTTTTCAGCCCTTAACTGATGATAAAGAACATACAAAACAAAGAATGGGATTCAAGTCAAAAATTATTAAAAAATAAATTAAATAAATTTGTATTCCAATAAAATTTGTGATAGATTAATAGATAGATTGAAGGGGATCTGACCCCAGCGGGGGCCACTGATGATAATAACCGGGAACCCCAGTCCTGCATTACTTTCCACTAACTCTATGCAACTGTATTGGAGACTAGAGGGTGGCAGGACCCCCTACTGTGTATAGGAGATTACTGTACATCAGTTTCAGTAGTTCACAGAACCCCAAGCCTGATGCCAACTAATAGATGATCTCTTTCATATGACACCTTGTTTCTAGAGGGTGTCCGAAGTGACTTTAAACTTGACTCATCTCAGGCAAATATGACTCCTCTCTGTTGATCTCACGGGTGAGATTTGACATTGAAGGGGTAATTCTTTAAAGGATATTTCATTCCCTACCTGAGGGAAGTGGCAATTTAGTGGGGTAAAATCTGTGTCCCTTTAATGGCCGGTCATGATGATATGTATAGTACAGAGACCCAACTTCCATAATTTGGTTTAAAGATCCGGACCCTATATGGAGGCCCTAGCTATCTACCCCCCCCAACAGACCCTTTATATTGGTGGCTAGTATGTGCCTAACCCTGATCCCCCTGCGCCTCCCCCCTACCGTCTTGTATCTCCCTTGGCCATTGTACATCATATATTGACTCCATTCAACCCCTGTCAATGTGCCAGGCAGGGGGCAGACATCGGACATATCTATATACACCCCTGAGCGAAGCAGATGTGACCCCCCTGCACCCTGTGCATCCCTAAGGTCATCAATAAGACATTTTTGTTATCCTGAAGTTTCAGACATGGACAAATATCCTGATATTTTCTGTCTTTTTAAGAACAAAAAAACCCACATGTGCCTTGTCTTCATTGTCTGTAGAAAATGTTATGTAGCTTGTCTGTGACCCCCTCACGCCCTCCCCAGAAATGACATTGTGTACACCGCAGGTGTAAGTGGACAGGATTTGGAGCTATTTAAAATGATCCGTGCAATCGAGAGAACTCGCCTGTCGTCATGGTAACGTAAGAATAGCGAGCTGTTTACTGTAGAAATATTCCGCAATTGGGTCTACACTCCACACAACGCCTGATGTCTGGAGAGATCATCCAACACAACGACTGACGCCGCAGGGCTGATGGGATAGCAGGGATGCCCTGGATAACACCGGCATGGGTGGAAGTTATACCAGTGATGCCCCCGATGATCTAGGATGCCCAGACTCCGGCAGTCGCTGAATCACATGGTAACTGCAACTTTTGCCTTGGTATTCTTGATCTTTTTGCTGTGCGTCAGGTGTATTATGTGTCTGTAACTCGGTGTTAGGGGTAGTATATGGAGAAGTCATACCCCGTAGGAGGAGTGTGTGTGGCAGTATGTATACGGAAAACTGGAACAACTCAGAAGTTTCGGAAAGAGTAGAATGTTCCGTTGTAACACTACATGTTCATGTTGTTTGGTCGCTGTGACTTTTGTGCAGGGATGTTCCGTAATAGACATTTTTCCATTATCCACAAGATAATTGTGGGGATTGGGGGGGGGTTCTCCTGTTTGCTGGGTGTCCCTGTAGTCAGGTCCCAATTAATCAGACACTTATTCCAATCCTTTTTAAGATTATTCACTATACATTTTCCACTCGAATCTCTTTGTATCAATCTCTGCTTGCTTTCGCTCAGTAAGAACTCTTATCGCCCCGTCCTGGTTGTGTATTGACCTCATGGGTTATGTTTCAGGACCCTATGCCTCTGTATTCATCACATGAGCAGGACTGGTTTTTATTCACTGGAAGCGAAGTTTTTTTTTTTTTTTTTTTAAACTGACTTTATTAATGAAAAGGTACGGAGTATTGTATTAATGTACCCCACATTATTGGTTATACATTAAGAGTACATCTTGCAGCTACATAAAATCTTAAATACAGAGTGTTGCACAATGTGTCATGACCGAATGCACACGAACGTATGCCCGTCCGGCGTGATAAAGAGGAGGAGGTGTGACCCCCTCCCCTCTCCATAGAGATGCACGGCGTGTACGGAGCGGTATGGTGCCATGTGTGTATGCAGTGTATTGCTCCATGCTGCCATTGCTGCCTATGAGATACGTATGCTAGCGGCTGTGCAGATGTCCTCCATATGGCCGTGTGAATTCGGCCTATAACCGAGGTGAAGTCCCATCCAAGACACTATGGGGGAGATTTATCATAAGTTTCTGAGGTAAAACTGTTCACATTTCCCATAGAAACCAATCAGAGCTCAGCTGTAATTTTATAAACTGCTGTGGGAAAATGAAAGCTGAGCTCTGATTGGTCGCCAGAGGCAACTAGAACAGTTCTGTTTTCAGACACTTATGATAAATCCCCCCTCAAAGTTTAAAACCTTATAGCTACATAAGTAGCAGGGTTAGGTGGTGGTACATCATCTGCTCATTGCGTTTCCAAATCTCTGTATGGAGTAGTTGGTGTCCCGTGAATCATACAATATTCCTCAAATCCACTGAAATATATTGGGGCCTTTCTCCTATGGCAAAATCTGATTGACTTGGAGTTTCCACATGCTGAAAGTTGGAGTATTTGGTGCGGACCACCTTAGGGCGATAAATAATGTTTCCTGTAGGAATATAATTTGGTAAAAAAGCCAAACTTCCTCAGAAGTCAGGCCCAAAAGGCGCCCGACAGGGGATAAAGGTACAGGGAGAGGAAGTATAGTGGATAGGAAGTCAGTAACGTTCTCCCAGAATGCCTGTATAGGGGGACAGTTCCAGCTTCTATGCCAAAAATCACCACAGCGCGAGCAAGCGGTTGTGGGGATCCGACCAATGCTCGACAAACAAACGGGTGTCAGGTAATATTGATGCGTAAAATACAACGGAATTCATCTATTATTAACAGTGGGGGATAGAGTAAGATGAGCTGGAAGCAAACTTTTAAATGACTGCAAGCAGAGATGTGGATACTGCAATGAATTGATTATTAAGTTATAGTTTTTTGTTACATATCGTTAGACTTTATTGCTTGAAGATGTTAAATACGGTAATTGACAATTTTGATATAGAGGATCTTAAAGGGGTTGTCTTGTCTCCCCTTGACATCAGATGGGTAGGAGGTCCGAAACTTAGACCCCTGACTATTAAACTATTCCAGGCCGTATCCTGGGTCTGGGCCTATATAGGGGAAAGGGCCCTATCTAGTAGCCTCCCTATAAGCAGTAAGAGTGGCCTAACTGAAGTACCCTGGTATTGCCACTTCTAGTTCTGCATGGTGTGGGATACAGGTTTCGGACCCCCACTCATTTTATACAGATCCACTACATAGCGTATGGAGCCTTCTACTGATACAGATACCATATAATAATATAATAGTGGATGGAGACAAACACTAATCCGATACAGATCCTGTATTTAGCGGATCGGGACATCTGCTTCTGCTGGGTGTGGAGTCCAGTTGTCAGACCCCCTTTGAATTCATACAGATCCTCTATATAGCGAATGGAGCTTTCCACTCCTACTGGGTTTAGGGTCCTAGTTTTGGACCCCCACTGATCTTATACAGATCTACAATAAAGCGTATGGAAACCTCTTCACCCGCTGGGTTTAGGATGCTAGTGTTGGAACGCCTCTGATATTATACAGATCCACTATATGGTGGATAGAGACTTTTGGTTCTACTGGGTTCATGGTCCTGGTGTTAGACCCCCACTTATACAGTCCCACTATAGAGACTTCTGCCTTTGCTGGTTGTGGGGCCAAGGTGTCAGACCCCCCCTAATCTAACACACATTCCCCATATAGCAAATGGAGATCTACTTTTTCCGGCTTTGGGGTCCAGGCAGCAGATTATTGACCCTTCTGCTGAAAACTGTTGTGGGGTCCCCCATCGGACCCCACTAATCTGACAAAATATGACTTGGTAATGACCATGGAAGCCGACAAGCCCAATTTCTCTTGATTGAGACGGATGTCAGTAGACCTCTAGGACCTGCACACATCAAGTATTTAGGAGATATCCTATAAATAACCTGATATTGGACAACCCCTTTAAGCTGTCCTCGGCTACAAGGTTCAGCAGATCCGATCTGCTCGCTGAGCTCTGATAATTGTACTACGACTAGAGACACGCGGACAGAAGGGTTTACAGATGACTTCTCTGGTTGTCCATGCCGGGCCAGCAGCGCTATTTTATATTTCGAAAATATGCTTTGATTGCAGTTTTTAATATAATTTCGTACCGGGTCTCATTTTTCGCCTATTCTCTCGTTTTCACGGTCACGTTGGGTATCAATTTTTTAATAACGATGGGCAGATCTGAAGAAAGTCTTTCAACATTGTATTACATCTATGAGCAGAAATTGCTTTGACATTTACCCAGGAAATATGAGTGCGTAATCGTATTACTCGGATCTGGTCTGACTCACTTGAGCCTCGCAGATAAATGGTTAGAGACAATCTGATCTGCCTTTCCACAGAATCGTATCCTCGGACCAGAGATGAGGAGAATTCATACTTCATTAGTTGTGGTGCATGCTGGGAATTCTTATTATTATTCCTCTCCATCATTAATGACTAGTTTTCATCAGACATGGATGGTATTGATATTGTATTTTTTCTATTATATTTTAATAGATTTTCATTAACGTCAATACAAATCAGTCAGAAATTCTATTTTTGTTGAGTGATTTTTTTTTTTAAAAAAAGTTTTTTGTGTTCTGTGATTATCTGTCCACTAGGGGGGCTATTGCATTGTGGGATTTGTAAATAGATAATTCCATGTTTGCTATTTATAAAAGTTCTGTTTCATTATATTTCATATTTAGATGTTTACATATGATTTAAGGGATATATGATAGGGACAGTAGTCTTTTTTTCCTTTATTCATATCATCGGTATTGGCTATGTGATTTTATAGATAAAAATGACATCCAAATTTGATGTACTATTCTCCTATGTATCTGTCAATAGACAGGTTAATATCTGAAATCCCTAAAAAAAACATAACCTGGGACTCTATACAGCAGGGGTCCCCAAACTTTTTACATAGGGGGCCGTTCATTGTCCCTCTCAGACCGTTGGAGGGCCGGATAAATAGCGGTAGATGTGACCGCATCTGTAATACACTGCCCCCCCCTTCAATTAATTATTTAATATACTGCACCCCTTGTGAACTATTTTATATATTGGCCCAATGAATGAAGGGCCGGATAAATAGCGGTAGATGTGACCGCATCTGTAATACACTGCCCCCCCCTTCAATTAATTATTTAATATACTGCACCCCCTTGTGAACTATTTTATATTTTGGCCCAATGAATTAATTAATTGGGTCAATTAATTATTAAACATACTGGGACCCCTCTCCATTAATTATTGAATATGCTGCCCCCTATTAATTACGTGGGTGGAGTAATCAGGACTATTACTGTCGATCACTGTGTGTGGGCGGAGTAATCAGGGCTCTTACTGTCGATCATTGTGAGTGGGCGGAGTAATCAGGACTATTACTGTCAATCACTGTGTGTGGGCGGAGTAATCAGGACTCTGAATGTGTCTCCTGGGAGTCCTGTTAGGTAGACTTTGTGCTTTACTCAGAAATCCTTCTCCAAATCCTATAAAATCTATGTATCACATAGCTAAACTCTTCTCCCACATATCCTGTGCTACTGAAATGTTCACAATATTGTATAGATGATATATTCGTTTTCATCCCTGTCATTATGTATTTACAGGAAGAATGCAAACAGATATTGGCTCAACAGAAGTCAAACTCCCAGTCAGACTCTCATGATGATGAAATCTCTCCACCACCACCGAACCCTGTGGTCAAGGCCCGACGCCGAAGAGGGGGAGTCAGCGCTGAGGTGTACACAGAGGAAGATGCTGTGTCTTATGTCAGGAAGGTAAGAGCATTGTGGTGGACCTGATGGCTGGTTTCTTCATGCACTTATAGAGCCTTATAAATGGTGGCAGGAATACCTTTTCTTCTACAAGAGCTGTATTCTGGATGTAGTACAGAGTCAGTGGTCTCAGAACACCCTATTCCTTTCAAAATGTCCAGAACATGACGCCATCTTGAAAGCCGCCATATTGGATCATGGGCAAGTTTTTCTAATGGAAAGGTGTCATGTAGCAGATCATAGAAGACCAGAATTGTCTCAGAAATCTATTGCCACACTCAGATCTGTAATATCTCTTGTTCTTGAGATTTCATGCAAGTTCATAACCATTGGATCCAGCACCTTCAGCTGTGTTCATCTCCGGGGACAATACGTCAGATAGCTGTGCATCACAGGGAACGTTTCTGGTTATTGTTGCAAATGCCTGTGTTGACAACTTGCAACACATATTGCAAATTTTATGATTTGTTACATGATCACCTTTCCATTGGAATAAACTTGCCTCTAATCCAATATGGCGGCTTTCAAAATGGTGGCCAAGCATCGGACATAGCCTCATAGATAGGTCCCTCATCTATTAGCTGCAGGGGGATTTAGACAGGTCATTTTCTACTTTGTTTCCAAAATAAAAGGGGGTCCTGAGATTTTTAGCATGTTGGTCAATGTCAGTGTCGGAAAACCGCGACAGAGGGTGTTTGATCTGGATTTTCCAGCTGTGTGAAATAGCCCTAAGGATGTTTCCAATTCTGCGGAAAATAAAAACGTAAGGGTCCACATTTTTAGTAACAGGGGCAGTCACAGAAGTCGGACTCTCAACTTACTTTTATAACTTGTACAACTAAAATGAATGGTGTAAGTATATATATTTTTGTGTGTTTTTTTACCTTTTTGCTTCTCTCGGTTGTTCTTCTATCCAGTCTTTTATTACTTAGGACTCAGATTAGATTAACATCTTCACATTCCTTAGATATTGTTGCAACACAGAGATACTGAATTCAGGTTTTACTAAGCTTTTTGGCTTTTTACCACTACAGATACATTCGGTTTATTTCACCACACCGGTGTCCATAATCTGGGATCTGATACAAGTTTATCTCTGTATTTTATAAAAAAAAATTTTATATTACTTAAAAAAAATTTAAAAATTAATGTAATTTCTCATAGCTGTAAAGATAGAGGCCATTAATCTGGTATTTTCAACATCTAAGGTGGAAATTGCCTGTGGAAGGATCCCTTTAAGAGCTGCTTAACCTCTGTCACTGTGAAGCAATCTTATAATCACCCCAGGATATTGCTTTTGTCTACAGAGGAAGCATGCATAGTTTCTCAGACGGTGAGAATTGTTGGATGGCGTTAAGTAGTCGGATGACTTTCGTGCATGTTGGCATAGGACTTGTTGCCCCCTGGCCAAGTGGGATTTGAGGACAGGTGGTGTCTGATTCAAGTAAAAACAAGTCAAGTGTCCATGGACTTATATGTGCATTTGATCTTTCTGTTTTGGAATTAATTTAAATGCATCTGTAACTGAATATCTATCGATGACCTCTATACACATATTAGAGTAGGGGGGCACTATGTAGGAGTCCTAAAGCCCTGAATACACACACAGAGATGTGACAGTGAGAGTCCTGATTACACCTCCCACACGCAGTGATTGACAGGGAGAGTCCTGTTTACTCCGCCCGCTCCGCCCCCACCACAGTGAATGTGAAAGGGGAGTCTGATTACCCCTCCCACACACAGTGATTGACAGGGAGCGATCTCTGTTTACTACCCCACACAACAGTGAATGATAAGGAGGAGTCTAGTCTTGATCACCCCACCCACACACAGTGATGACAGTGAGTCTTAATTACTGCCGCCCACACACCAGTGATTGACAGGTGAGAGTCCTGATTACCACACCCACACACAGTGAGTGACAGTGAGAGTCCTGATTACTGCCCACACACAGTGATGACAGTGAGAGTCCTGATTACTCCGCCAACAAGTGATTGACAGTGAGAGATTTGATTACCCACCCACACACAGTGATTGACAGTGAGAGTCATGATTCTACTCGCCCACACACTGATTGCAGTGCGAGTCCTGATTACAGGACTCTCACTGTCTTTCTAGGAGTTCTGAAAGGATTTAATCTTATTTACTCCGAAATAAGGTTCCAAATACAAAACCTATAATCACTGAGCTCAGCTTCTCTCCCTTATAATATCTGAACCTAAAAAGTTCAAAAGAAAAAAAAAAAAACATGACACATAACTTAAAGAACCCTTCCAAGCCAAGTTAATACTTTGGTTCATAGTTTTTTCAATGCGGTCTAAACATGCAAAGTTGTACAGAGGGTTTTAAATCCTTTGTCCTAAATTCCTTTTTTTGTTAACACCATATGTGAGGTTAACCCCTGCCCAGTATACAATAAGCCACACCCTTTATAAGCAACCACGCCCACGTTGTAAAAGTTTTCTAACAACTACTTCAAACAAATGGCTCGTGCTGGTTAATCACTTATATAAGTGCAAGTGATCAGTAAAAAAAATGGAATACCCTTTAAAATAAAATTAAAAAAAAATTACATTTTTTGTTACTTTTTTGGGGGTTTGGCAAGAGGACAGGGGCACCTATTATGTAAAAAGTACAATGAACTTATGATAAATTCTCTTCTCTGGAGCCTATTTATTAGCCTCACTGAGTCATAGGAGCCATTTGTTCGGAAAATCAAATGATCTGTCAGAGCCTAAACATCACCCGCTCATCTGTAAATGCACTATAGCGGCTGCAGACACATTACCATGAATTGCAGACGAAACACGTGGGATAAAATGTGCCCCATGCGTGCCATTATTATACCAGCCACAACCTAAAGAACAACATTCCGCTCTTCAACAATCCTGGTGCCTCATATCACGCAGTTCACACCTGCGATCGCATGGCAGAAGAGAGATGATGCATTATGATCGTGGAGACATAAGGTGCTACGTGGGGGGCTGCAGGCAGGAGACCCAGATAGTAAGGGGCTTATACTAATTCCCGTCATGTCTCTCCATTACTGTGGGATTAACACAGTTGTGAAGGATCACTATGACTTACACCCCAAATAAATGGTGTAAGCCCCCCGTTATCTTACACTGGGGTTTTCAGTACTTAAAGGGATTCTGTTCACCAGATTTTTAGCCCATTAAACTACAGACCCTCGATAGGTGATATGAAATATATTTTAGTAGAATTCCGATATATTTACCTATAAAAAAAATAAAGAATAGTGACAATGAGCAGAGATGAGTCACTTTTAGGCGGTACCGAGAAATCGTTCCTAGAGCTCACATGAAAGAGAAGAATCCGATTTTTCTGATTGCGCATCAGTTCTTGCGGTCTGTGTTCTACAGAGACGGAAATAAGGGGCTGGGGGGTGTTAAAAACATAGGAGGGAGAGTGATTTTTATACATAGTTCACAGAACCGGCCTGATGTCATTTGAAAGATGAGATTTTATCTTTTATGATACCATGTAGGCACTATTGAACTGAGGATAGGGACGTCTCTGGTGACCCTCCCCCTTTCAGCCTTAAAGTTGACTCGACTCTTTCGAAATTGACTCTTCTCTGAGTTTGGAGATGATTTTTGTTAGTAAAGGTGTGAGATTTCAAATAATAGGAGAACATCTAGAAATAGCCTTCCTGAGGGGGTTTAGCTTAATGAAGTTTAATGAACTGAGTCCTCTTAACGTTAAATATTTTAATTATATGAATTGTGAAACAATTTTAATACAACTCGGAGGAAATAATTTTGGTGAGCACCAGATGCCATACTAATGCAATAATACAAAACGGGATGGGAAGGGGGGGGGGGGGCGAGGAGAAAAGGGGGGAGATGAGGTGGAGAGGGGAGGGGTCATTACAAACAACGACCGTAACAGTAACAAAGTAACAACAATTATAACAATGACACGTAACAATCCCTGCATGTGTATACTCGCATTGTAAACAAGGGGCAGATTACTTACCCGGTCCTGCGCGATTCAGCGGTGGGTTCTGTGTGGAGGATTTGGGTCTTCCAGCGATCCACTAAGGCAGTTCCTCGCACGTTCACCAGGTGTAGCTGCTGGCGCTGAAGTTCATCGGAATGCACTGAAGTTCACCAAGCCGGGCCGAGTGCAGGTAAGCGCGTGTCCAGCGACATTTTTTTTTTTTTTTTTTTTTTTTTTTTTAAATGCGGCGGTTTCTCCGAAGGTCGCGAGTAGTGGTAGGCGTGGAAACAGCCTACGTTACCCTTGTGCACGCCGCCCGGACGATGCGCAACAATCAGTCGCGTGTGGCAAAAAACCCCAGGCCATTCAGGGAAATTGGGTAACCGGCGTAAAAACGCGATTTCGGGCCCTTAGTAAATGACCCCCATTGAATCAGACTTGATGTTGGACTTCGCAGGGATATAGGTCTCTAAATGATGTATGTGTAGCACTCAGTATGAAAGAGGAGAAGTGAGGTGGTGAGATATGGCAGAAGGCCCAATCTGTCTAGGTGGGTGCCATGAGCCCACAGTGTTATTGTTAGAGGGTAAAGAGCCTTGTACTCATAGCAATGAGCTTCCTGCATTGAACGTACCCCTGTGTAACCTCCAAAAAAAACGGGAGGAGACGGATTTCCATTTTTTGGCAACGTTGGACGACCAATAAGATTTGCAGCAGGAACAACGAAGGGGTAAAGGAGGCCCCTCTTGAGGTCTAAGGGGGTGTCTTGGCCATTGGGTTTCCTAACTGAACCTCGCAATCCTGCTCCCACCCATTAGAGGGGATAACAACCTCAACGCAGACTCCCAACCTTGCAGGACCTTCTAGATCCGAGACTGGATAAGGTGTTGTGGGTTTAAAAGAACTGGGGCCCAGTTAGTTATTGCTGTGGATCCCATCAGTGTCACAGTACAGGGATAATACACACAGTGATGTCACAGTGCAGAGATAATACACACAGTGATGTCACAGTACAGGCATAATACACACAGTAATGTTACAGTACAGGGATAATACACACAGTGATCTCACAGTACAGAGATAATACACACAGTGATGTCACAGTACAGGCATAATACACACAGTAATGTTACAGTACAGGGATAATACACACAGTGATGTCACAGTACAAGGATAATGCATGCAGTGACGTCATAGTACAGGGATAATACACACAGGGATGTCACAGTACAGGGATAATAAGCACAGTGATGTCACGGTACAGGGATGGTAAGCACAGTGATGTCACAGTAAAGAGATAAAACACACAGTGATGTCACAGGACAGAAGTGGTACACAAAGTGATATCACAGTACAGGGATAATGCACACAGCGATGTCACAGTACATGGATAATACACAAAGTGATATCACAGTACAGGGATAATGCACACAGCGATGTCACAGCACCGGGATAATAAAAACAGTGATATCACTGCACAGAGGTAATACACACAGTGATGTCACAGTACAGGGACAATACACACAGGGATGTCACAGTACAGGGACAAAACACAGTGATGTCCAGTATAGGGATAATACACACAGTGATGTCACAATGCAGGGATAATACACACAATGATGTCACAGTACAGGGATAATACACACAGTGATGTCACAGTGCAGAGATAATACACACAGTGATGTCACAGTACAGGCATAATACACACAGTAATGTTACAGTACAGGGATAATACACACAGTGATCTCACAGTACAGAGATAATACACACAGTGATGTCACAGTACAGGCATAATACACACAGTAATGTTACAGTACAGGGATAATACACACAGTGATGTCACAGTACAAGGATAATGCATGCAGTGACGTCATAGTACAGGGATAATACACACAGGGA